>JZKD02S1846726.1:559030-574324 GCA_000966675.3 Picea glauca
TGGGCTAAGGGACAAGGGTTTGAACAGAGTAGGTTTAGAGATTTTCCCAAAAATCAACAAAGATAACCCTGGTAAGGAGGTAGGCATTGATGCAAAGTGTGCGAGGGGGTTGGAGTTTATCTCTGGCCATGCATAAGAGTTATTATGAAAATACAACCGCCAGTTTACTGTTCTACCCATTAAAGCATAGTTTGACAATGATGCGAATTAGCTGACCAATGAATCAACCAGCAAGTGTATAAACCAACGCACAATCGATCATTGTGCCAAACCTTTTAAACCATAAATCATTCCAATTGAAACCAAAATCAAACATTAACCATGCGCCAATGTGCATTCATATAATCAACCAACCAATAGTTATGAAAACATTAACATAGGAATTATATTTAAAAATATATGTATGAAAGATTTAAACATAATACCCATATATCTTATGAAACTAAAGGTTGAGTAGGTCAAATAAGAAGCCAATCCAAATACCAATGCATTACACACTTAATGAAATCAAGTCACATAATCAATCTAAAATGTCCAATGAGTATAGTTCGAAAGTTTTGCCAGCTGCACAATGATAAGTGAAATGTAAGCACAAAGGGCATATCAATCGGAAGGATGACGACAATTCAAACAATGATTCTAATGTGACTTTGAAGGACTAAGATTTCACGCTTACAGTCGTGAAAACAAAACGAAGATAGGCGTTTGAAAAGGCGCAAAGAATAAAAAGCATCGTTCATTTGAAAATTGCGACGGAAAATCGATGTTTGCGAAACATTGGTGTAGGCAGCTTATGAGACAATGAAAAATGTGAATTGGTTGCCAACAAGGTGCAACACATTAGAGAGAAAGATATCACTTGGAAGGAATTCAAGAGGTATTTCAAGAAGAAGTATTTGACTAAGAGATATTATGACAAAAAGATGAAAGAGTTATTTGAACTCAAGCTAGGCAGCGTGACCATTGATGAGTATGAACGTAGGTTTTTGGAATTTTTGAAGTATGTTCCATTCATCAAAGAGGAAACTGTCAAGATTCAAAGGTATTTGAGTGGACTTCCATCTTCCATTGGGGACAAGATCCAGTATGATGACCCTAAGACCATGGAAGAAACGATAAGAAGAGTGAAATGCTTATATGAACAGCAAAGAGAAAAGCCTACCTTTCAGAAGACTTGGGACGACTAGAGGAAGTTCAAGAAAGAACAGAGGCAAAAGGGAAACAAACCTCCCTTTTTTAGAAACACTCCTCAAGGACAGCCATCGTTTAGAGAGCCGAGAATGGTTGACGTAGGGGAACAAAGGCCAATACAAACACCCATTCAGTGTTGGGGCTGTCAGGGAAACCATAAGTACAGAGATAGTCCCTACAAAAATGGAAAAGTGAGAGTTGTTCATAATGTTCAAGAAGCTGAAACAGTGGAGGACATGGGCAGTAGAATCCCAAGGATCTATGCAGCCCTGGACAACAAGCAAGCTAAATTTCAATCACACATGATTGAAGTAGAAGGTATGATTAACAACCAACCATTTACTATTTTAATTGCTTCATGGGCTAGCCATAGTTATATAGATCCTAGAGTGGTGGAAAGTTTGCATTTTTCGAGAAGCCAACATGAAGAGGCTTGGTTAGTGCAGTTGGCTACAGGAACCAAGAGAAAAGTCATTGAGTTGGTTAAGTCTTGTCCTGTGGACATAAATGGACTGAGCACAAAAGTTGAATTGAATGTTCTACCTTTAGGTTCTTATGACTGTCTAATTTGGATGGACAGGTTGGACCAACACCATGCAATCTTGGACTGTCGTAATAAGGCATTCACTTGCCTGGATGAGGAAGAGAATCGGAGAACAGTCCAAGGAATTCCCAGATTTGTTGCTATCAGAGAAATCTCAGCAATGCAGCTGAAGAAGTGCTACAAAAAAGGTTGTCAATTATTTGCAGCCCATGTGGAGTAAGCATCTAAGGATGAGGTCTCAAAGATTGGAGATCATGCGGCACCAAAGGAGTTTGAAGATGTATTCCAGAAGGTACCAGGATTACCCCCGAAGAGAGATATTGATTTCTCTGTAAACTTGATGCCTGGAGTAGCTCCAGTGTCAAAATCTCCTTACAGAATGAGTACACTAGAGCTGAAAGAACTGTAATTGCAGCTTGAAGAGCTTCTGAAGAAGGGGTATATACGCCCAAGTGTGTCACCTTGAGGAGCCCTGGTTCTGTTCATGAAGAAGAAGGATGGAACATTGAGATTGTGTATCAATTTCACACAATTGAACAAAGTGACTGTAAAGAACAAGTATCCTCTGACGAGGATTGATGACCTCTTCGATCAGTTGAAGGATGCAAAGATATTTTCGAAGATAGACCTCAGGTAGGGATATCACCAAGTAAGGATAAAGGATGAAGAAATCAACAAGACCGCCTTTAGAACAAGGTATGGTCACTATGAATTCACAGTGGTTCCATTTGGGTTGTCGAATGCACCCGCTTCTTTTATTTGTTTAATGAATGGTGTATTCAGGGACTATCTAGACAAGTTTGTCATAGTATTCCTAGATGACATCCTGGTGTATTCAAAGTCAGAGGAAGAGCATGAACATCATCTGAGGATGGTGTTGCAGGTGCTAAGAGAGCACCAATTGTATGCCAAGTTGAGCAAGTGCTTGTTTTATCAGGAGAAGATCCATTACCTGGGGCATATTATTTTGAAGGATGGGATAATTGTAGACCCTGAGAAGATTGAGGCCATCAGAGAATGGTCAGCACCAAAGAACGTGACAGAATTTAGATCCTTCATGGGTTTAGTTGGTTATTACAGAATGTTTATCGCAGGGTTCTCGAGGATAGCTCACCATATCACTTCCTTACAAAGGAAGGAGAAGAACTTTTAGTGGACAGAGGATTGTGAGAAAAGATTTTAGCAATTGAAGCAAATGTCAACCAGTGCTCCAATCTTGAGGATTGCAGATCCAAACAAAGATTTTGTCATATGCATTGATGTGTGCAAAGAAGGACTAGGAGGAGTCCTCAGTCAAAATGGATTCATAATTTGTTATGAATCCCGAAAGTTGAAATAGCATGAAAGGAACTATGTCACTCATGATTTGGAGTTGGCAGCTATAGTACATTCTCTAAAGAAGTGGAGGCATTACCTCATGGGAAGGACGTTCAAACTGAGAACAGACCATAGTGGTCTGAAGTATTTGTTCGATCAGCCAACCTTGAATGCTAGGCAGAGTAGGTTGTTGGAGTTTCTCTGTGAGTACAATTTTGATATCAATCACATCAAAGGGAAGGAGAATAAAGTGGTTGATGCACTCAGCAGGAGAGTACACAAGTTACATTCTACAACCATTAGCATGTACCGAACTGATATAAAGGGCAGAATTTTGGAAGATGTAAATGCAGATTTGCAGTACATGGAGCTGGTAGCAAAGCTACAACAAGGCAACATGCCACAGAAAGTAGAAAATTATAAATTGGAAACAGATGGAACACTTCTGTACAAGAAAAAAATTTATATACCTAATGTCCAGGACTTGAAATGTATGATTTTGCATGAAATCCATAATGTGCTTTATGCAGAGCACCCTGGATATCAGAAAATCATGGTAGCAATCAAGAGCCATTATTTATGGCCAGGTATGAAGAAGGAGATTGTTGAATACATTGCCAGATGTATGGAGTGCCAGAACGTTAAAGTTGAGCACATACACCCAGCAGGGTTGCTGCAACCCTTACCCATTCCTGAGTGGAAGTGGGAGGTAGTGACAATGGACTTCATCACAGGATTGCTCAGGACAGGCAAGCAGCGTGATTCAATTATGGTGGTGGTGGAAAAGCTTACGAAAGCTGCCCATTTCATTCCATTAAAGACTACTCACAAGGCAGTGGATGTTGCTGACATCTTTGTGAGGGAAGTAGCACGATTGCACGGAATCCCTAAGAGAATTGTGCCTGACAGAGACCCGAAATTTACCTCAAATTTATGGAAGGGGTTATTCAAGGGGTTCTGAACGAATCCGAACTTTAGTACAGCCTATCATCTTGAGTCTGATAGGAAAACAAAGAGGGTGAATTGAGTAATAGAATACATATTAAAGATGTATGTGATGGAAAAACCATCGAAATGGGAAGACTACCTACATTTGGTAGAATTTGCCTACAACAATGGGTATCAAGCATCGTTGAAGATGAGCCCATTTGAAGCACTTTATGGCAAAAAGTGAAATACTTCAGTAAGCTTGGATAATCCAGCTGATAGGGCAGTAGTTGGGCCAGAGTTGCTCAAAGAAATGGAAGATCAAATGCTAAAAATTAAGCAAAATTTGAAAGCTGCCCAAGATAGGCAAAAGAGTTATGCCGATAAGAACAGAACCCATGGAGAATTTAAAGTGGGGGATCATGTTTTCCTGAAAATAAAAACCAATAGAAGTTCCCTGAAGCTGGGAAATTGTGCCAAGTTGGCAGCCAGATTTTGCGGGCCATTTGAAATCCTAGAAAGGATTGGGCCAGTTGCATATATGCTTGCATTACCTGCATCCATGACTGTACATAATGTGTTTCATGTTTCATTTCTTAAGAAATATATACATGATGTTAATCATGTAATCAATTAAAATGTGATTCAGGTGGAGCAAGAAGGTGTCATGCAAATGCATCATGTGTGCATATTGGACCGGAAAAGAAAACAGCTCTGGAATCGAGTCATAGGGCTTGTAAAGGTCCAGTGGACCTGGTACGGTCCTGAGGACACGACATGGGAGCATGAGGATGTTATGCAGGCAGAATACCCGCATCTTTTTGAAGATTTTGAAAATCTTGCGGGTGTTGTGTAAAGAGTTGCACTGAGGACACTGCAAAAATAAAGGGAGGGGATTGTAATATCCCCAAGGACGAGCCCTGTTGTAATCATGTTTTGTAGGCTGGTGAGCCGAGTATTGATAAGTTGGTAGGCTTATGTGTTTATTAGGCCGGAGAGCCTAAGTGTTAAAGGTCAGGAGCCTGTTTTTGTATATGTAATATGCAGAACATTAATAAAGATTAAACATCATTGTGTGCATACCGACCATGAAGAAAGAGTGATGGGGGACTAAGCTTCCACAAGGGGGGTAATGGAAAAGGGGGTTGAAAGGTTGGAAGAGAGCTAAGATTAGGGGCTTGAGTCCTTGGGAATAATATTTTTTTATTATTCCAAAAGCTATGTGAAATGTATGTTTTTATCCTAAGTTCCTGGAAGAGGGAACATGTGCAAAAGGGAACGCATGTTGATGGAGCGCATGCAGCCTCATGGGCGACATGTGTCGGCCTAGGCACATGCAATTTAACCGAATAATTGAGCCAAGATGGGGGTTCGTCCTCCATTCTGCAATCTGTTGTCTAAACTAAGGGATCTATGGGTCTGAGTTCTGTAAGCCTCACGCAACTCTGAAACCCGAAGCCTGTGATGTTTTCTTGAGAAGCCGATACATCCTCTGCCCAAACTATTGAGTCTGCATTTGACCTCTGTGTGAATTGTTTGTCACGCATTATGAAACTGGTGTTACCTAAACCATGGTGTGTCTTAGTGACCTTTTGTCGTTTCCTATTTCCACTCCCCGTTTTCCTGTTGTTGATGTCTCCTACAAGTTAACCCAAGTTGTTGTCGTTGTTGTCATCCTGAACTTGTGTGAATTGATCTGGAAACTGGTAGAAGAACTGGCATGTCAGGCCCATGGTAGAAATGGCAGGTTGTCATACTTGTGAGCAACTCTCTCTAGCTGAGGGAGTCTGCTGGGGAAGTGGTTTTCTTCTAGAGAGAGTCCAACACCAGCTACGGATCTCTGAGAATTCCCGATCCGGCCTGTTGTCGATACTCGGAGGGGAGGTGAAGCACCGATGGACTGTGTTTGTGAAGGTGTATACTCTTGGGTGGAATAGGCATGTGGGGAATGAGAGTTTGTGAGTAGTGGGCGTAAGAAGGCTCCTGGAGAGAATCCTTTTGGTTGCTCAGTGCAGTTTTCCTATAACCCCAGTCTAATCTAGGATTCCCTGTCCAGGGGTGGAGCTTAGTCCCAGCTCGGGGGTGACCCACTGTTGAGTGTGATGAGCAGTGAGGTTTAAGGCTGGGAGGTTCGTGGAAGGTTTGTACGTGGTTGGTGGAGTTACTATAGTTTCAAAGATAAGTATATGCATGTGTCTTAATTTCAATTAAAATGCATGTCTGTGATGCTAGGAGAATTATCATGTATTCTGTTGCAATGATATTATTATCGATTCCATTAATTTTGTATGTTAGCAGTAATTATATGTTTACTCTGTTAAGCCATTTAAATTCATTTAAGTGCATACTACATAAGTATGAGAATTTTTCCGCGTAGTAGCGTTGCCCGGAAAGTGGGTTGATGGGCGAGGATGTTACACTTGTCAGTAATAACAAGTTAGTTGGACAAGTGTTAGCAAGGAAGGGATGTCTATGTAGCATTCTATGACCAAGATTTTATCGATTGAGTAGTTTTCTTTGATTACCAAAAAGGGAGTCGAATCATAGTGTAATTAAAGGTGCGTAAGAGAATCTAAATTGTCATAATAGACTCTTCGAGATGGCCCATAAGAAAGAAGACTATACGATGAAGAGAAAGTTGGTGGTTGGATATAAGATAATACGACTAAGCAAGTCAATTGAGGGATCATAAGCTACTTAAAGATTGTTGTGAAAAAAGAAAGAGGAAATTCCTTGAGGAAAGGAAAGGCCTACTCTTTTGTTACCAAGAGTAATAGACATTGTAAATGAAACCCCATGGATGTGAATCCCAGAGGTCATGCAATATTGTAGATGGGAATACTCGTTGGTCAACATTTTTCTGAGATTCATAATAAATTGAAGTTTCCTCTCCATGAGGGTTCTCCTTAAAAAAAATTGTGTATTGTGCGATGAATTTTATGAGATTGATGGTCTATTTCATGTTTTCTTAAATGCTTAATGAGGATAGGAATATAGGTCATAATATTCATTAGCCATAATCATTTTGTTTTAACAAACTCTATGGTGTAGATACATTAGATAATTATGACATGCCCACTAGAAAACAAATCAATTAACATTTCCATTGTGTCCGAAGAAAGTCTCCATCTATCATCATTTTTTATCTCATTTAATTTTGAGAATCCTCTTTCATATACTATTATACCAAATTGAATATTAAGACTAACTTATTGTCCACGCAACAAACATGGAAATCCTTCAAACCTTTCAAAGTCACCTCCACATAGATTCCACGCTCAATCATATGTGTTTTTTGTTATGATTTATAAATAGTACAAATAAATACATCCATCTCACCCAAACATCTCATAATATCCAAAATGGGTGAGTTTGCAACATTGGGCTTTTCACATAAACATGTTAACCATCTTCTTGTTTAAGAGTCTCCATCATCTGTCTTCTAGTAATAATGACGAAGACTCAAAAAATTAGTGCATTAGATATAGATAAATCCATGAACATTGTGTCTATAGACTCTATCACCTTCATTACAAAACTTTTTTCCAAAATAATGCAATCATCCAGTGCCCTTGATCTTTGTGTCACATTAGCCGAACTCTCAAATGTAACATACAAAATATATATAATATTAAGTAATAATAATCATAAATAGTAATAAAAAATAGTTATTAATTGTCTAAGGGATGCATCCTTTCATGGATGTCAACCATTTGTGCCTTTAGATTCTCTATATATTAGGCACATTCCTCATTGTACATCATCAACTATCAATCTATATATTATACATTCTTTTATAATATATTTTACAGTCTTACATGGATTATTGTGTTATATCCTTTCTATTTTGGAAGTTTTCTGTATGAACGGGATCTGTTCATCACATTGGTATCAGAGCCTTGTTTTAGAGCCTCGTTTCTAATCTCGGCTTTTGTCCAACCCCATCCCTCAAAGTTTCTCTGATCTTTCGAGGTCTTTGACCGCACTAGGGCATTTTTCCATTTAAAAATAAAAATCAAGACTTCTAGTGAAGAACTCAATCATTCTGCTACAATTTCGAATACACACACACACACACTAAGAAAAATGAAGATATAGACATATAAAAGAACGTTGAAGGAATTACAAGTCATTTTCCCCATGAACTCCTCCTCTCTGGCCACATACATAACACATTCGCCACATTTACCGTACACATGCACAATGTGACATCATCCGTACAGTACCATACGACCATGGTTATAATCTGTGAAAGGTGTGGAAGTATTCTCATGGGTACTGGAATTACAAATCATGGAATCTGTGAGTCACCAAGTCACCGTAGCATTGATATAGTTGCCCCGTGAGTGCCCACAATCCAACGAGTGTAGAAGGGACAACCATGAAATTACCCTAAACTCTTCCATAAATTATCACTAAAAAATCACTTATTAACAAAAGGTCACCGTGCAGAGTATCGTATCTCATTCATAATTCTCATTGGAGAGAGCCGAAACTAGTGGGCCACTGCTATATGTGCTTAACCCTGCCAAAAAGTTGTTTTCAAGGGAGGACGTGATGACAAAGAGGGAACACGTATATCCAATCCGTCGTGAGAAGAACCAAAAGGGCCATTGATCCGGATTTAGGATCGGAACGCACTAATTAACAGACCAAATACAATAAACACAGAGATATGAAGAATAACACAAATATCTAGTAAACAATATCTTCTATTAAATAATGAAATAGGTTGAAACTGTAAAATTGCATAACTGAAACACTTGCTCGAATGGTGGTAGTTATCTCTGAGACGAGATGTAGTTGCTACACGCATCTGTCTGAGCATAATGTATTACAATGAGGCTCCAGAGGCCTTTTTGATATTACACATGAATTCCAAAACCCTAGACATTCAAAAACCTAACCCTAGAAGGTGAAACACCAAAATTCATGTGGGCCCTATGGGTAAGTTGGTCTAATTTGTTACCTCAACTTCGAAGGGTCATAACTTTTGCATACGACCTATGTTTTAGGCACGTGATAGCCCGTTGGAAAGGTATTTCAGAGAACTACGCTATGCCGTCAAACTTTGACTCTATCTACTATTTGACTGTGGCGAGCCAAAAAAACAACGTTTAGCGCCCCAAAACAGCCCTGGAAGTACAACAAGATGTGTTGACATGAAAAAATACAAAATAAGCCAATTGGATTAGGCGAGAGGTCACCTGTATCCATCTCGAGGATGTGTGGGGCTTAAGACAGCCCGAGAAGTGTAGAACCCACAATTACAAAGCAGTATAGAAGAACGTGTTGAACAAAAAATGGTCATGAGGAGCTAGTTGGAATAGGTGGGTGGCCACCAATATCCACCTAGATCAATCCTCCCCCCTTAGGAAGCAATGGTCTCCATTGCGTTGAGTTCCCTAATTAGGTGAGGACACTTCTACTGGATTTGGCCCTGGGTGAGCCACTTTTCTTGGTGTAGGAGTTGCCCTGCCTTGACAACTCAATAAAGTTGAATCCGCATCTGGCGAGTTCCCTTGACCTGTGTGTCCACTACTTGATCAGTGGATGCTTGTTCCATGCAGTCGAGGTTGAGCTCTATTGGTTTCAGTTGTTCTACAATCTCGGAGATGTCCAATAATGGGGGAAAATATGGCCAAAGGAGGTCCACATTGAATATTGGATGCATGCCAAGGAAGGGTAGAGTGTTGAGCTCAAAATCATTGCTACCCACAGCTTTGGTGATAGAGTAAGGCCCATAACGAAGTGGGTGAAGCTTATGATGGGACCTAGTGAGACACTCCTTCTGCAAATGTAACCAGACTTTGTCGCCAACCTAAAACTAGTGTGGTACCATGTGTTGATCATGGTGTTGCTTGTACTTAGCATTGGATTTCTGCAAAATCTCCTAGACCTGTTGTTGGATGTGTTGAATCTGCTCAATAAATCTAGTGGCTTTGTCGATCGCAAACTAATCAGGGGAAGAGTCTGTATGTGTGGTGGTAAGAGGAAGTGCAAGATTAATGGGTCCCAAGGGTTGGAATCCCAGACCCACTTGAAATGGGCTATGGTCGATGGAACTATGGAGAGCCCTGTTGTAACTGTGTTGGACATATGGGAGACTCTCGTCCCATGTACGTGGATGCGTAGAATTGTACATACGCAGGATGTGCACAATCATCCGATTAACGACCTTTATTTGGCCATCGCTTTGGGGGTGGAAAGTAGTGGATTGTGTGAGCTTGGTGTCCAACAGAGACCAGAGACTCGACCAAAAGGTGTTGAGAAACCTATTGTATCATTCGAAGATGATGGTTTGTGGTATCCCAAGGTGGACCCACACTCGTTCGAATAAGAGCTTAGAAGTATCTGTTGTTGTGACATTCTTCTTACAGGTTGTGAGGATGGCCATCTTCAAAAAATGATCAACGACCACAAACACGCAGTCATTTGCTTGCTTGGTGGATGACAATCTAGACATATAATCCAATGAGATGGATTCCTAAGGCTTCTCGAGAATAGGAAGAGGGGTGTCTAAGCCTTGCTTCTTGATGGCCGGTTTGGCAATGGCACATGCAATGCAAGATCTGATATACTTGTTGATGTCCTTTCAAAGTTTTGGCCAATAAAAATGTTTCTAAAGAATGGCCACAGTTTTCTCTACGCCAAAATGTCATGCCACCCGACTATAGTGGGCTTCCCAAATCATCTTTGCACACTCGCTTGTAGGAACACAAAGATGGCCCAGGTGGCATAAGAGTCTATCATGAATGTGAAAATTAGTGACAGTTGCATCTGTACCCAAGAAATGATATGTGGTAGCGAAATCTGGATCTTGTTGATAAAGTTGGGGCCACTCAGATGTTTCATGTCCACAGGAATGGAGCACAGTGATGAGTGCAGCCACAAGAGGCCGATTGAGGTAGTCAACGACAGGATTGGAGATACTTGTCTTATACTTGATGTTGAGATGGAACTGTTGCAAGTAGGTGGACCAATTCTGATGGTAGTTGTTCTGCAATTTCCCCTATGTCTATATGAACTGCAGAGGCTTGTGATCAGTGTGTATGATCATCTCTTTCCCCAAAATGTAATGTTCCATTGACAACAGGCTTGTACAATGGAATACATTTACTTGTCATAGGTGGGGTATTTTTGGACAGTATCGGAGAGTGTCTCACTATGGTATGTCATCGGATGCCCATGTTGAGTGAGAACTACGACCACAGCATAGTCGGATGCATCAGTCTCAATCTTGAATGGTTGCTACAGATCGGGCAAGGAGAGTACTGGAGCTGAGCACAAGTGATGCTTCAGATCATCGAATGCTCGTTGTTGCTCCTTCCCCCACACAAAATTGGTGCTACCACCGCCCTTGGTCACCTGGTTGAGGACCCATGAAATATGGGAGAATCCCAACACAAACCATATGTAGAAGTTGGCTAGTCCCAAAAAGCTCTGAAGCTCGGTCAGTATAGTCAGGGTTGCCCAGTCACGGATGACTTAGATATTAGTTGGATCAACATGTACCCAATTCTCATCAACAATGTAGCCCAAGTATTGGACCTTGTTCATTCCAAAAGATCATTTTTCCAAATTAGCATAAAGCTTGTGTTGTCGCAGAGTGCCCAAAACCTGTTGAATATGTCGCATGTGCTCCTCCCACATTTTGTTGAATATGAGGATGTCATCTAAATATACTACCACAAAGGAGTTGGTGAAGGGTCTCAATACATCATCCATCAACCTCATGAAAGTGGTTGGTGCATTTGTTAAGCCAAAGGGCATGACTAGCCATTCATAGAGACCTTCTTTAGACTTGAAGGTTGTCTTCCATTAATTAGTTGGTTCGATGGGAACCTGGTGGTAGCCAGACTTTAGGTCAATCTTGCTGAAGAACTTTTCCCCCTTGAGTTGGTCAAGAAGATCATCAATCTTGGGAATGGGGTAGTGGTTCCTAACTGTGATTTTTCTTAAGGCTCTGTAATCAATGCAGAGTCGCCAAGTCTTGTCCTTCTTCTGCACCAATACAATCGGGATTCCGCAAGGGGAGGAGTTGGGCATGATGTGCCCCTTTTGAAGAAGCTCTTGGATATGACGCCTGATTTCGCCATTCTCCATCAGCGAGCACCGATAGACTGGTCCATTAGGTAGAGGCACGTCGAGGGTCAGATCAATTAGATGCTTGAATTGGCAGTGTGTCGGTACCCCTGTAGGCGAGGTGAAGATGTCTCTGTATTCTTCCACAATCTTGTCCACTTGCTTCTGCTACAAAGAGAGGCGTTGTGTAGAGGCCACAGATGTGGCGGCAACCTTCTACTTACTGTGAGCACAGATCACAAAGAAGACGAACTTCCTAGTCTGTGAAATGACCTTACTGCATTGCTTAGTAGAGATTAAAGAAATAGCAGTAAGCGGTGCTACCTCTAGGATCCTGTACAATTGTCTACCCAAAGTAATAATAACATTGTGGGATCTAGACTCATACACAACATGACGCTTCCACAAATATGGTTTTTCTAAAAGAAAATCACAAACTTCAAGGGGAGAAATATCACACAGTACCTCATCTTTAAAAGGCTTGATGTCGTAGGGCAGACGACACCATTGGTTGACACAGAGATCTCTTCCTTGGAAAAGCCAGTCGATACTGTAGGGTTGTGGGTGCAGTGTCTTTGCCAGGTCCAGTCGCTTGATGACCTCTACTGAAATCAAGTTCTTCTGACTACCGTTGTCGACAATGAAATGAATCGAAGCCCCCTTGACCCACATATGAGAGTGAAAGAGGCGTTCCCCTTCCTCTGGTTCTTCTGGTTCGCTTGGCCGGACTTTGGTGGTAGCGACAGTTGCACTGGGTTCAACATTGATAATATGCTTCCCTCCTTCTTGATTTGACTCAGAATTAGAATCAGCCTCTAACTCGGAAGCCTTGAGCTCGACCATGAGGGACTGCTTGGAGTGGATGTCTTCGGTGTTGTGCCAAGGACTTTTATGGTACTCACACCATTTTCCCATGTCCTTCTTCGTCTTCTCATTTCCTTTCTTGTGTTGCGGCTTGGACTGGTTGTCTTGAGGGCGGCCATCTTGACTTGGTCCCCTGCTGTGTGGGTTGGGGTTGCCTTTGCTCTGCTTCGGCTGTGAGGGGTTTGCAAATCCAAACTCTCGTTGTTTCTGCTTAAATTTTTGCTCGATCTTAACAACGTATCTATAAGCCGTGCCCAATCAGGCGATGTCCAGGAACTCCATTTCTGTTTGAATGTATCTATGCAAAAATTCATGGTATTTGAGCACCAGATGATTCTCATAGTCTTTGATACCCAATTTGGTGTGTAGGGTATGGAAAATATTGGTGAAATCTGGTATTGTCTGGTCCCTTTCTTGATGTAGGGTGGTCCATCTGGTGTACTGGTTCTCGTAGCTTCCAATAAGGCAATATTGTTCTTTAATGGCATCTCGAAAGGAATCCCATGTAGGGGCCACCACAAACATTGTAGATTCCTCCACGACCCTTTACTCGGAGTAAGTATCCCACCAATATTTAACATGAGGAACGACCTTGAGGGGTGCAAAAGAGATCTTTTCCCTATCAGAAAATTTGTGGACCGAAAAAATATCCTTAGAGCAGATTCAACCATTTATCTACAGTATTTGCATCTATCAATCCTTCAAATAATGGAATATCAAAATTTACTTGTACCTTGAAGGGGGTTGCATGGCCGCTTGATGAATATGCTTCTCCTATGGGTAGTCATCGAAGGATCTGCGTGAAGTTGTCCATCATTTCACTCCTTTGTCACGCGAGGGCTTCCTCAAGCAACATTTTAATAGGATCTCCTACTCCATCATCTTTATTTTCGTCCCCCATGGGTTGTTTTCGAACTAAACATGGTCGATTTTGTAATGGGTTGATTGGTTTAAGTCCTAACTTCTTGTACCCAGATCTTGTCGGGGACATAAACGAATAAAAATAAATGAAGAGCAGACCACTCTGATACCACTGATCTGGATTTAGGAACGGAACGAACTGATTAACAAACTGAATACAATAAACACAGAGATAGGAATAATAACACAAATACCCAGTGAACAATATCTTCTATTAAATAATGAAATAGGTTGAAACTGTAAAACTGCAGAACTGAAACACTTGCTCGAATGGTGGTATCTATCTTTGAGAAGAGATGTGGTCGCTACACACATTCGTCTAAGCAGAATGGATTATAATGAGGCTCCATAGTCCTTTTTGATATTACTGATGAATGTCAAAGCCCTAGACATCCAAAAACCTAACCCTAGAAGGTGAAACGCCAAAAGTCATGTGGGCCCTATGGGTAATTTGGTGTAATTTGGTACCTCAACTTTGAAATATCCATGATCCAGCTGATCTGGATATCTACTGTTGATCTAGTATTCTATCTCATAGATCTGATACTCTGGGAGTTTTTGGATGCGTTTTATCTTTAGATCTGATGCTCTGGAGGTTTTTGGATGAGTTTTATTTATGTACTTGAGATTTTTTGTGATTGTCGCATGTGCATGTTATACATTATGGTTTAAATAGTATATATATGATGCATGCGGAAATAAGGAACAACAACTGCCCAATAATATGTATTATGAGATTTAAGTAGGGAAATACAATGAAATACTAGAAATATAGAAAATAGTCATCAATTACATCTCATGGATCTGTTGGAAGATTGGTTGTTGTCATTGATGTCAACCATAGACATGGGTTTTGGACCGCAAGATTGATGAAGGTATTTGGACATGAACGAAAATGCACATGTAGATACAACACCCATGGATGGATAGTATACATCATGTTGTTTTCGGTAGTATGTGGCACATCACGTGAATCCTCATGGTTGAGGAGAAATGAATTTTTGAATATGACAAAGTGAATTGAAGAAGGAAGTACATGTAGGCCCTGAAGATAATTAAAGAAAAGAATTACAAAATAAGAAAGTGTCAGGTCGGCCCTAATGTTAAAAGGAAGTGACATAAATGGTATAAATAAACATTATTATACATTCATTTGATACAAGTCAAATTTCAAAGAAAATAAGAAGTAAAGAAGGACGGATTTCAAGTGAGGATGAAGTATTTTGGTGATGTGTTCTAAGGTATGTTATTTTCAGGTCATCTTACCATTTTTGTTGTAACTTTTTTTCTAGAACGATTCAGATGGTTAAATCACTATGGTATTGAGAAGACATATCAAGGTACCTCTAGTAAAAATTTCATCTCTTGATTCACTATAATTATGGAGATACACTATGTGGAAGATAGGGTTTGTGACCAGTCCTGAAGCTAGTCAATAAACAGGT
>JZKD02S1846726.1:574374-599954 GCA_000966675.3 Picea glauca
TGATGGTGATGATTTAATGTAAAGTTTTATTATCTCTCATATATTCTTGGGTGGAAAGAAGGGGCAAGAATGGAGAGTTCAACTCTCTCTTGATATTGGAGGATTGTATCTTCCTATTGGAGGTTTATCCCTCCCTTTACATTTGTAATTTGTAGATACCTT
This sequence comes from Picea glauca, assembly GCA_000966675.3. Lineage (NCBI taxonomy): Eukaryota > Viridiplantae > Streptophyta > Pinopsida > Pinales > Pinaceae > Picea > Picea glauca. The sequence continues at coordinate 574,537 of JZKD02S1846726.1, forward strand.
TGGAAGTCATTAATTCCCTTGAACAATAACTATTGATTATTTCTCATATATTGTGCATGGTGTATTATGGTGTATTGGTGTAACTCTTATACTATTGTTCATTGTTCATTGGATATAGTTGAATGGTTTAAGTATAAGTTGAAAAATGTTTTAAATTGTACTTGATATTGATTCACCCCCCTCTCAGTATCAACATGATCGTCACTAGAATACAAGCAAATAACATAAAATACTCGTGACCAGAAGATGAAGGCAGATCTAATGCATGCACGGATAGATCTGCAAAATTGGTAGTTCTGGCAAAGCACGGTAACAACTACAAACTGGAAAACTTGTCCAGAAGGCTATAACCATTGGAATGAGCTGGAAACTGTATCAATAGAAGCACCCTGGCCTCTAGACCGATCCTAGTGACTGTCGAATGGAATATTTGTCCTCTGAGGCTCCAGATCTCACCCCATGGGGGTCTGCGCACCTCCTGGACTCTCTGAATGCGCTCAAATGATTCCCTCAATGGAATCGGTTGCTATATGACTCAAAATGATCACCCTGGCTAATGCTCAACTGGGTCGGAGGGGTTTCCTCGGATCTGATCTGATACTCCGTCTATAACCCTAACTATCCTTCCATAAGAGTTGTGCCCTGGATGGTTGAATGTTGCACCCGAGAAATATTCCACCGTCAGAATCTGATGGGAGGTGGCTCAATCTATGCGCCCTGGCAGGATCTCAATTGGATCAGAAGGGATCTGCAATACGAGCTCTGATCTCATGCAGCTACACAAACCCTCCCTCTGACTTGCGCCCTCACTGGCTGAGCCGCGCAACACTGCAAACTGGATACTCCTGAATCGCTCGGTGAAATACATGGATGGTATCTCTGATGGGATAGGGTGTGTCTCTCAACACCGAAACCGATCAATGGTGGTGGTTTCCTCCAGAAATCCACAAAACAGTAGAAGTCGAATCTCCTCCTCTGGGAACTCTCTCAACATCAAATCATAACATAGCATGATGAGGAATTAGGTCGAATTCCTCCCTTTATACTCTTCCCGATCTAATTCAGCATTGACCTCACTTAAGCTAGGTGCTTTTCCTCCTAAGTTGAGTAATTAATTAATTAAGTCCCCCCTTAAAACCTTTTCGTTTTATTTCTCCGTTGACTTAGGCTTGAGTGACTTTTCCTATGTTTTTTGGCTTAATTCATCGTTTAGCCATCAATTCTTCCTTATTTCTCCTCACATTGCATGTTTGTGCTTGACTATAGTCTACAGGAACAAATAGACTACTAAGTCACTCCCTGTTGACCTACCCTTGGGAACGGGACATCACAAACTTCCAAGGGTCGTAACTTTTCAAAACGACCTCCGTTTTAGGCACGTGATAACCCGTTGGAAAGGTCTTTCAAAGAACTACACATTATGTCGTCAAACTCTGACTCCATCTACAGTTTGACTATGGCGAGCCAAAAAAAACAACGTTTAGGGCCCCAAAACAACCCTGGAAGTACATCTAGATGTGATGACATGAAAACAAACAAAATAATCCATTTGGATTAGGTGAGAGGCCACCCGTATCCACCAGGAGTATGTGTGGGGATTCAGACAGCCCCAGAAGTGTAGAACCCACAATTACAAAGTAGTACAGAAGAACATGTTGAACAAAAAATGGACACGAGGAGCCAGTTGGAATAGGTGGGTAGCCACCAATATCCACCTAGATCAATCCTCCCCCCTTAGGAAGCCATGGTCTCCATTGTGTTGAGTTCCCCCATCAAGTGAGGAAACTTTTGTTGGATTTGGCCCCGGGTGAGCCACTTGCCTTGGTGTAGGAGTTGCCCTGCCTTGACAACCCGATAAAGCTAGATCCGCTGTTGGCGAGTTCCCTTGACCTGTGTTTTCACTATTTGATCAGTGGATGCTTGTTCCATGCAGTCGGGATTGAGCTATGTTGGTGTTAGTTGTTCTGCGATCTCAGAGGTTTCCAATAATGGGGAAAAATATGGTCGAAGGAGGTCCACATTGAATATTGGATGCAGACCAAGGAAGGGTAGAGTGTTGAGCTCAAAAGCATTGCTACCCACAGCCTTGGTGATAGGGTAAGGCCCATAATGAAGTGGGAAAAGATTCTGATGGGGCCCAGTCAAAAGCTCCTTCTGCAAATGTAACCAAACTTTGTCGCCAACCTGAAACTGGTGTGGTACCCTATGTTGATCATGGCATTGCTTGTACTTAGCATTGGATTTCTAAAAAATCTCCTGGACCTATTGGGGGATGTGCTGAATCTGCTCAATGAATCTAGTGTCTTTATCGATCACAGACTAATCAGGGGAAGAGTCTGTCTATACGGTGGCAAGAGGAAGTGCAACATCAATGGGTCCCAAGGGTTGGAATCCTAGACCCACCTGAAATGGGCTATGGACGATGGAACTATGGAGAGCCATGTTGTAATTGTATTGGACATATGGGAGACTCTTGTCCCATGTACGTGGATGCTTAGAATTGTACATACACAGGATGTGCACAATCATTCAATTGATGACCTATGTTTGGCCATCAGTTTGGGGGTGGAAAGCAGTGGATTTTGTGATCTTGGTGTCCCAAAGAGACCAGAGACTCGACCAAAATGTGCTAAGGAACCTATTTTCTTGGTCGGAGATGATGGTCTGCAGTATCCCAAAGTGGACCCACACTCGTTCGAAGAATATCTTGGCATTATCTGCCTCTGTGACATTCTTCTTACATGTTGTGAGGATGGCCATCTTCGAAAATCGATCAGCGACCACAAACATGCAGTCATTTCCTTGCTTGGTGGACGTCAAGCCAGACATCTAATCCATTGAGATGGATTCCCAGGGCTTCTCAGGAATAGGAAGCGGGGTGTATAAGCCTTGCTTCTTGATGGTTGGTTTGGCAATGGCACAGGCAGTGCAAGATCTGATATACTTGCTGACGTCTTGTCGAAATTTTTTCCAATAAAAATGTTTTTGGAGAACGACCACAGTTTTCTCTACGCCAAAATGTCCTCCCACTCGACTGTAGTGGGCTTCCCAATCAGCTTTACACGCTCGCTTGTAGGAACACAGAGATGGCCCAGGTTTCATAAGAGTATGTCTTGAATGTGAAAATCAGTGACAGTTGTGCCTATACCTAAGAGCTTATATGTGGCGGCGAAGTCTGGATCTTGCTGATAAAGTTGGGGCCACTTAGATCCTTCATGTCCATGAGAATGGATCACAGTGGTGAGTGTAGCCACAGGAGGCCGACTGAGGTAGTCAACGACACGATTGGATATACCTATATTATACTTGATGTTGAGATGGAACTGTTGCAGGTAGGTGGACCACTTATGATGGTTGTCATTCTGTAATTTACCTGTGTCTATATGAACTGCAGAGGCTTGTGATCAATGTGTATGATTGTCTCTTTCCCCAGAATGTAATATTTCCATTGACGACAAGCTTGTACAATGGAATAAATTTCCTTGTCATAGGTGGGGTATTTTTGGATAGCATCGGAGAGTGTCTCACTATGGTATGCCACTCGATGCTCATGCTGAGTGAGAACTACACCAACAACATAGTCAGATGCATCACTCTCAATCTCGAATGGTTGTTGCAGATCGGGCAAGGAGAGTACTAGAGCTGAGCATAAGAGATGCTTTAGATCATTGAATGTTCATTTCTCCTCCTTCCCCCACATGAACTTGGCCCTACCACCGCCCTTGGTCACATGGCTAAGGGCCCATGCAATATGGGTGAATCCCAACACGAACCGTCTGTAGAAGTTGGCTAGTCCCAAAATGCTCTGAAGCTCAGTCAGTGTGGTTAGGGTTGGCTAATCACAGATGACTTGGACCTTACCTAGATCAACATGTACCCCATGCTCATCAAAAATGTATCCCAAGTATTGGACCATGTCCATGCCAAAAGAGCACTTTTCCAAGTTGGCATAAATCTTGTCCTACCACAGAGTGCCCAAAACCTGTTGAATATGTCACATGTGCTCCTCCCACGTTCTGTTGAAGATGAGAATGTCATCCAAATATACTACAACAAAGGAGTTGGTGAAGGGTTTCAATACATCATCCATCAACCTCATCAAAGTGGTTGGTGCATTTGTTAAGCCAAAGGGCATGACTATCCATTCATAGAGACCTTCTTTAGACTTGAAGGTTGTCTTTCATACATCAGTTGGTTCGATGGGAACCTGGTGGTAGCCAAACTTTAGGTCAATCTTGCTGAATAACTTTTCCCCCTTGAGTTGGTCAAGAAGATCATCAATCCTGGGAATGGGGTAGTGGTTCCTGACTGTGATTTTGTTTAAGGCTTTGTAATCAATGCAGAGTCGCCAAGTCTCGTCCTTCTTCTGCACCAGTGCAATCGGGCTTCTGTAAGGGGAGGAGTTGGGCCTGATGTGACCCTTCTGAAGAAGCTCTTAGATCTGACACCTCAATTCTTCATTCTCCATCAGCGAGTGTCAATAGACTGGTCCATTAGGTAGAGGCGTGTCGAGGGTTAAATCAATTGGATGCTTGACTTGGCAATGTGTCAGTACCCATGTAGACGAGGAGAAGATGTCTCTATATTCTTACACGATCCCGTCCACTTGCTTCTGGTGCAAAGAGAGGCATTGTGTAAAGGCCACAGATGTGGTGACGACCTTCTTCTTACTGTGAGCATGAATCACAAAGAAGACAAACTTCCAAGTCTGTGAAATGACCTTACTACATTGCTTAGCAGAGATTAAAAAAATAGCAGTAGGCAGCGCTACCACTGGGATCCTGTACAATTCTCTACCCAAAGTAATAATAACACTGTGGGGTCTAGACTCATACAAAAATGATGCTTCCTCAAATATGGTTTTGCTAAAAGAACATCACAAACTTCAAGGGGATAAATATCACACAGTACCTCATCTTTGAAAAGCTTGATGTCGTAGGGCAGACGACATTGTTGGTTGACACAGAGATATCTTCCTTGGTGAAGCCAGTCGATAGTGTAGGGCTACGGGTGCGATGTCATTGGTAGGTCAAGACGCTTGATGACCTCTGCTGAAATCAGGTTATCCTGACTACCATTGTCGGCAATGAAATGAATCAGAGCCCCCTTGACCCACATCTACGAGTGAAAGAGGCATTCCCCTTCCTATGGTTCTTCTGGTTCGCTTGGCCGGACTTTGGTGGTAGCGACAGTGGAATTGGGTTCATCATCGATAATCTGATTCCCTCCTTCTAGATTTGACTCAGAATTAGAATCGGCCTCTGACTCGGAAGCCTTCAGCTCGACCACGAGGGACTGCTTGGAGCGTCATTCTTCGGTGTTGTGCCTAGGACTTTTATGGTACTCACACCATTTTCCCGTGTCCTTCTTCGTCTTCTCATTGCCCTTCTTTTGTTGCGGCTTGGACTGGTTGTTCTGAGGGTGACCATATCAACTTGGTCCCTTGTTTTTTGGGTTGTGGCTGCCTTTTCCCTGCTTCGGCTGTGAGGGGTTTGCAGATCCAAACTCTCGTCGTTTCTGCTTAAATTTATGCTCGATATTGATAGCATATCTATAAGCCATGCCCAATGAGGCGATGTCCAGGAACTCCATTTCTATTTGAATGTATCTATGCAAACAACAGTGGTATTTGAGCACCAGATGACGCTCAAATTATTTGATACCCAATTTGGTGCATAGGGTATGGAAAATATTGGTGAAATCTGGTACTGTTTGGTCCCATTCTTGACGTAGGGTGGTCCATCTGGTGTATTGGTCCTCGTAGCTTCCAACAGGGTAGTATTGTTCTTTAATGGCATCCTGGAAGGAATCCCATGTAGGGGCCACCATAAAAATTTTAGATTCCTCCATGGCCCTTTTCTCAGAGTAAGTATCCCACCGGTCTTTAAAATGGGGAATGAACTTGAGGAGTGCAAAAGTGATATTTTCCCTATCGAAAAAATTGTGGATTGAAAAATATCCTTTGAGTAGATTCAACCATTTATCTATAGCATCCGCATCTATCAGTCCTTCAAATAATGGAATATCAAAATTTACTTGTACCTTGAAGGGGGTTTCATGGCCGCTTGATGAAGATGTTTTTCTTGTGGGAAGTCGTCGAAGGATCTGCGTGAAGTTGTCCATCATTTTGTTCCTTTGTTGTGCAAGGGCTTCCTCAAGCAACATTTTAATAGGATCTCCTGCTCCATCATATTTCTTTTCATCCCCCATGGGTTGTTCTCAGGCTCGGCGTGGCCGATCTTGTAATGGCTTGATTGGTTCAAGTCCCAACTTCTTGTACCCAGATTTTGTCGGGGACATGCACGAAGAAAAATAAATGAAGAGAAGACCGCTCTAATACCACTAATCTAGATTTAGGAACGGAATGAACTGATTAACAGACTGAATACAATAAACACAGAGATACGAAGAATAACACAAATATCCAGTGAACAATATCTTCTATTAAATAATGAAATAGGTTGAAACTGTAAAACTACATAATTGAAACACTTGCTCGAATGGTGGCAGTTATCTCTGAGAAGAGATGTGGTTGTTATGTGCATCCATCTAAGCAAAATGGATTACAATGAGGCTCCAGAGGCCTTTTTGATATTACTCATGAATTCCAAAACCCTAGACATCCAAAAATCTAACCCTAGAAGGTGAAACACCAAAAGTCATGTTGACCCTAAGGGTAAGTTGGTGTAATTTGGTACCTCAACTTCCAATGGTCGTAACTTTTGCATACGACCTCCATTTTAGGCACATGATAGCCCGTTGGAAAGGTATTTCAGAGAAATACACATTTCACCATCAAACTTTGACTCTGTCTATAGTTTGACTGTGGAGAGAAAAAATAAAACAATGTTTAGGGCCCCAAAACAACCTTGGAAGTACAATAAGATGTGTTGACATGGAAACATACAAAATAATCCAATTGGATTAGGCGAGAGGCCACTTGTATCCACCTGGAGGATGTATGGGGCCTCAAACAACCCCAGAAGTGTAGAACCCACAATTACAAAGCAGTACAAAAGAACGTGTTGAACAAAAAACAGACACGAGGAGCCAATTGGAATAGGTGGGTGGCCACCAATATCCACCTGGATTAGTCGCGACCCTACCTTGTGAAATAGTGTTATATTAATGTGGAGAAAGAAACTACACCTGACATAATTAAAACAAAGTATATCTATTCAATAATTATTCAAGGGCATCAAAAGATATAAAAAATTATTAAGTGGCTATTCAAGTGTGGACATCCGTGAAGTTGTGGCCATTGCTCAAGAATTCCTTCACTCGTTGAAGAAGAAAAATCTTAAAGCAACCATTTTAAAGTTGGACATATCCAAAGCCTACTACAGGGTTAGTTGGACGTTCCTCCACCTAGTTCTTATTCAAATGGGAATGAAGTTAAAGATAGTGAACTGGATCATGGTTTGTCTTTAGAGCATGTCCCTTGTAGTGTCGATTAACATATGCCCCTCATGCTTTTTCAAAGCATCAAGGGGTTTGCATCAAGGTTTCCCATTATCTCCTTTCTTATTCTTCATCATAGCAGAAGCTTTGAGTAAAATGACAAAAGAGGCTTGCTCTAGTGGTCTGTTGAGAGGAGTAAAAGTGAGAGAATCGGAGAGAGTTTCTCACCTTTTGTTTGTTGACGTTGTTTTCTGTAGCGTGTTTGGCTCCTTAATAGAAGTCTCAAGGATCAAGAGCATCCTTGATATTTACTGTAGAGAAATAGGTTGTTGAGGCAAAATTGCACAATAGTAATCCTTCCTACAAAATATTGCAATGCACTATATTATTTCTATTACTATATTATTTAACTAGTAGGTTGGACCCCCTTAGAGAATTTGCATTAACTTGATTTTGCTCCTTTTTTTTTTAGTAAGAAATGTGACCTGCAAACAAATAGCTAGATTAAAATATAGTGTGATATTTTATTCTTCTCATATGCACAAATGGTTTCTTCATCATCAATTTACGAGACTCCTTATCCTCATATTGCATTAAATATGTTGTTGCCGTGACTAAAAGAAAGGAAAAGGGTGAGAGGCCTTTTGCGCAAGAATTATGACACATATGATTAAAAAATTTTAAGTTGTATGATTTTAATATGGCTTGTGACATATTTAAAAAAAGTGGTCAACTTTATTCCATATATATATATATATATGATATTATGCAAGGTTGTCACATGCAAAGTGTGAATGAACCTGACTTAGAGTTAAATTCATATATGTTCTGAGCATCATATGTCACGTCGCTTGATTGGTAAGTTGATATGGTTGATATATAGAGTGGTGACAACTTACAATAGTTATGAATATGGTATAGCGTTGATTTATGCTATGGTTGAAATTTTGATAGTGTAATATGCGTGGTACCAAGGCTCGATTTGGAGTCCGAGCTGGCGACTAAGTGCTTTCCACCGTGCAAATTTGTGTTGGCTATCATGAAAGGTGGGTGAGTTTTGGTGAATTTTGAGGCGACATGAGTTGATGGAGAGTTAATGCACTCTATGTTGGTTTTCCCTCTTGAGAATACCACCTTTTGCATTGTTGCTTGTTGGAAATGGTTTGTTGTTGATTACTCGAGGGTTTGCAGATTCAATGGCTATGGTGGTTGGATAACGATATTGGGCTTATCTCTCATGGCTATTTAACTTATTTCGATAGGTATGGACATTTTTTACTTCTCTGACATCAATGGCTTGATTTGTTCTGATAAATTTTAATATTGGCTCAAGTTGTTTGCATGTTGTGTGTTTTTTATGAGAATGAATCTTTGTTGGACATTGATTTTAAGATGTTATGGATGGAAAATTATTTGTATGAAACTGATACAAAATAAATAGGATTACCATTGAGACTCTCGACCTGGTTTTTTCATTTTAACTTATACAATTGAGTTTAAAAGGAATAAGAGCTTTGAATGAGAAAAACAGTATCATCATTGTTGTTTTCATGTTGGGTTTTATGGTTATGGCTTGCTATTAGCCATCGTGGGTTTCTTGTTATGATTGTGGATTTTGTTCTTGAAACAAAACCAAATGGAAGTATGCAGTGTGCTCCCATCCTTCTCATTTTAACTGCCTCTATGTCTTGTTCTGGAAGAAATGTTGAGCATTTTTTAAGGCTCACTATAATATCAGTTCAGTTTGTTGTGATAATTGTTGGGGCATGCAAGTGTGTTTTGATTATTTTCTCTCACATACATCATGCTCTGATTGGCACAATCCACTTGCAGATGATTGTAAAGGAATTTGAAACCTAGGGTTTCGACTTACACTCCTATCTCATCCTGCTTACTTTGGAATTCAAAGATATAAACCCTACCTTCAGTCTCCATGATTTTGTTATCATCATTTCGAATTGTTGGTTGGAAGTGTTGGCTGGAAATGATAAGCCCATGTGTGAAGTCGACATCATATTTTGGGTTGGTATTTAGTTGGCATATTGGTTTCTACTCTCGTTTTGCAAATATTTTTAAAGGGAAACCACTCTTTGATAAAAACATAGTTCTGGCAATTGGCAACATATATGGAAAATGTATATGTCAACATAAAAATGGGAATAGCTCTTGTGCCTTGAAATGGATTCATTTTTTTATTATGGTTATAGTATTTTGGAAAAACAACGTTCAAATGGATAAAATTCAAAAGTTTAAATATGATTCTTTCTACAGGAAATTATAAAAAAGAGTTTTCAGATTGTTTGTTGATATATTTTCTTTAGTGAATTTAACTCTCAAGAATACAAAAGACAAAAGTACAGATTTTTATTTTGAGGTTTGAATTGATCATATGTATTGATGATTGATGGATAATATTTGTATGTGGAAAGAACATTGATCGTTATCACTTCCCTCCATAATTTCATTTTACATAAATTATAAAGCCCTCATTTTTCCCTAGAAGCATTATGTTATTTCCATGTTTTGTTCCAGAAGAAATATGATTTTATAGAAACCCTGTAATTTGAAAAGGGAGTTTTGAATTAGAACAATGAGCAATATTCCTACAGTTGGATATGAAGATGGCGTGATTATTAAAATGGCTTGGTTAAGAATGGGTCTTATTTAGAGAAATAATCATTTATTTCCTTTTCATAAATAACACTTTTTGTTCATTATAAACCCAAATCACATCCTAGATTTCATTAAGTATCCTTGTTCTTGATAATGACAATTGTGAATTTTAATTGGCAGAATGACTATTATAATTGTATACAGAGTAATGGATTAATAACATGCATGCTTGTGTCTTAAATAATAAGAGCCAATGTTTGAGTTTATCTTTAGAAAAAGTTAATTGATGGTTGATTAGTCTTTCATGTTCTATATTCTGATCTAAGTTTGTTGTTAGACAATGAGTTCCTTTAGCAGAGGAATCCATGGAAGAGGTAGGGGCATAAACAATTTTTGGCAAAGGAGTAATAGGAGACCCAGATTCTCCATCACTTTGATGTTGATCCTCAAGAGTTGAATAATCTATTTCAAGTTGGGTTCTTCAACTTGGTTGGTCAAGGAGTATTCCAACCACATCCTAGACCGTAGAGACCCCCTTACCCACCTTATTAGAATATTTCACGTTTCCATGTTCCACCTCATGTCTCACTCCAGCCAGAGGTCCCTATTAATGATGGTTGGAAACATATTGTTAATCAACTTATAGTCCATTGTCATGGTTGGCCCACGGTTTCATTGGCATTACCTCCTCCACCTCCACACAATCAGCATGCCCAACAAATTGATCATATTGCATCCCTTGTTCTGTCCTCACATGCAAGCAAGAGACTTAAGACAACCATCCTTGAACCTTTGTCAAGTAAAGATAAAACAATGCTCATTCATGCCAAATCTTCTAATGACTCCTCCCAGTTAGTTACCTCTCATGCCCGGCAGAATAATGAACAGTCTCCAGCTCTAAGTGAAGTTAAACCTCATGCATCTCATCAACCAAACATTGAGAATATCAACTCTACAAACAGAGCAGAAAAGGCAGCAAGTAGTGGGAAGAAGCAGATTGCTTCTCATAGTAAATATGGCTTTTGATTATTGCAGGACAATTAGTATGTTTCGGTTATTTTTGGGACAACATGATACTATTATCTTCATTTTTGGACAACAATCTTATTTATTTTTTAAGGTGGCATGATACATATATTTATTTGATATATACATGGATAATTTTGGGGAGACACAAGGGAATATTCAAGTGATTGTTTATGTGTGTATTTATGAGGTGGCATGATTTATTTTAAAAATAAATTATGGAGCAACAAGGAGGGAATCAAGCTTACAAAGATTTAAAATATTAGGGGTCCCACCTATCAGTTATTATTTAATAAACCCTTTATTATTATTATTATTATTATTATTATTATTACTTTTTGTCTCTAACTAATATTTAGTCTATTATGACTTAACTAATGGTAGTTTGAAACTACCACAACTTCTTTTGAGAAAGATAAAAGTTGATCCAAGGAAGGGACAAAGGGAGAGAGAACAAGGAAGATTTTTTTGATATAAGGTTTTCTCTTATTCTTGTGAGATTACTTACTTTCATTCATTCTAAGTTATCTTAGAGTCTTAACCCTCTTGTTGACAGCATGGTCTTATTGAAGATAGCAAGATTCAAGGATTGAGATACATATTTCAACAACTTATTCGTGAAAGGTTGATCATATGATATTGATAGTCTATGTATTTTGATTTGTATATGAATTAGATTTCATTACTAATAGGGAATATTTTGTAGAGTTAGTTAATGATATTTCTGTCGCTAAGCTAATCCAGAATTCTAGTCTCAATCCTCTCTTGTTGTCAGGGTCTTTTTGTATGGTTCCCATCGAAGATCTCTAAATCTGATCTTGGTCCATATCCTCACAAGGATTTGAAAAGGGGTTATGATTGTAACTTGGAATGACATTAATAAAATCACTTTCCTGATTTCGGTCTCACACGTGTATTTTCTGATACTATTTTCGTATTTGTATTGCATTTGTTCCTTAATCCTAAAACACAATGTTTGTACATTTCTCACTTTCTTTTTTTTGTAATGTTCACTTATAAAAGACAAGATTGATTCCTTATACTTATTGCTCAAGAATCGAATTATAATTTTGTCTTACGCTATAAACCCCGGGTGATAATCCCAACTATCTTACCCTAGCCTAGTAAGATTAAAAAATGTTGGAGTGAGGTTCTTTATACCTTTCCCTCAACATGAGGATGCAAATTAATCCGGAAAAGTCTTGCTTTGTAATCAACAATTGCTCCGATATAGAAGAAAATTATTTTCTTAAAGCCATTCCGACACACAAAAAAAGGAAATGAAGAAGGGATTAAATACTTGGGATTCTATCTCAAGCCTGATTGATACAGGAAGGAGGACTGGATTTGGCTTATACACAAGGTGGAAGCAAGGATTTCTTCTTGGGTTTTCAGAACCTTATCCAGAGGTGGACGACTTGTGCTGCTTAAAAATATCTTGGAAATTATTCATGTATATTGGAATTCCATCGTCGCAATCCCCAAAGGTGTCTTGGAAAAAAATAGGAGGTTGAGTTGTAGATATCTGTGGGCTGGCCATAACTCCATTGGGGGGCTCCATTTAGCCACTTTGTCATCCATTGTGGTTCCAAAAAATATTAGTTGGTGGGGACTTAAAGATATTTGTCCCTTTGTTTATGCTCTTGGAGGCTGGAATCTTTGGTGCCTTACACAGGGAAACTCTCTCTAGATCAGAGTAATGCAGTCAAAATACTTCGCCAATCTAATAGTAACAGAGTGGTTTCGGTTTTTGATGAAGTCATATACGGGTTCTATAGTGTGGAAAGCTTTAGTTGAAGCCTTCCAGTTAGTAGGAGATTGGAATGTCTGTAAATTTGGTGATGGCAGGAATGTCAAAATAGGAGAGGATCCTTGGTTAGGAGCAGGGAATAACTTCAGGCTATCGGAGCCCCTGGTTCAATTTTTAAGGAACCTCAACCTAGTCCACATCCATGAAATTCAAGTAGGGGTCTCTCAACTTAGAGGAAGAGCAAGTTGGCATGACGAAGCCTCTTTAGGACTTCTGTTGGATCTTTATGATGAATGGGACTCCTTCATTGCTTGGTTGAGAAATAACTTCATTTTTCTTGACGAAGAGACTGAGGATTCTCTTTGCTAATGATCTAGGTGGATATCAATGACCACCCATCTTTTCCAACTGGCTCAAAACAATTTTCTGGCAATTTTGGTAATTTACTATTTTTAGCAGTTTTTTGGGTCCTGAACTTTCGAAGCCACTTTGAGGCCCTAATTTTTTTGGGAAAATGGGGAGAAACATGGAATGAAGGTCAATTTTTCTCACACAAAAGTTGTATTCCTCGTATATATCTTTCTAACGGTGTATCGAGCGCCCCAAACGGAGATCGTATGCAAAAGTTATGCCCCTGGGAAGTTAACGTATCAACTACCCCCATCGGGGCCCGCAAACCTTTTGGATTTTCATCTTCCGGGGTTAGGGTTTTGGATTTTCCTTATGTTAAAAAGGACCTTAGAGCCTCATTGTAAAAATCATCTTCTCACGGATGCGAGTAGTCGTCACATCTCTTCTCAGAGATAAGCTGCCACCATTCTAGTGAGTCTTTCACTCTGTATTTTACAGTCTTTGTACATTTTCACTCGTTAATAGAAAATTGTGTATTATTGTATCTCTGTGTTTATGGTTGCATCTCTGATACATTTATGTTATATTGTTGGATATCCGTGATATCTCTGTGTTTCTTTATTATATCTCCACTCTCATTTCGTGCCGAAAATAATCTGGATCAACTAATCCTTCAATCAAAAGGATGGTTCTTTAAATGTGAAACTGGGATATAAAGCCTGGAAAGAAGAAAGACTATTAGTACAGCCTAAATGGTGGTGGAAGTCTCTATGAAAATGCAAATCCCCCCTTAGATGCAAAATCTCCTTTTGGCCTGCTCTGAATTACAAACTCTTGGCATGGGACAATGGGATGAAAAGAGGGTGGTGTGGCCCCAATCGTTGCGCACTTTGCAAATTTGAGGTTGAATCGGTTCCTCACCTTTGTGTGTCTTTCCCATGTGCAGTTCAGGTTGCAAAGTTGGTCAAAGAAAAGTTAAGTGCAAGGTTTGAATGGAATAAGGATAGCTTGGAAGAATGTTATCAATTATGGGTTCTAGACAGGGTTGTGAAACTTTATTCCAGTTTGCCAAGCATTATGATTTCAAATATATGGTGGGCACACAAATCAACTATCTTCAAAGACAAATGGATTCCTCTGGAGGTGACAACCGCTATCACTCTCAGTCGGGCTTCATATTTTAAAGAAGATCCCAAATATCTTAATCAACACAATTTTGTTTGTCCTTCTTTAGATTATGACATTGTGTGGGGATATTTTGACGGGGCTAGCCAGGGACATCCTCCTTCTTTCAGAGTTGGTGTAGTTATTTTTATCAACCAGAACCATTTCATTTATATCATATATGCTATGGGAGGTGGTACCAACAATAAAGTTGAGTTAATTGCGTTGTGGACTTTACTGGAGATGACAAAGCATAAGGACATCAGAAACTGCAGGTTATGGGGTATTCAAAATTGGCAATTGAATGGGCTCAAGGAAAAATCTCAATTCAAAATATCAACTTGACCAATATCATGAGATAAATTAAGTTGTCTTTTGAGTCCTTTGAATGGATTTCATTTCATCATGTTCTTAGAGAACTCAATGTCAAGGCGGACGGACTGTCTAAGGAAGTGCTTCAGTTTCAAAGAGGAGCATTTGGGTACTATGAGTATTTCAATGGAATCAAAACTGAGGCAATGGAGATCCACCTGCAGTGCAATTTGTTGCATCTGTTTTTAAGTATAGGAAGTAGAAGACTGTAAAGTATTTTGTAAAAATGCAACCGTTTTTTGACAGGATAAATCTTTTTTGGGACAGTCAAAGGATGTAATCCTGAACAAGTTGTTTTCAATGAATATAACATGTATATTCCTAGAATATGTAATCTTTTTTTCTCTAGAAAAAAAAAAGTTTATATATATATATAACAAAAGGATTAAAAAAATGGATTTTAACATTAAAGAAGGAAGGTTTACACATAAAGGAGTTTCAACACCTATTTTTGAAATATTAAAAGTCAAAGGAGTTGTTCAAGGAAAAAATATTAACGTTGTGGTTTGTCCATACAAGAATGAAAATTACATCAATATTGATATTGCCAATCAATTATCAATTTTAGAGTCAAATATAACTGAAAAGAACTTTGGCAATACGCAAATTAAGAATTTACAAGTAACAATTGATGATTATAAATACATATCTGAATTCGATGTTACAAAAATGACTGAACTCAATGTCGGTATAATTCTTGGTTTAACCTGGCTAGAAACACTAGGTACTTTCATCTTAAATGTGGAAAAATGGTTTTTGATGTTTTATTGCAAAAAGGAAAAAATTATGCTCCAGGACATAACAATGATGTCACATTCAAAAGCTCCACCGTTAAAAGATTTTAAAAATATTTCAAAGATGATCAACCAAGATGATCAAATGACAGTACAAAAAAGGTAGAAATAATTTGACAAAGTTGTTGCTAATAAAGAGGAAGAAATTTGTTGTCTCAGAATCATAATCAAAGCTTGGTTGCACAAATCAAGAAACTGAAGAATGAGAAAAGATCATATAAAGAAAATTTAGAACAACTTACCATTAAGTAAGTAATGATCGATAAAGAAACAATGACCGAACCGGTTGACATATAAAAGCTTCCAGTTAGAAAAATAAACTTCACAAAAAGGAACAAAAATTGATCTAGTTG
Source organism: Picea glauca (assembly GCA_000966675.3). Lineage (NCBI taxonomy): Eukaryota > Viridiplantae > Streptophyta > Pinopsida > Pinales > Pinaceae > Picea > Picea glauca. Next base: position 590,361 of record JZKD02S1846726.1, read on the forward strand.
AATCACTAGAAGCATCGAAAGTTGAAGAGAGTTCTATCAAACAAAAGTCACAAGAGATTAGGATGCCTTACCGCCAACAATATCAAGTGAAATATAAACAAGTTTCCATGAAAGTAGATTTGGGATGGATCACTCCCGAGAAGATGCAACATATTACTTCAGGAATTCAAATATTATATCATTTTTTTCCGTCTTACAACTACAAAAACAAAAGATCATGAGAAGACAGTTTGAGCTAGAACAAGAGATATGTCTCTCTCTAATCATGCTTTCAGGACAAAGAATTTTTAAGGGGAAGGCATTGAAAAATACTATATGTGTGTGTGTGTGTGTGTGTGTGTGTGTGTGTGTGTGTGATCCATGTGGAAATCGGTGGCCACCCACCTATTCCATTGGCTCAAAACATGGGTTTCCACCTTGGCAGCTTTTCTACGGTTTTTCTGGTCCTGAACTTCCAGGGTCGTTTTGAGGCCTTAAACGATGTATTTTGGGCATGGCAACGCCTATGTGCTTTTGAAAGACATGGTTTGGGATGAACGGATTATGTAATCCTCGGCCAGACCTTTCCAACGAGGTATAAAATGCCCCAAACGAAGATCGTATGCAAAAGTTACGCCCTTGGGAAGTTGACGTACCAACTACCCCCATCGGGGCCCACAAACCTTTTGGCGTTTCATCTTCCGGGGTTATGGTTTTGGATTTTCTTTATGTTAAAAAGGCCTCTAGAGCCTCATTGTAAACATCATCATCTTCTTGTGAATGAGCATAGCCATCACATCCCTTCTTAGAGATAAGCTGCCACCATTCTAGCGAGTCATTCACTCTATAATTTTACAGTTTTTGTACAGACTCTCATTAATAAAAATTGTGCATTACTATAACTCTGTGTTTATTACAATATCTCTATATATTTTAGTATTATATTTCTGCCTTCATTTCATTCTCAAAATAATCTGGATCAGTAGTATCAGAGCAGACTGCTCATTGTCGTTTCTCAGTGCATGTCCTCAACGAGGTCAGGGTACAGAGAGTTGTGTCTCGAGCTAGTTTCCTTGAGGACAACTGCTCTCATCAGCCCAAGCGGCCTCGCATGGAGGAAGAAAAAAGAGATGCGGGAGCAGAAGATCCCATCAAGTTTTTGTTTGTGGATGCCCTCACGCAACTGAGGAACGATATGTTGGAGAATTTTGTCCAAATCCTTCAAATATTGTCAGCAATAACAAGTACGTCTTTGTCAAGCAGTCTCTTTGGAGACACTACCCCATTCAAGGTACAAGCTAATTTTGATATTCTCGTATTTGAAGGTCAGATCGATGTATATTCTTTGGAAAAATGGTTAAATTTGCTAGAAGGTTATTTCTTTGTTCACAATTTTTTCGACAGAGAAAAGATCACCTTTGTGCTCCTCAAGGCTCTCCCCCATGTCAAAAACTGGTGGGAAACTTACTAGGAGAAAAATTCCACAGAGGAGTCTGGAATATTTGGGGCTGAGCCCACTTGGGATTTTTTTATGGATGTGGTCAAGGAGCAATATTACCCTATGGAAAACTATGAAGACCAATACATGAGATGGACCACGCTACATCAAAAGCAAGACCAAATAATGTCGGAGTTCACAAATACCTTCCATACCTTGCGCACCAAGCTAGGTATCAAAGACTCTAAGGAACATCTGGTTCTGAAATAATGTGGGGCTCTACACAAGTACATTCAAACCAAAATGGAGTTTATGGACATCTCATCACTGGGAGCCACTTATAAATATGTTGTCAAAATCGAGCAGAAATTTAAGTTGCAGAACAAGCGGGAATTTGGGTCTGCAAATCCACAACAACCAAAGTATGGTAAAGGAAACCCTAACTCACAGAATAGTCAACCTCAAGACAACCAGTCCAAGCCACAAGAAAATAAGGGCAACGGGAAGACTAAGAAGGACACTGGGAAGTGGTTCGACTTCCACAAAAGCCTTTCATTTTGTTCTCAAAATAATCTGGATGAATATATATAGTAATAATAATCATAAATAATAGTAAATAGTAATAATAAATAGTAATTAATTATCTAAGGGTCACATCCTTTCATGAATGGTCACCATATGTGCCTTTAGGTTCTCTATATATTTGGCACATTCATCATTGAACATCATCAACTACCAATCTATATTTTATACATTCTCTTATAATATATTTTACAGTCCTACATGAATTATTGTGTTATATCCTTTCTATTTTGGATATTTTTTGTATAAATAGGATCTGTTCATCACATCAAACCTCAATGGATGTACATGTACCATACTTGTGCTATCTACAAACTCAAGAGTTACTCCTTGTGCTCCACTTTAAAATGATTGTAATGTGCATTGCACCTACCCCAAATATGCTTGTCAGAAATCGTTTATGAAGCTTGTTAATAGTAATATCTATAGTAGTTCCAATAGAAGTATTGTTAACATGATCCACTTGGAACTTCTCATTCAACTTATTTAACTCAATAAGCACACACACACACTAATAAATTGATGCAAAATTGCACTTGAAATGTTGTTTCTAACTCATGCAATTTTTCTCCCCTAACTCCCAATCTTTTAACAAAGCAAACATGAGGTTAACAAGTCTTTTTATGACCTTGCCTCTCAATAGCTACCTAATTTGTTGAAGTTGTAACACCTCTAACTTGGGGATTTGAAATGATTCCATTAGTTGTTTCAATTCTCCATGTCTTTTAGCATATTTCCCAAGCTTTGAATAAAATTTATTTGCAAATTTATAAATAAATTGCAACTCTAGAAAATGAGATGAAGCATTGTTTGTTTATAATGCTTCGTGATGAAATATGTTATGAATATTTCATAAATGACAAGCATATTGATGAAGTTTAGTCAATAAAACCATCACAAATACTCCTCATGGTGAAAACCCCATCATATCTAAATCCAACTAATTTCATCAAAGATAAATCCATTTCTTCTTAAAAAAAAAAAGTTATCCTTGCATCATACATATATTGAGTTGTTCCATCCTTTATATGAAGCATGTGAAGGAATTTGTAACACATTGATCTCTTCCTTCATTTGCAAAATATGTAATATTAATAATCAAATTTTGTTGCATAGCTCTATTTTGTACTTTCATAAAATAAAATGGTTATGAAAAATCTAATCTTTTAACATTTTCTAAATTACCTCTTTAGTAGTTTGTAGAAACTCTTTTCCATATGTCTTATTCATATATGTTAAGTATTTATCAATTTGAGGTAAGTGTAGATTACATTTATACTAATTCAAGTCAAAATTTGACTTATACACTTCTAAAAGTAAATCATGTATGGGAACAAAATGTATATGTTCAATCCTTGATATAATTATCTCATTTTCAACGTCTACCATTAATCCTACATGTTTTGTAATTTAGGGGTTACTTCATCTGGATTTTCCCTCATAAAGTCGCAAAGAAAATTTACAAGCCTTTGATTCTACACGGTCATTTAGACCACCTATTTGAAGAGTGGTACTTCCATTTTTAGCAAATAACACTTTATCCTTGCAACTCTATTACAATCTCTTACAACATAAGCCCACATAAATCTTATCTTCCATTTGAATTTGAATGCTCTTTTGCATTTTTTTTTATGTTTGTTCCTCTTCAAGAAGTTCAAGTTCTATGTTATTATACCTGCCGATAGGCATGGTATATAGTGTTGAGTTAGGTTTGACTTTCTATTAGTTCATGGTTGACCATAAAATATACACCCCTTTATCTAAAGTTTTAAAAAATAATGATTAATTTTAAATTTTAAATCTCATTTATCTGAAATTTTATTGGCCAAAAACTTTGATGTCTTATTGCTGCCTTCACTTCCCCCAATGTAAATTTAATAAATATTTCTGTCATCTAGTCATTTCATGCCTATCTCCTTAAACAATACTTTCATTATTATATTCGGCAGGTATACGCTACCTAGTAGCCTTGTTTGATAATAATATTGAGGGATACCAAATGCATTAACAAACAATATTTATTTTTTAATATTTCTTAGGGTGACCAATGGGAACCATTTTTTTAGAATATACACATATTCAATCAATTCAAACAATGAAATAAATAAATATAGAAATAGAAAAGAATAACTCCCTAAGTAGCCAGACAAAATAAAAACAATTATTTCATCTTAAAATGAAAAAATTAAAAAATATATATATGTTTTTCTTGTCAAAAGGTACATGTACATGTAGCTTTTGCAAACAATACCATCACATAGTCACTAGTTTTAAAGTAAAAGAGACATTGTTCTTATTATTTCAATTTATATATACAATATAAATGCATATCTTCAATCTGTATCTATTAATGTATATTTTATTCAGAACATAGATACAAGATTGATTAATAAATATTTTCCAACTTAGCAATGAAATTACGTTAATATATAATATTTAGAGCAATTTGTTTTGTAAGTAAGAGTTTGTGTTACCTTCTATTGCTTAAAGGTTACATCCAAAGTCTTCGAGTGCTTGGGTTGCCAAAAAATGGAAACCATCCCAAAACTCAACATCATTCAAAAAATAAGCAGCCCCATAAGGGTCCAAAAGAGATTGCAAATGTTTCATAATCGTTCTAACTGAGTATCTATCTATAAACAACAAAACATAACTAAAAGTAAAGACTATAGGGTTATGGTGGGCACCCATGACTAACAAATTTGTGAGCCTTTCCTCCATTGAGGCCATCCTTTTGGTGCGACTGGAGAAGATTGGCAGGTCTGGGAAAACCACATTTTGAGCTGGCATATCCTGATTAGGTTGGAGCGGCACCAAGGTGGAGCAAAAAGCAAGGAGAAGGTAGAGCTTATTATCCAATTGCTCTACCTTGAAATGGAGATCTGCAACCACCCCTCAAACCTCAAAGATGAGCTTTAACTGGTCCTCTCTCAAGCGAACTTCCTTGGATGCTTCACTGGAATGGCCATCCACTGGTGACGTTTGCCAAGGGTGAGAGGAAGAGTTGCTCTCCCCCAAAACCCCTTCCGTGAGACCACCATGAGTTGCAATTTCGTTAATAGGCATATTGTTCTTGTTCACTCCACTTGGCATCCCCAAACCCAAGCATCCTCCAAATTAGGCTGCGCATAAGAACCAACCAACTGGGGGTCAGGTTTTTCACGCTTCTCTCCCCCAAAACCCCTTCAACGAGACCACCATGAGCTTCAATTTCATCAATAAGCATATTGTTCTCATCCAACCACTCCACCCAACATCCCCAAACCTAAGCATCCTCCGAATCAAGTTGCACATAAGAACCAACCAACTAGGGATCAGGTTTTTCACAGTTCTCTATATCTTGAATTGGCAAAGCAGTGTTTGTTTGATCCTCTGTCTCAGCAGAAAGGAGATGGTGAATATGTTGCCTTCTCAACCTCCAGATAGTGCCCCATCCTTGCTTGATTCAACCTCATTCTCGGACTCACGACATGAAGAGGGGAATAAGGTCAGCGCTATTAGACAATGAAATCTTCAAGGCTTCTTCCAACCTCCAGCCCAGCTAGATTAAATTGATCCGCGAAGATAAACCAACATTATTGAACCTTGCCTCATAAATTCCCTGCATCATGTCAATACCAACGACCTTCCCTTTTGGATCAACCAAATTAACTCTGCAAGTGCTTGCCCTCTCCTTGACAATACCTTGAAGAAGAGCCATGGTCCTATTCGCATGTGTAAACCATGAGTGCATCTTAATGCATCTTCCTTGAGGGTGGTAGGAAGGGTCGTCCACGTGTTCACCTAAAGAGTCAAGTGATCAGGTGGTCGGACACTCGTATACAATATCAACTTGAATTAACTTTAGCATAACACCCCATCTGGAAATATTATATTGAGAACATAGATAGAAGATTGATTAATAAATATTTTCCAACTTAATAATGAAATCATGTATTACCACATTCACATTAAACAATAAAAAAAATTGGAAATATCAATTTTAATAAATGTAATTTTCTTATATTATAAAATGTGAAATTATTTTTTATAAGAAAAAATCACAATATATATCATAATTTATTCTTAATAAATTTCATTATATATATATATATATATATATATATATATATATATATATATATATATATATATATATATATTTTTAACACAAATTTAAAGTTTTGATTTTTAGTTAAATCTGGTGAATTAGTTACATTCAATAAAGTGAAACTTGTAGTATAATAAATTTAAATATATTAATAAGTGACTCACAAAAAAAAATCAAATAGTATAGTAAATTTGAATATATTAATGAATAGTTCCCCGGGTTTAGATCACTTGGTGAGGGAGTGTGATGTTAAGGCACTCTGTAAGTGAAAGTCATCGGTTTGAAACTCTTGGGGACACCTCAATTCCAATCATATTAAGGATTGATTTTGAGTGCTTAGATGCCCCACAAGTCAAGGTCAGAAATAATATAGCCAAGAAAAAAAAGAACATATCACTGATTAAGTTGTTCATTTAATAAATTAAATTTATATATGTTTTATAATTAAAGTTAGAGTAGTGATTAATTTATAGAAATTAAAATTATATTTATGTAGATTTTGTAATTATTTATAAGAATTAATTTAAATTATTATTGTAAATTGCATTTTTATGATGTTAAGAATAATTTGAAGAATTTGAAAAATCTATTTAAGAAAGATAATATTAACGTAATATTTATTAGTCCCTGCCAAAGCAGGGAATATAGTGATCGATTTTAGGTCAAATTGAGTTGACTTATCAATTTTATTGGCAATTTTTTGTAAAGTTTGTTAAAGTTTTAGAATTTTTAATTATTAAAATGATTTTTTTATAAATATATATATATATATATATATATATATATATATATATATATATATATATATATATACTTACTTACTTTTGATATTACGAAATTATGAATTTTTGATTGGCTAAGAAGGGTGATGAGACTAATAAACCCTTCTTGGAGGTGACTATTATAAAAAGATAATTAATAAAAAACACATAAAATTTTAAAAAATCATAAAAATACCATGTGTAGCTTTGCATTAATAGTTCATTGACTAAGTATTGGGGTGACTATTATAAAAAGATAATTAATAAAAAATACATAAAAGTTTAAAAAATCATAAAATGGCCATGTGTAGCTTTGCATTAATCGTTCATTGACTAAGTACTATTTTTGCATTAATAATTCATTAACTAAGTACTTTTTCTCTTCTCCAAGTGAGTGAATGTCAATAAATTAGATAGGAGTAAGCTAACGACGCTACAATTTGGGATTTCGACCAACGTCGAACGTCAAATCTCCGGTGAAGGTATCTATCGACTCCGTTAACGTCGTGGGGTGGGTCGCTTCAGCTTCTGTTTCCGTTTAGTCTGTCTGTGGAAGGTATGGGGCTAGCATGACCATGCAGTGTGCTGCATCCGTCTGTCAGTGCATGCCATGCATGCATCCTCCATCCAGCCGGACGATGTGAGCCACCAAATCTTCGATGAGTTGTTGGTGCAAGTTAAGGTACATAATGGCCGCACTTACCTGCTCAGACCTCTCATAAACTTCAACCGCCATCGTGCTGCAGTTGAAAATTTGAAATTTGAAATTTAAAATTTAAACTAGCGCGCTTCAGGGAAAGAATTGGAGGATTCTGAGAAGGCCCTTTGGATCGATTCCAGCAATCTCAAAGCGTTCTATAGGAAAGGCCACGCTTTGGTCGGGCTGAGGCAGTATGCGGCGGCGGCATGCGAATGTCTGGAGAAAGCAGCGGCGTGCGAATGCATTTCATTTTGCATCCCTTGCAGAAATGGCCGAAGTTGAAGGGTGTAATTCCAAGCAGAGACAGAAGCAGAGGAGAGTGGTGGTGGCAGTGGACGAGAGCGAAGAAAGCATGCACACCTTGTCTTGGGCTCTCTAATATCTCTTACTCCACAACTCCAAGGAAGACCACGTTATTTTGTTGCACGCTCAGTCGCCCCTAGGGTTTATGCCGCAGTGGATGACACATGTCGTATAAATAGTTATTCTGGGCAATCTTGTCTTTATAGATTTTCATTTTCGGTATTTGACCATGATGTCTCATGATTGGATAAACAACTTACGTCTTCTCGTCTGATATTATGGAGTCCCTGGAGAAGCAACAGAGGGGAAACACAGAAAGCATATTGGAGAAGGCAACAGCCATCTACAGTGAGTAAAATGTATGGATTCTTGCCAGACTAGTTTCGATACTGATAAGAGATTTTTTATTTTTTTATTTTATAGAATTTAAGTTTTAATTATTTTTATAAATGTTCAGATAAGCTTTGAGACGAAGGTGGAGACTGAAGATGCCAGAGATATTATATGTGAAAAAGTTGAGAAGCTTCAAGCAGACATTCTGGTGATGGGAAGCCATGGCTACGGCACCATAAAAAGGTATGTATACACCTATCCTTTATGTGCATGGTATTGTTGAATTGTTAATTCATGTATCGTTCAGTTTGTAACTGAGGTTTGTTGAATTTTGTAGAACTTTTTTGGGAAGTGTGAGCGATTATTGTGTCCGCCATGCCAAGTGTCCTGTGGTGATTGTGAAGCTCCCAAAGGACTGAGATAGAGATACAGTAGTTGGTCGACTATGCCGAGGGTTCCAGGTTTAAAAGGATAAATCATATTACTAGTGCGTGTTCAGATTACATATACCACAAGAGTTTTGAGCAGTGTGTCAAGGGAAAAGGATTTGTGGATAGAATTCCAATTATTTTGAAGTTGGGAAAGCTTAAAAATTGCTTATAATGTAATCAGATAAAATATCCATCATCGACACTGCAGATGTTTACGAAAGTGTAAAGTTTTATCTCTTGATTTTTAAATCTTAAAAAGTAGTCTTTTACTTAAAGAAAAAAGAAAAAAGAAAAAGAGAATTAACCTTGTACTTTATCATATTATTTTATTTTATTTTGATTAACATGAATATTGAAGTTTATATGTGTGAAATTTATTATTAATAAAATAATAAAATAGTTTTTCTCTCCATTATAAATAAAATTTTATAAGATTAATTTTAGTATTTATTGAAAATGAGATTAAGTTTTATAAAATAAACTTTATTATTTATGAAATGACAAAATTGTAAAGTTTTTCTTCATATATTTAAAGTTGTTTTTATTTATTTAAAACTTAAGATATATGTTTAGATATGCATATTTAAAATAATGAAATGCAATTATCATTTTTTAAGTTTAATCAATAATATTTAGGTGAAGTTTTTCTTGAGATTGTAATTGATTCTATGTTAATTGAAATAATTGTTAGTCATTTATTTCATAAGTTTTAATTGTTCAATTTCATCATTAAATCTGAACCAACTTATTTGCTTCATGAAGACTTTTGTTAAGTTTTATAGCAATTTTTTTTATACCATAATTATATGTAATTTTATTTAGTATATATAATATTATTTTGATATAAATATCATGTGAAAAATTATCTTAGTGCTAAGTTAAGATGATCTTAAAAAATGTAACACATATTATAAACCAACTAAGTTAAGATAGTCTTATAAAAATGCATCATATATTGTAAATGATGAACATATTAA
>JZKD02S1846727.1:21579-35256 GCA_000966675.3 Picea glauca
TAATAGAAGCTTCCACTTCTAGAAGGATCTTCCTCTAGATGGTTCTCTTGATAGACATATTTAGTATAAATAAGAGTCGAGGGTATGCGAGCCCTAGCTTGGATATTATTGTAATAGAGCTCTGCTCGACTGGAGGTTTCCCCCTCGAAGAGGCCCATGAACATTGCTCTCAGTAATCAAAGTGATCTTTCTGGTGTTATTCTGTTATCATTTCAGTATTATTGTGGTGTTATTCTAGTTATATTGTTGTTCATCTGCCATTTCTAGAATTTTATTTAAGTTTTGCATTTTTTTTTTATCTGAAATATTACAAGTGGTATCAGAGCACTTTCCTTGGCAGAAAATTGTGGGTTAATTTTTTTTTCAGGGTAGAGACGTATTCCTATGTCTTTAAGCCAGAAAGATCTATTGTTACGTGCATAAACCCACGGTTGAGGGATTCATACACGTGGGAAATACAAGTGGTTCTTAAGCACACATCTGTTGGCCACCCTTGTAATCCCTGTTGGTACCCCTTTGAGTGGTAGCACATCAGACAACACCTGTGTATGGATCAACCTATATTTCCTGAAGCCCTCTTTAGATAAACCGATCGACCGTCTCACTGCTATAATGCCACTGAGAACAACACTCGGGAAGATACTCTCTAGTACCTGGGTAGTCGGGTAGTATGACTAAGGGCACGGTCTAGAATTTTTAGTTAGTGCCCTAAGATATTGGTTTGAGTACTATTGTTGGACCCCACACGTATATCAGAGATCTATAGCATAGGGAAAACCCTTGTCTGTAGAACCCTTGAATACCTAACCCTTGGAGACGAAAAAAAATAAAATTAAAACAAACAAGATCTATTGCCGCGCAACTGTGTTCGGGTTTCCAAATCAATACACATTTATTTATGGTTAAGAATTTGGGCATTTCATCATTGCAATACTCTTCATATTGGAGTATAACTCCACAGGTGTTTAAAAAAAAAAAAAAAAAAAAAAAAACAGGTCTGGAAATTTTTGCACCATTATTTGAGACCTATTCCATTGGATTTATCTCTTCGCCCTTATCACATTCATACATATCATTTTTTAGAATTTGTTTTGACCCCACCCACCCCATTTCAATTCCCTCATCATCATGGCCCATACCCGTAGCCAAGACTTGGAAGCTCACTTCAATACCTTGCAATCTAATTTCATAGAAACCCAACAAGAAGTGAAACAACTCAGTGCCAATGTTTCTGCCATCAATACAACCATGCAGTCCTCCATTTCCGCCTCAATCGAGGTACTCAAATAAGACATGACTACCCATATTGAATCTGTCATTTCAATGATATGCACCAAGCTACATATCCCTGTAGATAACCCTTTATTTGACCCACCCCCACATACCGAAGCTGAAACTTCCTCTCATTCCCATAATTTTCAACTCCATCACTTTCAACGTGATCTACACCTTCCACGGGTGGATGTGACCAAACTTGATGGCTCAGATCCCACTAGTTGGGTAACCCAAATGGAACATTATTTCTCTTTATACGACATTACAGATGACTTGGCCAAACTCCGGTATGGTGTTCTCCATCTAGATTAAGAACGTTGGCAATGGTGGCAATGGAGAAAAACTTCCCGACAATGGTATATTTCTTGGAAACACTTTGTGGCAGAGCTTTATAAACTCTTTGACACTGAAACCAACCATTTAGGAAGTTTGAAAAAGTTGAAACAATCCAGAATAATGGAAGACTTTATAGCTGCTTTTGAGCTCCTGGATTTTCAGACAAAGGGCATGTCTGATGCCTTTTTCCGAGAATGTTTTATCAATGGCCTCAAGGGTGAGATTCGTGCCCATGTCCTCATGGCTCAGCCTTAGATTTGGGTGGAGGCTAATAAAAGAGATAAAGAAGCACAACAGGTTGTATCTTCTCAAAACCAGAAACCCTTCTTTATTCCTTGCACTAAACTAGTCACTCCCACTACTCCCTATGCTCCACTAAAGATCCAAAAATTGACCAAATCTGAAATCACTAAATGCCAACTCAAAGGCCTTTGTTATAATTGTGATGATAAATATTTTTTGGGCCACAATTGTAAGGAACAAAATATTTTTATGGCCATCTCAGAGGATGTTTCAGAAGATGACGTTAAACTCCCCTTGTGTCCGAGTCACCTGAAACCACGGACATAACCCCTCCCTCAGACCCTCCCGAAGTAGAACCGGTCATTTCCTAAATGCTCTCACTAGTTTATTTGCTCCCCAAACCCTCAAGATAATTGGTTACATCAAGCATACACGGTCATCATTATAGTTGATACTGGTAGCACCCATAATTTTATTCATCACCACATTGCCCAAGAAACTCATTGCTATATCCATGCAGTCAATAATTTCCAAATCATGATTGCCAATGGAAGCTCCATGAAATGTGGAGGGAATTGTGAAAATTTGCGTCTCCAAATTAGTGACTACCACCTAGAATCTCATATGTTTGCTATCAACATGGGCGGTTGTGACATTATGTTGGGTGCAGACTGGCTAAGGACTTTGGGTCCCATTCTCATGGATTTCAAGGAGTTAACCATGCAATTCAACTAGGAGGGCCAAAAATATAAGTTCCAAGGCATCACCGTCAGTTCACCGGAGATCATTAGTTCCCATCGCATGGAAAATCTACTCAAAAAAGGTCATTCTAGCGTTATTTCCCAACTCCATGCCATACAGGCAATTGAGACACCCTCTGTGCTGCAAGACCTCCAATCCATCCTCTCTAAAAATCAAGTGGTCTTTTCCACTCCCCAGGGACTCCCGCCTTCCCATGGTGTTCATGATCATTCCATTCCCCTTATACCAGGAAGCCTCCCTCCCAATATCCGTCCCTATCGTCACCCCTTTTCCCAAAAAAATGAAATAGAGAAAATGGTTCAAGAACTTCTCAACGCAGATGTTATCTGCCCTAGTACAAGCCCCTACCCTTCTTCTGTGGTCATGGTCTTGAAGAAATAAGGTTCTTGGTTCGTGTGTCTTGACTTCCGTGCCCTAAAAAAACTCACCATTAAAGACAAATTTTCGATTCTTGTCATTGATGACCTCTTAGATGAATTGAGTGGCACCCAGTACTAAACTTGATCTTCGTTCTGGCTACCACCAGATCCGTATAAAAGAGGCATACATTCCTAAGACTGCCTTTAGAAGTCATGAGGGCCACTATGAGTTTTTGGTCATGCCCTTTGGCTTGTGTAATGCCCCCTCCACCTTCCAAAGCCTCATGAATCATGTCTTTTCCCGCTTTCTCCATCATTTTGTCTTAGTTTTATTTGATGATATCCTCATCTATAGAAAACCTGGAAAAACCACCTTGCTCACGTGGATCGATTTCTCCATCTACTCTCTCAACACCAAATTTTCCTGAAACAATCTAAATGTACCTTTGGCACATCAGAAGTCGAGTACTTGGTCCATCTTGTTGGAAAGACCAGCATCTGGGTGGATCCTAAAAAGATTGAAGCTATGCAAGATTGGCCTCACCCAAAGACTCTCAAAATCTTGCGAGGATTTCTGGGCCTAATAAGTTATTATCGCAAGTTTGTTAAGAATTATGGAAAGATTACGGCATCTCTCATGACACTCCTTAAAAATAATTCTTTCACTTAGACCCCAACAACTTCTCAGGATTTTCAAACCTTGAAGATGGCCATGTGCACCACTCCAGTCCTAGCCCTTCCTGATTTCACAAAGACCTTTGTCTTGGAATGTGATGCTTCAGGGAAAGGTATTGGCGTTGTCCTTATGAAAGAGGGCCGGCCTTTGGCCTTTACCAACAAACAACTATCTAAACAAAATTTTGGCAAATCAATCTATGAAAAGAAAATTTTGGCTATTCTGCATGTCGTTGATTTGTGGTTCCCTTATCTATTGGGACAACGCTTCCAAATTAAGACAAACCATCAAAGCCTCAAGTATTTTATGGAACAACACATTTCCTCCCTAGAGAAACAAAAATGCATGACTAATCTATTTGGATATGATTACGAGATCATTTATAAGAAAGGAAAAGACAATGTGGTGGCTGATGCACTTTCTCAAAAATATGAAGATGAAGGCTCCCTTTTTTCTCTCTCCTTCATTGTACTAGATTGGCTCCAAGCTGTTCGCCAGGAATGGATACTTGATCCCAAAAGTTCACATCTGATACAACAATTGCAGTCCAATTCTCTAGTTTCCCCAGGGTACTCATGGCTCCATGATGATATTCGATACAAAGGCCATTTGTATTTAAGTAAACAATCAAAACTTAAATCCACGGTGCTTTATGAGCTTCATGCTACACCCACAATTGGGCACTCCGAGTTTACCAAAACCTATGATAGGGTCAAACGTTCTTTTTTCTGGGATGGTATGAAACAAGACGTTCGTAATTTTGTGGTCAAATGCGATGTGTGTCAACACAACAAGGGAGAAACAGTCAAATCTTCGGGCACATTGCAATCACTTCCAATTCCACCTGCTATTTGGAGGGATATCTCTATGGATTTTATTACAAGCTTACCTAAATTGGGTAATAAATCAGTCATCATGGTGGTAGTTGATCACCTTTCCAAGTATGCTCATTTCTGTGCTCTTCAACACCCATTTACAACATCCACAATGGCTCAAATTTTCATGGATCGAGTCTTCAAGCTTCATGGCATGTCGCATTCTATTGTTTTTGATCGCGACCCAACTTTCACCGGCAATTTTTTGCAAGAACTATTCAAGCTACAAGGCACCCAATTGCATCTCAGCACAACTTATCATCCCCATATGGATGGTCAAACTGAAGTTGTCAACAAGTGTTTGGAAACATATCTGAGGTGTTTTGCATCAGAAAATCAAAATCAATGGGCTCAATGGTTACCCCTATCTAAATGGTGGTACAACACTTCATACCATACAACTACATGCATGACTCCTTTTGAAGTGGTCTATGGACAAAATCCTCCTTTAGTGCTCTCATATTTACCAGGTGTTTCGAAGGTCCAGGCGGTTGACCAAACACTTATAGTTCAAGAGGATATTCTCCATACCCTCAAAAGGAATTTGGTCATGGCTCAGAATCACATGAAGCAACAAGCAGATCAAGGTTTCTCTGAACGTCAATTTGCAGAAGGGGATCATGTGTTTCTTCCACTGCAACCTTACAATAAAAATTCCCTCAAGGCCGACCATTGTCAGAAGCTAGCACCCAAATTTTATGGTCCTTATACAGTTCTCAAGCGTGTGGGATAGGTGGACTATCAATTAAATTTTCCCAATCATTCTAAGTTATATCCTATTTTTCATGTTTCATGCTCGAAGAAGGTGATTGGAACTAAGTGGCAAACTCAAACCAATCTTCACGAGTTGGACGAAGAAGGCTCCATTTGGCTACATCCACAAGTAGTTTTGGACCAGCGTGAACGAAACCTACGTCAACAAACCATCAAGGAAGTGTTAGTCCAGTGGAAAGATACAACTCCAGCAGATGCCACTTGGGAACCAACTACCATTTTGCAACAATTTCCACATCTCAAGCCTTGAGGACAAGGCTGCTTTTAAGGGGGTGGACATGTTAGGGACCTAACCCCTTACGTAGGTAGAACAATGTATTCCGATGTAATAAAGGTCAATATTAATAAGGCCTTGCAATAAGGTAGATAAAATCGAATGTAATAAGACCTAATAGAAGCTTCCACTTCTATAAGGATCTTCTTCTAGATGGTTCTTTTGATAGACATATTTAGTATAAATAGGAGTCGAGGTTATGAGAACCCTAGCTTGGATATTATTGTAATAGAGATCTTCTCGACTGGAGGTTGCCCCCTCAAAGAGGCACATGAATATTACTCTCAGTAATTGAAGTGCTCTTTCTGGTGTTATTCTATTATCATTTTAGTATTATTGTGGTGTTATTCTGGTTATATTGTTGTTCATATGCCATTTCTAGCATTTTTTTCTGTTTTGCATACTTTTTATATCCAGAATATTACACCAACAAATATCTCGACACTTACATGTTTAGTGACTTGCATGAGGTATTTTTTTGTGATTTCCCGCATTTGTTACAAGAGTGGGTATTAAGGTTAAAGGACAACCACCCTACAAATTGAATCAGATAGTTGGAGTGAAATCCTATGGAGTTCATGCAGTTACAACAAGTTAATAACAAATTTACGTGCACAATGGATATATGGTTATATAGTATTGTTGCAGGGTTTATTACTAAATTTTCAGTAGATACCATGAAGTCCTACACCGCAACAAAGTAGGATTTTCTAAAAGGACCTAGAGGTAGGTACATCATATCATTGTATACTTAAATCCATATTTTATTGTATGACAACGGTGTGATCACCATGGAATCAAACAACTAAAATTCCCTGCGTGCATGGGGGAAGGGGGGGAAGCACTGACAGGTGGTTGAGAAAATGGACAGGGATATGGATAAGGGAAATAAGAAGGAGGCCATGGACCCAATCATGATGGAAGAGGATCAGATAAAGAAGATAATGGAAAAAGCTGGAAAGACACGCAGTATAATACCCTACCAATATAAAATGAATAACAAGAAGAGAGCCATAGCCGACAGAGAGGGCTTGGCGCACGATGAAGAAGAGGTATAGGATCTCTAGGTTGTGGAACATATTGAGAAAATTGTTATGGGACTTATCGGTAAATGAGGACATAAACAGATCTCCATAGATCCACCTAGATCTAGAACAAAACAAAACAAAATATGACGCTTTCCCTAAGCTCTAATAATTGAGTTTACTATCTAGTAAGAGATGGGAAACATAGCGTTTAAATATCACTTCATCTTGCCGGTGTCATCCTAGTTCCATTCCAGTGCTCTTGTGATATTGAATCTACAAGGGAACACAAGCCAACCAAAGTGAAAGCAATAATATACTCAATGAGAACCTATGTACGTAATCAATGAATCATACAATAAAACAAGATGAGTTTTATGGGAAAGAAACATATCACTGTATCATATAATAATGAAAGTGAATATTACAACCAAAGCCTTGATGTTGCAAGGTCCCCTTCTGATGACCCTTTTCTCCAACACACACACTTTCTCCAATCTTGAATGAAGAAGATCCACAATGACTTGATAAATTGAAATAAAGCCCTCAAGTATGAACTGAAGTAGACCTCCTTGTTGATTAAGGTTGGTTGTGATTGATGTCAACCCTTGAAGAAAGACCTGTAGCACAAAGGTTTGGGTAATTGTTATAACCCTAAATTTCACCACACATGCTTACCTGGCATCAGACCAACTCGTATCCCTTCATTGCCAAAACATCTGCTGAACAACCTCTTTGAAAATCCTCTTGGGTCAAGGCCCACGCGCCCTAACCCATTACTGCACGCATGTGTATGCTGGAAGGCTCACTACATCCCACGTGTACCTAACAAAACACAAAAATAGGAAAGTTGCCGACGGAACAAAAAGCTATGGGTCAGTTAACTGAAACTCCCGGCCATGCATGGCCGAGAGTTCATCCAAAACCCTAGCTTCTTGTAGCCTATAAAAGAAGGGGTAGGGGTACCATTTGGAAGAGGAAGAAGATAACGAAGAAACTCTACCCATTAGCTGAATCCATTGTCCCAACCCTTTAGCCTTTCCTCAAGCCAAAGGAGAATTAACGCAAAGCAGTTGGAGGACAGAAGAGGAGGAGCCCAGGATCAGGATCAAGGAGCGGTGGCCGATCTCGACTTTGATTGTAAGTTGATTCACTTTTCAAATAATAAAATAATACTTTTCCCATCCCAATGCATGAGTTATCTATGGTTTGTTTAATTTATGCTTAATTTCTAACCCTCAAGTAGAAAGGTAGCATGCATGCATAGTTGTTTGTCTTGATTGCAGGTTATCTTTGGAAGGAGCAGAGTAATGGAGGATCTACACCAAACATCAGTAACAAGGTTAGTAGTTCCTTTCCATGCATGTATCGTGAAAGAGGGATTTAACTTTTGGGTGGTAGGTTAAAAAGTAATTTCATTACGGTCAAAATATTCATGCAAGTCTGAACCTAGTTTGCTAGTCCGTAGGGTATTTTTCCCAACAACAGAGTTGGCGACCATATTGGGGATAGATACTCTTTAGGGTTTCTGGATTTAGTCGAGTTTGTGGGTAGTTTAAAATATTAGATTTTATGTCTTTCTTTGTCTGTCTGTTTTCTGTTAGGTATGAGCTAGCAGGGAGCCTGGTTCTTTATACCATTTTTTCTTTGACTGTTGCTTGACGGTAATTATCGAGACACACAGAGGTACACGCGGCCTACAGAAGGCCTGCACGTGTGTACCCGCACCCTAACCTCTTACAGTTCGTGTATGAACGCTAGCTGTAGAGGTTTCAGTAGCATGTAGGAGTTCAGAGAACTTTAAGAGGTAGTCCTCCTCTTCCCTGTCATAATTATACATTCTCAGGGGGTTTTCTGGAATCCTGTTTGAGTCTTTCTTGTTCACGGTCCTCTATTAGGTTGTCTTTTTTTGTGTCTTGTTATTCCTTGAAATTATTTTTTCTTTTCTGTTAGAAAAAGCATCCAAGCCTTCAAGGGACCCTAGTTGTCAATACCAGAGGCCTCTTCCTGGTCTAGACTTCCTATTTTTAATCTTTGTCTTAGGAGTTATACATACACGCAGCCTGTACAAGGTCAGCCTGCGTGTACACGCATCCTGTTTCAGCTCAGCACGTGTTCGCACGCGTTCTGTTTTAGTGACAGTAGCGTGCTTGACAAGCTACTTTTTGTTCAGGGTGGGGCAGTCATCCCCTCCTTTGATAAGAAGTATTTCTCTCAGGTGTTTGAGTCTAGGGTTGAATAGTCAGTAGGTTAGGTCATCTTACCCTTAGCCTGCTTTTTCTTAGTTGATAGTTGAACAAAAAATATAATTTTTTTTTTTTTTTATGGTTTTTAGGCAAGCTTAAGAGTCTGTGTTTTCTTTATTTCCATTGTGTGCCTTTACTCTAATTCTTTGTGGTCTACGCTTTAAGCCAGAATTTGTCTTTCTTGGTTTTGTGCTTGTCGGCATTTACCCTTTGTTGCTTTCTTAGCACTTAAATAAAAAAAATAATATCTCTTTTTCATTTTCTTCTTTGTTGAAAGAGTGTGTTTCTGCATCATTAGCTAGGGAGAAGTCTTTTTGTTCATAAGTTTTTGCAGTGCATTTAGAGCATAAGTAGCTCGTAGTTGAGCGAAATTCCTTTGTGTTTGCTGCATAAAATCTTAGGAAAATTAAAAAGAAAAAGAAATCTTTCTTTGTGAAAAGTTGCTGAATTTTGCATTTAGTAAAAGTCTTTTGTTTCCAGCATTTTTTTTTTCATTCGTTTTTGTTATCGTCTTTACACATCATCAGTTTCACCTTCATAACCCATGATGTAAGAAAGCCCATAAAAACAACGCTAATCTAAAATCTATTAGACTTTTTATTTGTAGGGTTCACAAACTAGTTCAGGACTAGGGCCTTGGATTAGGTTGGAGAGGAAACTCTCCAAGGCCATTGAAAACCAAACATTAGAGTCTGTGATAGGGAGTGTAGAAGTCCAGTTTCGTGGAAGTTATCCGGGACCCCCCTCTAACACAGGGGATAAACGTGAGGTCGTGTGCGAAAAGGTAGCGGAGATAACCCCTCCAAAGCGGGACCAAGCGTAGTGGAGAACACATATCGAGGGCTTGTTTTGGGATTCCATCGTTTGCATTTGCCACGGGGATTTATGGGTCTCGAATCCGTTCGAGGTCCTCAGTTTTCTTCCAAAACATTTTCTCTCGATACCCTTGACAGGTTTTGGGCTTGATACCCTGCTCATTGTGGGTTACAAACCATTGTGCCCGAACAACTCCCGGAGGAATCAACTGCCAATATTGGCTCGGTTGAAACCCCAACCACTGATACTTGGCCACCGGTTATTGTACCAATCCGATTTTACGAAAGCCTGTCAGTGCCACACACAGCTATGGAAGCAAAGGCTGTTACTTCTTCTGGGAATTCTTCCATTCCCACCACAATTGCTACCATAGGAGAAGAATATCCTAACTTGCCGTCGTCGGTTCGAGCCACCATGGTCTCAACTGCAACTACATCGCACAGTGGACCGAACCCGTCTATGGCAGTGGCCACAACTCCCTTCACACCTAGTGCGACAAGCTCTCCATTTTCATACAGTATGCCTAGTTCGGGAACAAGTCCTGCACTCACTTACTCCACTTTATAGACTTTGGGTCTGGGGGTAGGGAGCTCTAATGCTTCTCTGCAAGGTCAAATTGGGGGAACTCCTGTCCCTTTTAATGCTTTTCCTTACACTGGAGGTCATATGCCTCCTTCGTCTCTTTTGCTTGGTGGTCCGCATCAGCAGTCCACCGGGCAGCCTGCACACACTAGTTTATTTGGAGTCGGGAGTCAAGGAACACCTACACACACTATGCCGATAGGTTCATCACCGTTTGTTTGGAACAGAATTTTTGGTAACAACACTTTCGCATCCATTTCTTTCCTGTCTGGGGGCACTCCCATTTTTGGACAGTCTACTCTGGCGCAGGGTACTATTCCTGCGCTGGGGGCACATATAGCAGGACCTTGGAACTCAGGACAAGGATCCGTTCCCTCCTCTGGAATGCCGTTCTGGGGTAATTCTTTCCACAGTCAATGGAACCCTGGACAAACTACTATGCCTCTCCCATCAGGACCGACATGGGGTAATCCTTTCCAAAGTCTGTCAAACACGATGCATGCCCAACATCCTATGTCCTTTATGGGAAATCAGCCAATGATGTCTCCACAGATGCAAAATCCTTACGCTGGTCAGGGCCATGGTTTCTACCAGAATCCAGGCCAGTAGCCAAACTTTTCCTAGCAACCTGGTGCCAGTCAAACTCCAGAACCCTTTTTCCTAGGCTATCAGCAGCAAACCAAGCTACCATTCCTGGCGACGTTACACTTGCCAGATTTGACACAGTTCTTAAATGATCCTATTTGTCACGATCCATGTTGGCCTCCTATGCCAACAAAGTTGCCTTCGGACATTCCAAAGTTCGAGGCCAAACCTAACAAAGATACAGGTGATCATGTGACTACCTTCCATCTTTGGTGTTCATCTAACTCATTGAAATATGACTCCGTCCAGTTGTGATTGTTTCAACGCACTCTTACTGGGAGTGCCACGAAATGGTACATCGAGCTCGATCACTCAAGATACTCTTCCTTTGGCGAACTGGCGATGGCCTTCCTTAACCATTTCCAGTTACCTGTGAGATACGATGTTGGCACAGAGCTGCTTGCCAATTTCGAACAGACAAATGCGGACCATATCTTTGATCATATCCGAGAGTGGAGACGCCGGAAGAGTCTCATCAAAGTACCAGTCCCACCAACATTCCTGATTGAGTGGTTTCTTAAGTCTCCGGTCCCACAATTATCCAAATACGTCGCAACTTCTGGAGTTTTCTCCGAAGAAGATGCCATCATGAGGGCTCAATAGTTTGAGCTCATTTATTCTCTGTCTGGTTTATTATACAACATCCTGCCGGATGCACCACGATCAATACTGGATAAAACTAGACAGAGCGCTGGACCACATGCCGATGGTATCGTCGGTTCATCACAAACCAAGCCCACTGAGTAATTGACAAATCAATTGCAACAGTTATCTATACAACACTCAGCGGCCAGCCAGACTATTGCTTTGGCTGCTCCTCCTACCCAAACGTCGGAAGTACACTCCATGTAGTCGACTAACCCAAAGGCCACCCAACAGCCCGAAGGGAAGAAAAAACAACGAAAGAAGGGTAAGGGGGAGAAAAAATCCACTGATAATGCTGGTGGGGACAACACAGAAAAACAGAAGGCGAGGTATCCGTGCAACTTGTGTGTGGAAGACCACCTGACCCATCTTTGTACTCGACTTGCAGAGGCCCAAAAATTTGTCACACAACAACAACAAGCCGTGTTGACTAATCCTTTTCAACATGGGAAAAATTTAACTCAAGACTCTACAAGTACAGAAGGGGGCAACCAAGAAACCTTCCCTCCTCCAAACAATTCCTCATCCACGAACGTATATATGGTTAGGGGTGATGCTTTCATAATGACTAGAGCGCACGACTATAGTAAACCAAGCGCCTCTGAGAAGGGTAAAGAAGCTGAACTCCCATCTCTTCCTCTACAGATCGAGAAGACGTTGGGAGAAATAATGACACGCATTATGAAGGGTGCATTTAAGAAAGCTTCTCACAACCCAAATGCAAGGGCCGCCCATAATTAATCTGTGGTGGAGGATTTATCACAAACCCCTTGTGTGATGTCTACTTTGGAAGTCCTCCAAAGATGCCCTGCTCAGAGAAAAGCCTTGTTAACTTCTTTAGGCTCTACTGAGACTTGTAACCCGGGTACCATCATGTTAGATACAACCGACTTAAAACCCCGTCTGCCTTACCATGTAGCGTTTTAGATAGTAGTGGCTCATCCCATGAAAAATTTCACTCGAAATATCTTTCGCACGGTGGTCGACGAGGGTGCCTTGACATGCGTGATGTCGTTAGCATGTTGGAAGGCCATTGGCCAGCCCGCTTTGTCTCCTTCACCTACTCTTCTCACTACTTTCGATGGTCATTTTTTCCAACCACATGGAATCGTTCCTTCTTTCCCTGTGCAGTTAGGAGGGAAGACCGTGTGCATCGAAGTAGAGGTAGTCGATGCTCCCTTCAACTATAACCTCTTGTTAGGTCAGAGTTGGAATTATGCTATGCAAGTTGTGGTTGCTACAATTTTCTGAGTCTTGTTGTTTCCACACGAGGGTCGGATAGTGACCATCGATCAATTGTCTTTCTCTAGACCTGACCCAGCTTTGGGGGCATCCACGGTTCCCATGATTGATAATCCTCAACCAGGTGTCGTTAACGTAGGAGTTGGTTTGTGCCCATCTTTGATGGGTACCTTTGATTACCCACCTCCTCATGACGATGTCAAGTTTATATCTAATCACCACAAGGTTGAGATTTTTCAAGTTTCGTCGTTCCGTGCGACTTACTTTAAGGATCCTTGGATTCTTCCTTCCCCATCAGCCACGATGGATGAGACAGGGCACTCCGGCATGTCCATGCCCTTGTCGGTCGCTGAAGTAGCATACTCTTTAGTCCAACAAGCTTCAGCTACCCCAGATCCGACTCCCGCACAAGAGTTAGATCCACTTCTAGAGCCTATTTGGGCTCAGGGTTCTCTTACTAACATCGATTCGTTAGACTTAGTCTTGCCTTCCGACGAAGCAGTAATAGAAGCAATGACTAGTCCGGACAAACCTTGGGAAGATCTTCATCACAGATCATACTTTCTCCCTGAGTTAAGCCGAATTGACGCAAGAGAATTCACCGTTACCATGACGGGAGATCAACCATGTCCTGTTAACCTATTAGCTACACATGAAATTTATGCTGAGGGAAATATGGCGACTATCGCTGAAACTATACCCATCAACATCTCCCAAACCCTTGGAGTCATGGAGAATGTCTTCATCGGAGCAGATTGCTCCCCCGAAGAGATTCAGATTTACACGGATCTTTTCAAAGAATTACACGACGTTTTTTCCTGGTCTTATGAGGAAATGCCAGGTATCGATCCGAAAATAGTTGAACATGAAATCACAACGTATCCTGATGCCAAGCCTGTTTG
>JZKD02S1846727.1:38522-59352 GCA_000966675.3 Picea glauca
AACTAGAAAACAAAGGAAGTTGGTGCTTCCAATGAATGTAATTCTTCAAGACATATAAGAAAAAACATTCCGTGGTTTTCTCCCAATTTGGGTTTCCATGTAAAACACTGGTGTATTGTGTATGTGTGTGATTGTTTATTTCTTATTGCTCATTATTGGATAATAATTCTACATTGATATAACATTTGAAGAAAAAGGATTATAATTACGCTATTACTAATTCACCCCCCATCTCAGTAATCCAACACTCCTCATCCAATATTTAGCCTATTCAACCTTCATTAAACTTAAAATCAACCTTATCCTTTTCCATGAGAAATACCTCTTTATATAGGGGAAAGAGAGATGGTTAAAGAGATTAGAATGATCCCACCAAATCAGAGAAGCGAGTAGGATCCCAACCATATGGATGCCACCTCACCTTCTAGAATATCCCCTTCTAGAAATTTTGTGAAACTTAACCTTTTATTAGTATTTTGACATCATCGCACCGCAACTGTAGAGGATCCTGCAGATACGTCGCATGCCGGTTTTAGGCCAGAGGGTGATGATCAGACATCGTCGCATCCTGCTTATGGTGCAACCTCCGACGATCCTCCTTAATAAGGTTTTTGATAAGAGAAATCCGGTCATTTTCTTCATGAAGATAGGATTTTTTGGGAACATGAACACATGTTGTCAATGGATCACTAAGATGACCAAAATAATGTGTAATATAATTCCCCCCAAAGTATGAGGCTGGAACTCGTGACAACCAAAATACTTTGTAGAATGTGTGTGTCGGAAACAAAGAGGACATCAGTTGGGAGCCTGCAAACAATCAAGCATCAACATAATAATATACCATTGTCTGAGGTAGACATTCCCATACTCATATTTCAAAATGTCAAATGAGTCATGGCCACTAAATATGCACTTTTGATCCATGTCAAGGTGAATCGACATAGCCACCTAGAATGCACCGTGGATCTATGCTTTAAAGAATTCAAATTCAGACATATTCAGGAGACATACAAAGTGGATCTATGTGTCAATTATAAATCATGAATACTTCATCGCAACCTGGATCAGAATGGTATGATCCAAGGTCTTCATTTCAATCGTCCCTAAGTAGAAATCTAACCATGTGATTACAAGTGCTGAAGTTTAACATGGTAGAAACCACTTGATTACGAGTCATTAATGAAAACCGTTAACAAGTGCGAGGGAAATCACCATTGACATCAATGACTCCCAAGGTACCCTAGTACAATCCAAAAAATGTGAATAAATGAGTTGAATTCAAACACTCGAGGGAATCTTCCAATCAGGGGTCAATGATGTGAACCCACTCTTGAAAACGAAGAAACCTGCCATTGAGGCATGCAGGCTCTAAGGTACTAAATGTTTTCTAAGTTTTTTTTCTGGATAATGAGATGAAGTCGATAGGAAAAGACTCATCACAGGATGGCCTTGATGTCCCCCATCAATGACATGAAATAAGTAACAGATTTGAGGTAAATCAGAGTATGAAGTGAATCGAAACTGACACAGGGAAGGCCAACATGGTAGAAAATTTATAATTGTATATGGCTGAATCAATAGGAGGCTTATTAATTCTGGACTTCTCTTGAACATATGAATGGCACAAAAATATTCTTGGCAACACTGACTCAAGGAGGACCCAACATACAGACATGTGGATGGTCAAACGAGAGACAAATGGATTTACCAACCCAGATTCGATGAAAAAAGGGGGGTGTCATGTTCAAGAGCGACTATTACTACCACTAACATAGATACAAATACACATTTCTTTCCCAAATTTTCGCCCACCATCTCTGGCGAGTACCTCTTTATTTTTATGCAATCTTGAGGAGGATAACATATTCATGTTGATGTAAGCTCATCCTTCGGACGAGTCCCTCAGAGTATGTTTAACGAACCCTAAGAAGGATTAGTTCGATCCTATAAGGGTATTTTGATGTTTGTTTAACGAGTCCAAAGAGAGAAAACTCAGGGGTTTTTCATGTTTAGAGAGTCTGAAAAACACTTAAAGAGGACTCCACAAGTTCCTTTTTCGTAAGTTAATCTGATGAGACTGAAAAAGTGATAACCTATTGCTGATTAGATTTTGTCTTCAAACACTTTTACGAGCATGAAAAGAACAAGGTCTCTCGACAATATTTTCATTTTTAGGGAGCGTGAAAAGAGCTTAAAGGATACTCCATGGGTTTCATTTTTCGTGTTACCATTAAAAGTACGAAAAAATGAAAAAAGTATACTTGGTCACATTCTCATTGATTTACGAGCACGAGAAAGGACAAAAACTAAGCTCAGAGTTTTTCCTAAAAAACTCTAAAAGGGTCTATACATATGACAAATATATAAAAGAAAACCAAAAAGGTGTATCCTTGTTCAATATTCCACTCATAGATTTCTCACCTATGAAAAATCAAACACTTGTAATGTCATTAGAACTTTAGGGTTTAGGTGAAATACATAAAATAATATAAAATATAATTGGAAAAGTGAAAAAGTTAATAAATATGAGTAAAAACTTATTTTTACTATTCCATTTTTACTCCACCCAAACTTTGTTCCAAAACCCCCATTTTACCTCAAAATTCCACTATGGATTGTGGGAGGCACAATTGATCATTTGAAGAATGGTCTCTGTTGAACAAGTAATTTTCATCTCTTTCAGCTTTTCATGGATCAAATTTTTGCTTTTCATTGGTTAGAAATGACTTTTTGGGTTGAGTTTTCAAGGGTACCCGCACGTGGAGGTTGTTGCAGGTTCCCTATATCGTGCCCTGCGACGACCTAGGGTTATCGCAGGCGGCCTTTAGGCTAGCTTACGATGACTCCGCACTATACAGATGGCCTAGCTTGCGACGTGCACAAATCAAAAAGTGTTTTTAGATGTATTTGCCAATAAAATTTTTCCAAGGAAGAGATGAAGATGCTAATCCCTCTTTTATGTTCCATTGCAAGTTTTATACAGTAAGAGTGTTGGAATGGTGGGAGAGAGAGCATGAGGTGGAAGATTACTTTGCCGGGAACAACTTAGGAACGATAAATGCCCTCTGATAGTGTGAACTCTTGAAATTTTCAAGATCTGGGGCATGAGGGCCCAGTTGAGGTTACTCGAATACCTAGTCCACATGTGGGATGTGGACCAACAAGCATTCCGTGTAGGGGCCCATATTCTTATGATATATATCGATGATATCTACTTCTTGACTGACTTGTCTCACCATGGGGCCTGATTTACATTGACAGGTACCAGGGGAGGTGGCGAGCCTATGAGTCACTATATTAGTGAACATTACGTACCCACCACTCAGAAGCATAGCTACAAGGTTGCTATCAGAGATTTCCATGACTTGCCTCTACAGACTATCCTCTTCACCATCACGTGCATGGAAGGTGTAACATCCCCAACCACCCATGCCGGGCCACGATACATGAGAGAATGATTTTGTTATCTCTACGAAACATACTGTAACACACCTAACATCCAACTGAGCTATGCCACATAAATTTTTCGAACTGCATGCAATTAAAATATATACACACATAACTCTTACGGATATATATATATATATATATATATATATATATAATGTAAACATACAAATACATTTGTAAATGCACAGATTCACACTGAAATAACAATAAACGTATACATGCAGCTTATATAGGAAATACCCATAAATATACTGATAGTTATAACCACACAGGATAAACTAATAAAACTAAACATGTAAATAATAATGCAGCATGTAAATTTAACACACAATTGACACTTATCTTGGTAATAATGTCACCAATTTTGTGTAGACCTTCCACGAACCTCCCAGCCTTAGACCACACTGCTTATCACTCTCAACAGTGGGTCACCCCCGAGATGGGACTAAACTCCACCTGGGTAAAGGGATTCCTAACTAGGCTATTGGATGATAGGAAACATGAAATACTCCATCACATGTGCGAAATCAAACTAACAGCCTAAAGTCTCTCATTCCCCACATGCCTGCCCCACTCAGGAAGTGTGCCCCTTCTCTTCTCAACAGTCCTTTGACTGCCCCACTTCCTTTCCGGGCTTCAACAACAGGCCAGACAGGAAGTCTCAGAGCCCTGTAGCTGTAGTTTAGCACCTTTAGGAAATCAATTCCCAACAATTATCTCACCCAGAGAGGAATTTCTCACAGGCCTGACAAGCAACCTCTTCAATATCCCATGGCATTGACAACCTGCTTCTTCAGTCCAACTCCCAAGCTAACCAACTACAAAAACAAGTATGGCTATGGATACAGTTCAGATACAATGGCAAGAAGTATAGAGGATAGTTGACTACGTGAGTAAATGGTCCTTGTGTGGCTAAATGGATGACCATAGGATGGAAGGAATGATGGAAGAATGATCGAAAAATGAACTAAGTCCCAACAATATGCATGCATGTCCCCAACTTAACACTTGTCACGTTGGGAGATACTTTGGCCCACTTGTCCCCAACTTTGGAACTTAGGATAAAATAATTATCCATACTTTATGATTTAAGAAAGAATAATATAATATTCCTTTTTGGCTTAAGTTCCCTAGCTTAGCCCTTTTATTAACTTTTAGCCTCCACCCTTTCCCTAACTAGTGGAGTTTAGTCCCTCATACTCTTTTATCATGGTCGGTCTACACGCAACAATGCATTTTATATTAATTATGAGATATATACAAAAGTAGGCGCACTGGCCTTTAACATCTAGGCTCTCCGGCCTAATCAAAACATAAACATCCTAGCTTATAATAATTGGCTCACTAGCCTATAAAATGAAACATATACACAAAGGCTCGCTGGTCTCAAAATCGTGTGCACTTAAGTTGCTGCACGCGGTATCCAAGAATGTGCACACTTTATCATTTTACTGCACAACACATGCATGCACTATGCCATGAAAGGTGCATACAAAAATGATATCAAACAACTCACCATATTAAGTACATTTTCATTTACATTACAATTGGGTTTGGCCTAGGGATATTACAATCCCCTCCCCTTATTTATGCACTGTCCTCAATGCATTATGTACTCATAGACAACAAAATTTCAAAAATCCTCAAAAATATGCGGGTATTCTGCCCGCATTGCATCCTCATTCTCCCAAGTAGCGTCCGCAGGACCGTACCAAGTCTATTGGACCTTTACAAGCCCTATGGATCGATTCCAGAGATGTTTGATTTTCCAGTCCAAAATGCATACTGGATGCACTTGGAAAGCACCTTCTTGCTCCACCTGAATCACATTCCAATCAATAACATGATTAACATCAGGTATATATTTCTTGAGCAATGATACATGGAATATATTATGAACAAACATAGATGCAGACAATGCAATCATATAAGCTACTGGACCAATCCTCTCTACGATTTCAAACGACCCACAATAGTGAGCTACCAACTTTGAAATATTTCCCAACTTCAGGGAACTTCTGTTGGCTTTCACTTTCAAGAATACATGGTCTCCCGCTTTAAATTCCTTGTGAGTTCTGCCTTGATCAACATAGCTTTTCTGCCTGTCTTGGGAAACCTTTAAATTTTGTTTTATTTTTATCATTTTCTCCTCCATTTCCCTAAGTAAATCTGGCCCAACCACTACTCTATCTGTTGGGTTATCCCAACTTACCGGTGTGTTGCACTTTCTTCCATAAAGTGCCTCAAATGGGCTCATCTTTAGAGATGTTTGGTACCCATTATTATAAGAAAACTCTACCAAGTGTAGGTAGTCTTCCCATTTTTATGGTTTATCCATCACATACATCCTCAACATATGCTCAATCACTTGATTCACCCTCTCTGTTTGTCCATCTGATTCTGGATGATAAGATGTACTCAAATTCAAATTTGTTCCAAATCCATTAAATAATCCCTTCCAAAATTTTGAGGTAAATTTTGGATCTCTGTAAGACACAATTGTCTTGGGTATGCCATGTAATCGAGCAATTTCTTTCATATAAACATCAACAATGTTGGCTTCCTTGTGAGTGAGCTTAATTGGAATAAAATGGGCAACTTTAGTAAGCTTGTCCACCACTACCATGATAGAATCATGTTGCTTGTTTGTTTAGGGCAGTTTGGTGATGAAATCCATTGTTACAAATTCTCATTTCTACTCAGGAATGGGTAATGGATGTAGCAAACCAGCTATGTGTCTATGCTCAACCTTTACCTTTTGACATTCCAAACATTTGGCAATAAAATCAACAACTTCTTTCTTCATGCCTGGCCAATAGTATTGGCTATTGACAACTGCAATAGTTTTCTGATAACCTGGGTGCCCAACATAAGGTACATTATGCATTTCTCTCAATATCAAAATTTTCAATTCATGAGAATTTGGTACATAAATTCTGCCCCTGTACATGAGAATTTCATCATTATCTAGCTTATATTTTTCAATTTTCTGTTGCAAATTACATTGCTGTAATTTTGCCACTAATTCCTTGTATTGAAAATATGATTTTGTAGCCTCTAAAATTCTGTGTTTCAAATCTGATTGGTACATGCTAATGGCTGTAGCATGCATTTCATGCACTCTTCTGCTGAGTGCATTAACCACTTTGTTCTCTTTCCCCTTGATATTCTTTATATCAAAGTCATATTCACTTAGAAATTTTAACCATCGACTTTGCTTAGCATTTAGAGTTGGTTGATCAAATAAATATTTCAGACCATTATGGTCTGTCCTGAGCTCAAAACGTTTCCCCATGAGGTAGTGTCTCCATTTCCTCAAGGCATGCACTATGGCTTCCAACTCCAAATCATGAGTGGCATAGTGTCTTTCATGCTCCTTCAACTTCCTTGATTCATAACATATAACCAACCCATTTTGAGTGAGGACTCCACCAAGTCCTTCTTTATATGCATCTATGCATACAATGAAGTCTTCATTTGGGTATGCAATCCTTAGTATTGGAGCACTTGTCAATAATTGTTTCAAGTGTTGGAAACTATTTTCACAATCCAATGTCCACTGAAACTTCACACCCTTCTTTTGTAAGGAAGTGATTGGGTGTGCAATCTTTGAGAATCCTTCAATAAATCTCCTATAGTAGCCTACAACGCCCATGAATGATCTGACCTCTATCACATTATTTTTCACTGACCAATCTCTAATGTCTTCTATCTTCTCTGGATCCACTGCTATTCCATCCTTTGAAATGATATGTCCCAAATAATGAATTTTCTTTTGATAAAATGAGCACTTGCTCAATTTGGCATACAACTGATGCTCCCTTAATACTTGCAACACCATCCTCAAATGATGTTCATGCTCTTCCTCTGACTTAGAATATATAAGAATTTCATCCAAAAAGACAATGACAAACTTGTCTAAATATTCTCGGAAAACACCATTCATTAAGCACATGAAAATAGCTGGTGCATTTGACAACCCAAATGGAACCACTGTGAACTCATAATGACCATACCTTGTCCTGAAGGCAGTATTGCTGATATCTTCGTCCTTAATCCTTACTTGATGATATCCTAACATGAGATCTATCTTTGAAAATATCTTTGCATCCTTCAATTGATCAAAAATATCATCAATCCTTGGCAAAGGATACTTGTTCTTCACAATTACCTTATTCAGTTGTCTGAAATCAATGCACAATATTAATGTCCCATATTTCTTCTTCACGAACAATATTGGGGCACCCCAAGGTTACACACTTGGGCGTATATACCGCTTATGCAAAAGTTCTTCAAGTTGCATTTTCAACTCCTTCAACTCTGGTGTACTCATTATGTAAGGAGTCTTTGACACTGGAGTTGCTCCAGGCATTAAATTTATGGAGAAATCAATATCTCTCTTTGGGGGTAGTCCTAGTACCTCCTTGAACACATCTTCAAACTCTTTCAAGACTGCATGATCTTCCAAATTTGGCACCTTATCTTTAGGTGTCTCTTCCATATGAGTTGCAAATATTTGACAGCCTTTCCTGTAACATTTCTTCAGCTACAATGATGAAATTTATCTAATGGTTACTGCCCTGGGAATTCCTTGCACTTTCCTTCGACTCCCTTCCTCATCCAAGAAAATAAATGCCTTGTTATGAAAGTCTAGGATAACATGAAGCTGATCCAACCAATCCATCCCAATTAGGCAGTCATAAGAAACTAAAGGCAATATGTTCAAATATACCCTGATGTTTAGTCCATTCATGTCCATAAGACATGACTTAACCATCTCATTAACTTTTCTTTTGGCTCTGGTAGCCAGCTGCACCAACCAAGATTTTCCATGCTTGATTCTTGGCAAATGCAAAGTTTCCACCATATTAGGATCTATATAACTATGACTATCTCCCAAATCAATTAAAATAGCAATGGTTTGGTTGTTTATCATACCTTCCACTTCAATCATATGTGACTGATACTCTACTTTCTTATTGTCGAGGGCTGCATAGATCCTTGGTACATTTCTTCCCATGTCCTCCACTGTTTAAGCTTGCTGTACATTGTGAACAGTTCTCACTTTTTCACCTTTGTGCGGACAATATCTAAACATATGATCTCCTTTACAACCCCAACATTAAATAGGTGGTTTCCTTGGCCTTTGAACCCTCGCCTCAATCGTTCTGGGTTCTCTAGAAGTTGGCTGTCCCTAAGGGTTATTTCTAAAGAATGGTGGCTTAGATCCCTTCTTCCTCTGATCCAGCTTGAATTTATTTTTGTCTTCCCAAGATTTTTGGAAAGTTGGCCTTTCTTTTTTCTGATCATAAAGGCATTTATCTTACCTTATGGTCTCCTCCAATGTCTTTGGATCATCATACTATATTTTGTCACTAATGAATGATGACAATCCACTCAAATACCTTTGAATTTTAACTGTCTCATCCTTGATGAAAGAGACATACTTCAATAGTTCTAAAACAATTCTTTCATATTCATCAATGGTCATACTCCCAAGCTTGAGTTCAACGAACGCTTTCATTTTCTTGTCATAGTATCTCTTAGTCAAGTATTTCTTCTCAAAATACTTCTTGAATTCCCTCCAAGTAACACTTTTCTCTTTAATGTGATGCACTTGCACAAGTTTATCCCACCACATGGATGCCTTTCCCTTGAGTTGATAGATGGAAATTCTACCTTTTGCATGAGATAAATAATTATGCAATTGAAAATACTTCCTCATGCCCAACAACCATGTCTCTACATCTTCATCCTTCTTGTGCTCACCATCAAATGTAGGAGGATTGATTTGGTTCATTTCTCCTCGTAGCTCATCCACCCCAGACCTCTTATGATTCCTAGCAGGGTATGGACTTGAGCTGCTATGTTATCTCTTATTGGAATACCTCAAGGAGTGGTGGTGATATCTTCTAACACTCCTTTCTCGTCTTTTCTCATCACGAGGCCTGTGACTTCCAGATTTGCTTGATCCACTCTTCTTATCCAATTTATTTTCTATTCTTTTCAAGATTTGCATTAAATTCATGTTGAATTCATCTTTTTGCTCCTTGGCTCTCATAATCCTCTCATTATTAGCTTTATGGCTTTGGACATCCTTATGCATAATTTTAATGGTCTCTACCATATTCATGTTTTCATCCCTTCCTTCTCCATGTCCATTGGAGTTTGTTCCTTCAATGCCCAAATGAACATCCATCCCTCTAATATCATCCTCCTAACTATAAGTCCCATGTGTCTCCTCCATTACTCTGGAATCTATGCTGATCTTGATCTGATCTAGTTGTTGTTAACTCTGCAAAATGTGCAACCAACAAAACTTTGTCAGGCTAACTGTTTCAACAATTCATGAAAATATGAACCATTCTGGTTCAATAATATATCATAATTATTTCTTCTGAATTCTCGGAAAATTGAATGCCCAGATATATATTTTGGGTGTATATTTATATTCCTCTATCTGAGACCTTTCCAACGCCTTCTCCCATGCTAAATTTAGAGTCTTGAGAAGAAAGTCATGATTATTAGAAATTTGCCCATTAATTTTTCTGTTCATTTTTCAACTTGGCGCAACTCTACGCTGTAATTATGAAATTTTGCACCTAATCCATTGGATTTTTCATAGGATATAAATTGGGTTTCTTCATATACATATTATGGACACCCTGTCCAAGTTTCATCTCTTTCTGGGTTCTGGGCTACTAGTTACAACCTACTGAAGTTCTAGGCCAATTCGTGTTTTTGGTCTGGAATGATACAAGTACCTTATTTTCCATATTAAACCATTTTAGCATGCCCATAAATTTAATTCATATCTAGGAATGTCTTCTATGGTTCAATATCTTTCCATTGACTTCTTTTGTGCCTCAATCTGATTCTGGAGCAAAAAGTTATGGCTCTTTGAAGTTAGATGGGTCTTAAAATTTACCCTCCACTGTTTGTGCTGTAACTTCCTCATAAAAAATCTGTTTGATGAACGATTTACACCATTAGAAAGATATCTCCGAGCTCTTTTATTTGAGTAGTAGAGATAGAGTGTGCCCTGGCACACTCTATTCTCATGGATTTTGAGTAGCTAAAAACAATGTTAAGGCCCTAAAAAATGTGTTGCAAAAAGATGACGTTCGAATAGTATAAACTGTCGCAAAAATTCACTGGTTTTCCGTTGTTGTTCACCATCCAAATGACTTCGTGCACAAAAATTTCAACCTGTACACCCATATTTAGCATGCACATCAACACCATAAGGTAAATCGTGCTCTGTGCATCTTTAACCACTAAGAATCACTTCTCTATCGCGCCAATAACTGACGCACACTACTTTTGTTTCGCGCACCAATATCAATCGCGCGTAGTTTTGGTTCTTGCACTATTACCTGTTGTGTGTAGTTTTTGTATCACGCTCTGATATTCCATGCACATTTCACTCTACACGTTGCACCATGCCAAATTTTAGTGCGCCCCCACCGCACACCAATTCTCTGCGCACACCATTAACTAAATTGTCGCGTGACAACAGATACCCACATTGTGCGCACACCAACAAAGTTTCTCTGTGCTCAGCCAATATTGCACACACTATTGCCATTATTATGTGTGTGCACACCGAACAATTCTAAATTTAGCGCGTACACCCGCACACCAACATTTTTCCTCTTGGCACCAAAATTTAGCGCGCACATCCGCACACCGACATTTTTCCACGCGGCGCCAAATTTTAACGCGCGCACCCGCAGGCCAATATTTTTTCGTGCGATGCCAAAATTTATCACTCGCACCAGCATGCCAATGTTTTTCCGTGCGACGCCAAATTTTTACATATCACCATCTTTTTATTGCGCATCATGCATTTCTAGTGCGCCCAACTACGCACATTCATTTTTATGCGCATCAATTCCTCGTGAATTCCGCTGCAGAAATTGGGGCTTTTGCTTAAATTTTTCTCAATTTTTACCATAGAGATTCTGCAACTATGAAATTTTCTCAATTTCACCCCGTTAACACCAATTCGACCTTTGCAACTAAAAATCGTTGTGGGTTGACATTTATGGAACGAATTTTTGCACACTCGATTCACAAATTGATAATTTTAATTACAAAACTCGCTCCATCTATCATGGCTTCAGTGTAACTTCAAATTCGACCAATTCTAGGTCTGAATTTGTTAGAACAGATATTAAATCAATAATATATCACCACATGGCCAAATTTCTCAATTTTCCCATGAATTTAAAAACATAAGTTGGGGCTTTTTTCCAATTCTGCACAATTGCTATTACTTTTTACCATGGACGCTTTGCAACTCAAAATTTGGCCACCTCAAATAAATCCTCTGTGACATTTTGCTTCAAATCAACTTGCTCAGCCCATCCAAGCTCAGTGTTGAAAACTAAACCTCTGATAACATATTGTAACGTCCCTGACTACCCAGGCTGGGCCACGATACATGAGAGAACGCTTTCGTTGTCTCTGTGGAACATAATGTAACATACCCAACATCCAACTGAGCTATGCCACATAAATTTTTCGAACTGCATGCAATTAAAATATATACACACATAACTCTTACAGAAATATATATATAAAACATAAACATATAAATACATCTGTAAATGCATGGGTTCACACTGAAATAATAGTAAATGTATACATGCAACATATACAGGAAATACCCATAAATATATTGACAATTATAACCACACATAGGATAAAACCATATAACTAAACACGTAAATAATAATGCAACATGTAAATTTAACACACAATTAACACTTATCTTGGTAATAATGTCACCAATTGCGTGTAGGCCTTCCACGAACCTCCCAACCTTAGACCACACTGCTCATCACTCTCAGCAGTGGGTCACCCCTGAGCTGGGACTAAACTCCACCTGGGTAAAGGGATTCCTAACCAGGCTAATGGTTCATAGGCAATAGGAAAGACCCTATCACATGTTCCAACTCAAACTAACAACCTACATTCCCTCATTCCCCACATGCTTGCCCCACCCAGGAAGTGTGCCCCTTCTTTGCTCAACAGTCCTTCGGCTGCCCCACTTCCTTTCCGGGCTTCAACAACATGCCAGACAAGAAGTCTCAGAGCCCTGTAGTTACAGTTTAGCACCTTCAAGAAATCAATTCCTAACAATTATCTCACCCAGAGAGGAATTTCTCACGGGCTTGACAACCCACCTCTTCAATATCCCACGGGCCTGACAACCCGCTTATTTAGTCCAACTCCCAAGCTAACCAACTACACAAACAAGTATGGCTATGGATACGATTCAGATACAATGACAGGAAGTATATAGGATAGCTGATTGCATGAGTGAATGGTCCTCGTGTGGCTGAATGGATGACTGCAGGATGGAAGGAATGATGGAAGAATGATCGAAAATGAACTAAGTCCCAACAATATGTATGCATGTCCCCAACTTGACACTTGTCACATTGGGAGCTACTTTGCCCACTTGTCCCCAACTTTGGAACTTAGGATAAAATAATTATCCATACTTTATGATTTAAGAAATATTAATATAATATTCCTTTTTTGGCTTAAGCTCCCTAGCTTAGCCCTTTTCTTAAATTTTAGCCCCCACCCTTTCCCTAACTAGTGGAGTTTAGTCCCCCATACTCTTTTATTGTGGTCGGTCTGCATGCAACGATGTATTTTATATTAATTAAAGATATATACAAAAGTATGCGCATTGACCTTTAACATCTAGGCTCTCCAGCCTAATCAAAACATAAGCATCCTAGCTTATAATAAATGGATCACCAGCTTATAAAATGCATCATATACACAAAGTCTCCCTGGACTCAAAATAACGTGCACTTAATTTGCTGCGAGCGATATCCAATAATGTCCACACTTCATCATTTTACTACATAGTACATGCATGCACTATGCCATGAAAGGTGCATACAAAAATGATATCAAACAACTCAACAACTTAAGTACATTTTCATTTACATTACAATTGGGTTTGGCCTAGGGATATTACAACAAGGAGTGCAACTCCCCATATGGCTCTTCAGAGCTATTTCCAATATGCGCTAGAATGTATGGAGCCTCGAGTTTTCAACTGGTGTGACGGGGTTCTCAGAAGCATGAAAAAACAGTTGACCAAATGTAGGAGTGGCGAACTGAAACAATTTGGATACAACTCAATTTTGGTGTCTTTCTTCCTGGAGAGGGTCCCATGTTTACACTTGTAGGTAGAGTGGGGTATGCCTGCCCCACAAGATCCAAGAATGAAGAGGTGGGTTGACCTCATGGCATGACACATGACTAGTCCTATATTTAGGTATAATGATGTTTTCTTTGACTGGTTGAGGACCCATATGCTTATGGTAGATGACTATGCCTATGCCAGTGTAGACTTTCAAGGTGATTCGGACTTGGTTCTTCATGAGGGTTCCCAATGGGGGGACATAGATAATAATCACATTTTGTTTTTATAATGTTTTTGTGATTTTTAAATATAAAATGTTTTTATGTGTTATTTACCTGATGACTAATCAAATGCTCTTTCGATGATGCAGACATGGGACCTTACCGACCTCCACATTCATCCCCTATCAAGAGGCAAGGGGAGAGAGCTGACGTAGCATGAGTAGTTGTTGTTGACTAAGAGATTCTAGAGTAGAATCTAGAGGGACTCATGATGAACATCCCAGATGCCTCCATTGATGAGATCTCGAGGCGTTATTAGCACCATACAATGGGCATGTCTGCTTCCATTGATTGACTGCTCCATAAACTAGTATGGGCAGTCGCATGTTATAGCGAGCAACATCCTTGATGCTATATTTGTATATGAAGCCATGTGCTCCACATTTTTAATATTTTGGTCTTCAGACAAAAACAATTTTTGTAAAACTTTTATCGTTATATATATATGAGGCTTCTACCAACTTACTTGCTATATATACAAAGTGTGATTGGATTTTATAAATTTCTCAAATGTCTGTCTAACACATAATTAACCAAATAATATATTAATGTATTTATACATCTAGGAATGTGTTGATATTCAATGTAATCAAAATGACATTCTAAGAGGCGAATTCATAAATATACCCTTAATAACGTAGGACTTCGAATGGAGTAAACATTACTCAACTGTAGGACTACTAACTGCGAATCGAGTCGTACAATAAGATGATGGATTCCAAGTGACATAGTGTTGGTCAATAATTCGATGACTACAGTGTATTCCACAATATTGTTAGTTGCACGACCAAGGCAAACACCATGTAGACTAATCAATTCATCCGTAGGTGCATAGATTTCCCAAGCAACAGATGCTAAGCTCTGAGTGATCCGACTAGCACCATCAGTGAAGACAATGTAGGGTAGAGAAGAAATCGACATCTGGAAACCAAGCACAATGAAAGGTAAGCAGCTGAAGGTCGAAACCAAACAACGAAAAAGAACACAAGAGTATGATACACTAAAAGTACAAGCACTCATGCAAAAATGACTTAAGCATAGCACTTCTTTAAGTAAATCCCATTTCTGGGTTCACTCAAAGGGATTCCATCATAATCAACTAGCTCATAAGTTCCCTTCTCCAACACACGTTTGACAATGTAAGGACCTCACCACATGGTCTCGAATTTACCAGCCCCTAGAAAATTATGATCATGTTCGTAAAGGAGAACTAGATCACCTTAAAAAAAAACATGTGTCTTGACATGCTTGTCGTATTGGGATTTAACATGTTTCTTCTGAGTTTCAATAACTAGGGTGACATCGCGACGAGTTTCGTCTAGTTGCATCAAATACAAAAGAAGTTCTTCTTTGGAAGAGGTATTGGGGAGAAGTTCAACGACCAGTTTCAAAGATGGTATTTCAAATTCAATCGGCAAGATAGCCTCGATACCATAAACTAGCTGGAAAGGTGTAAATCCTGTGGCGGATTTGATAGATGTTCGATAGGCCCATAATGATGAGAACAACATCGTCTTCCAACTTGTCTTATGATTTCCTATCATCCATTGAAGCATAATAATGATAACTTTGTTGATTGCTTCAACCTGGACATTGGCCTATGGATAATAGGGGGTTGAGTTTTCATGATGGAGACCCAACTTTTCAGTAATTTTAGACATCATAAAATCCTGAAAAATGGCTACCGTGATCAGTAATGATAGCTTGAGGGACACCAAACCGAGTAATGATGTGATTGAATATGAACAATGCTGTAGTTTTCCCGGTGTTATCAAATGTAGGCATCACCTCAGCCCATTTAGTGAAATAATCCATAGCTACAATGATGTATCCATGCCCCCGAACGAGTGAGGGTTACATGTTATGAAGTCAATGCCCCATTTGGTGAATGGACCGACGAAAAATACAAGATGTAAGGGAGAAGGATGAGATCTTATCTTGTTGTTATAAGTTTAGCAAGCATGTCATTTCTGAACAACAGTAATGCAGTCCTTAAACAAAGAACACCAAAAATAACTTGTTCATAAGATCAGTTGGGCAGTGGCATACCACGACATATGACCGCCACAAGCTCTAGAGTGTCAGGCATTCAAATCTTTCTCAGCTTCATCGTAAGTGAGACATCGTTGAAGAATGGAATCAACACCGTGGCGGTAAAGAGTATCACCAAGAATGATGTATCTGCGGGCTTGATACCGTATACGATGATGATCTG
This sequence comes from Picea glauca, assembly GCA_000966675.3. Taxonomy (NCBI): domain Eukaryota; kingdom Viridiplantae; phylum Streptophyta; class Pinopsida; order Pinales; family Pinaceae; genus Picea; species Picea glauca. Next base: position 54,646 of record JZKD02S1846727.1, read on the forward strand.
TACTAGAGAGATCAGGCTAGAAAGTTTAAGTTTGAATATATATAATGATATCTCCATACCATAGGTCATTAGAACTAATTAGAAAAAGGGATTCGTCAGGTAAGGAATCCTTTGCCGCATTTTTTGTCTCAGTGGAGGGAAGGTCACATATCAGTTCAACGAAAACCATAGACTTCTTTGACTTAGTGCATTCGAATTCCAAGTCAAACTCCTGGAGAATCACTATCCATTTGGAGTACTTTCCCCCTAGCAATTGTCGAGTAAGGATGTGTTGCATAGGGTTGCAATAGGAAATGACAGCGGTTCAGTGTAGCAAGATATAATGTCGAAAATGTTGGACAACTTGAAAAACCACCGAGGCCAGTTTCTCCACATGTAAGTATTTGGTCTTGGTAATCGTGAGACTTTGAATCAAATAGTATATCACATGTTTGTCATGCGAATCGTCCTCTTGGACTAAGACCATGACAATGGTAGAGTCTGGAGCAGCTAAGTAGAGGAAGTAATCTCGACTATAGTCAGGGGGAAACAGTAATGGTGTATGGGTTAAGGAAAGTCTCAAAGCTTCAAAGTCTTTGTCTTTAGTATCGTCCCATACAAAATCGTAACCTTTCTTGAGTAACCAAGTGAATCCTTTCATCAGTTCAGCATAATTGGGGATGAAACAAAGAAAACAATTTTCCTTCCCTTGCAAACTCGGGAGTTGGCATAAAGTGGAAGGAGGAGGTAGATTAAGGATAGCATCAACCATCAAGGGGTCTACTCGAATCCTATGCATCGACACAATAAAATCAAGAAGTCGACCAAAATCCACAAAAAAAGGCATTTGTGCCAGTTCAAGCGGATACGGTAATAACGACAATGTACGAAAATGGCCTGTAAATGTGTCGGGTGATCTTGGCGATGCATGGAATGCGCTGGTAGATCATCAAGATAGGGTTGCACAATGTGCTTAATATCATGGAAATCATAAGACATAGCACATTGAACGGTCACACCAACATTCTTGAGACCAAAGGGTAATTTTCGGTAAGCGAAGGTTCCCCAAGGACAAATAAAAATGGGCTTGTGTTGGTTCACAGGTAGAATATTAATTTGATTATAGCCAGAGAAACTATCCATCAAGGAGAATATTTCGCTGCTGACATAGTCGTCAACGATCTGGTCAACGAAAGGGGTTGGGTAATTGTCCTTAGGACAAGCCTTATTGATGTCCCTATAATATACAAAAATGCAAATGGTACCTTGTTTATTATGTACCCGAACTAAATTGGATACCCAATCAATCAAAGCCACGAGATAAACAAAGCCAACTTTAAGAATTTTTTTCAACATCAAGCTTGATAGCAACAACTTTGCATGGGTGCACTGGGGGAGTTCATTTCCAAATGGGTTTAGCATTCGAGTATGTCTTAATCTCATGTACAATGATATCAGGATCAATACCTGGCATCTCTTCATAATTCCAGGTGAAAATATTGCGAAATTCTTGGAAAAGGGCTTTATACGTGTGGACCTCATTAGTAGAACATGAGGCTCCAATGTGAACATTCTCCATGGCTCTGGGTTTAATGGATATGTCGAGAGGGACGGTAGGGGAAATGTTACTCAAGTTCCCTTCATACAAAACATTGTGTGTTGACTCAGGAACATAAGAAAAAACAACAACAGTCAACATAGTTGAATTCCGTTGATAACTCTCTATGGTGTCATGTTCTAAAAATAGAATGGAGCGATGATGCCCATCATCACAGGGAGTGTCTTATATAGACATGAATGACATGATCATCTCATTAGTAGGAAAGATAACGCGAAATGGATCAGGAGATGAATCAAAAAGAGAAGGAGAGGAGGGGGTTGCCGATTGAATAGCTTGGTAAACGGATTCAACCAGACTTAAAGGCATCTTGTTGTCGTAAAAAGAGTAATCACTAGGGCTAGGTACTACCAATGGCTCGTATGACTCAGGGTTTTCATGAAAAATGGTGGATATCATGTTAATAGAGGCAAAAAAAAGAGGGGGAATATCGGGTGGTGGGATTGGAAATGTACACATCAAAGTTGCATCTTTCAAGAGACCCACTCCGACATTCTCATAACTAGGGGGTGTCTTCGAGATAAAAGGAACGTTTCTACTACAGGAATCAGAATTAAAGAAGGCCAGTTGGTCAAATGTAATGAAATTTCCTTGGTGTCATAACTGTACCACATGGAAAAGGGTAGACACAATTGCATGCATGGAGTCAATCCAGCTACGACCAAGTAAAAGGTTATAATCAAGAGGTGAATCAAAGACCTCAACCTCAACATTGACCAATTTACCTTCCAACGTAATAGACAACGAGGGAAGAACACCATAGGGTTTAAAGCCTGTACCATTGAAAGCATTAAGTGTATTGTGTGATTTAGTGAGGGTAGGAGAGACGATGTATTTCCAACAAGTAATAGACATAGTGCAAGTCAAGGCTCCTTCATCAATCACAGTTCTACAAATATTATTGTTTTCAACAACAAATTGGATCTGAAATGCTAACTGAGGAGGAAGCCTTGGAACATGATCTTCCAAGTCAAAGATTATTAAATTAGTATCTATGGGATCCATTCCACTGATGGCCTTTAACAGTGCCTTCCATTGAGTAGGAAAACTTTGAAGGACTTCGAGAGATGAAATCGCAGAGAGTACTTGCTCAAGGTCTTCTACAATACTGTAGTTTTGTGCAACACGTGCATGACGATTGAATGCAGACTTTATAACAATGCATTTGGGAGGAGGGAAAAGCACTGTATTGAGACCCAATATTTCAAGATGAAGAGGAGTGTTTGGAGGTGAAGTTGAAGGAGAAGGTTGAACCAACAAAGGTGGTATATCATCAACTTTCTCTTTTAATAGAGAGTAATCCTTGGCTCAAGTTGCGATTGCAACTTCGTTCATTTTAGAATCACCAGTACACATAAGGACATAAAAAGAGGTAGAAGGGGTAGCTTGGTCATGAATGACCTATTGGGATTGTTGCTGAGAAGGGAAAGGTTGTGACAAAATGGAAGGTGTAGAAGGTTTCCCAGTCCCTTGGAGGAACTTAGTAACCTTGGCACGTCTCGGACAATCTTTCATGTAATGATTGTCACCACAAATCAAGCAGGGGTAACAAGGCTTACATTTATCTTTCTCATCAACGGTTTGCATTTTGGCTTTATCAGGTTGTGGATTATTATTCTTGTCCTCATTTTTCTTACCCTTCCCTTTCTTTCTATTTTGATTCTTTCCGTTAGGTGCAGATTGAATATAATTAACTTCAATAGTCTTACCGATGGAAGGAGTAGGAGTAGGAGTATTTTGTGCATTATAATTATTATATTTGGGATTGGTGTGACCGACTTGCATCAACTGGGTCTCAATGTGGAAGGTGCCAATAACACCATCAACATCATGAGAAGTTGCTAGAAGTTTTGGGGTAGGGTTTGTGGAAGAATGAGGAGCATCAGGGATCAAATCGTAAAGTGTTCCCGTTTGCAAATAAACAAGATCCAGATACTGAGCATGACTAATCACCCTCTCTTCAGTGACAACACCACCCATGATGACATCACAAGCGATAGGTCCTATGAGTGATTTGGTAAAACAATCAACCAATATTTGATCAAGAAGGGGAAATTTGATTAAATGTCTTCTCCTCCTCCACTCATGGATGTGATAAAAAATATGAGTGGATGAGGATTTCTTGAAATAACTCAAAATTTTGGTACTTTTCTCGTATCGAATCAGTATCTGGTAATGTGTTAGAAAGGCCATATCTAGGGTGTTAAATTCATTGAATAAACCTTGTGGTAACTCAATGTACCATTTTGTTGCTGAACCCGTGAGAGTTCGTTGGAAAAGCTGTAATCTGACAGAGTCATCCATCAAGGAGTTGGATGAACACCACAGATGAAAAGTCATAACATGATTATCCAGATCTTCTCTTGATCAACTATCAAATTTAGGGATGTCGGATGGTAACTTGGTTGGTATGACAGGCCAATAAGGAGAATGTAAGATAGGATCATTCAAAATCCTAGATAGATCAGGTAAATCCAAAGTGGCCAGGAAAGGAAACTGTCAGTTCACTTGTGGAAACTAGTAGTTTTGAGGGGGAAGCCCCATAGGTATACCAGTAGGACTGTAAGCAGTTTGCAAATAAGGAGAAAATCCTGACAGATTCAGTTGTGGGGGATTTTGAGGCATATAGCCCATAGGCTTGGGTTGAGTAGAGATGTTCCCTTGGAAAGGAACACTAGATTGAACGTTTAGAACCCAAGTGGGATTCAAAGAACCTGGATACGATTGACCGAGGTTAAGGGGTACCAAAGAGTTAACTTGAATATTTTGTCCCCCAGATGCTTGTAGATTTCCCTGGAAAGGAAGATTCCAGGGTAGATATTTTACCATAGGTACGTTCTGTCCATATAGTGGGTTATGGACTCCAACCAGAGGTTTCCCCCTAAGTTGAGGTTGTGCCCCAATATGAGGTTGTCCCCCAAATTTAGGTTGTCCCCCAACTTGAGGTTGACCTCCAACAAGAATCTGGAAACCAAAAGTGATAGAAATATTGGTGCCTGTTATCACTGAAATTTCGTCCGCATGTGGCGACAAGAACTCCACATCATCAAAACAGGACTGGAGTCATTCATGGCACAAGATTAATGCCACAACATTGCAAAAAGAGGTCA
>JZKD02S1846738.1:0-15896 GCA_000966675.3 Picea glauca
CAGAGGTAGTAGGGCTCATAGTTTTTTACGCCATTCACCAGAATTACATTACAGAAGAGCAATTAGATGATAGTTTTTTACGCCATTCACCAAAGTTACAATACAGAGGAGCAATGAGGACAAGTGTATCTGATTGAAGCGAAACAAATGCTCTCTGACCTAATTGTACCTATAACCCTTTCTTCGTGTATGATCCATACTTAAAGGTGCAATTAAAACCAGCCCATGTGATTGAGGCGAAACAAATGCTCTCTCTGACCTGAATGTACCTATAACCCTTTCTTCGTATATGATATATTTATTACGAAGTATTTGAATTTTGAATTGTGACATACAAATTAAGAATCTAATATTATTGAAATGTGCATTTATTGGTTTTAGATTTTTTTTATTAAAATATATATCTTTATTAAAAAAAATATTATTTATGGATTGCGAAAATTCGTTGACTGAGATTTTTGGAGTTAATCTGTGTATAAAATTTAGAGGTGTTTCAATGAAGATCCCACCTATAAAGATCCCACCTATAATTTAGAGGTGTTTCATTGAAGATTCCATTTATAATCGGAGAAAAATAAAGTTGAAATAATAACCCAAAATATTTTTTGGGTGGATAATTATAGGGTACAATTAAAGCTAACCCATTTAGAGGTGTTTCAATGAAGATCTCACCCATAATTTAGAGGTGTTTCATTGAAGATTCCACCTATAATCGGAGAAAAATAAAGTTGAAATAATAATAGAAAATACTTTTTGGGTGGATAATTATAGGGTGCAATTAAAGCCAACCCATGTGATTGAGGCTAAACAAATGCCCTTCGAGAGCTAAATGTACCTACAACTCTTTCTTCCTATATGATACGACCATAAATATCCACCCAAACATTCTTTTCTATTATTATTTTAGCTTTTATTTTTTTCTCATGATGAGTTGATTGTGGGAGTGTCCACTTGAAACATTACACATTTCAAAATTTTATATAGAGTTTATCTCCAAAAAGTTGAAGCAACATTATGATTAACTGTGAAAACTTATACACTCTAGATAATATATAAACACTAGCAGATGTCTTTTTACACTGAAATATGAGGGACATGTGTAATTCCTTAGAATTTGACATATGGCCGTTAAAAAAATTATAAATATTAGGTGAACAAAAAATTATGATAAACCTTAACCTAAAATATATTTATTTAATTATGAACTATTAATATACCTAGCTCTTAGTAGTGATGTTAAGGGGATTATCTCATATCTTAAAAAGATTATAAACATCTATGTGTATAAAGTTAACACAATTTCATATTATAAAATCAAATTGTTAGAATGCACATTATTGAATAATAAATCAACAAAAATGAACGTTACCAAAATCACTACATAAATAAAATAAAATAAAATAAAAAATTGTAAAAAAAATAACTTCTAAACGTCCCTATTATTACACTATTTATTTATGACAAATCCAAAAGAATAAAATCTTCTTGCAATCACAAAACCTAAAATATTTTGTACATTTAATTTATAATTAATAATACACATACTTTTTTAATCTTTATGATAATATTTTAATTTAAAATATTTTTGAATTTTATGGATTCAATTCCCTAAGAAATTCAAATAATTCACTTGAAAATTGTTGAAAGGTTGTTTTAGCATACCAACCTTTAAGCCACTACTTAGTTTTTTGGTTTTTTTTCAAACTACAAAAGAAATAGAGAGAAAACTATGGCAAGGTCACAAAAGGTTTCAAAGGTGTTAATTGAGATGATATTCTTAGTTGAAATAACTTCCGAGAATATATTAGAGTGACAATTAAGACTTAAAACATAACATAGAATTGGTTTATAATATACCATATAAATATATAATATCACTTACTAATATCACCTTTTAATGATTTTAATTGTCTTCATCTATTTATAATTTTATTATTATTCACTTTTTACTATTATTTACTTTAGTCATTTTTTCATTTTTTTTTAAGTAAGATTGTAGAAAAAATATGTCAAAATCAAATATTACAATATCATCCTTTTGTTCTAGGTTGTAAATATTTAGCTGTCTCAAGGGGAAACTAGCTCAGTTTACCAAACAGTTTCATAATTCAAGTCTTAAATTGATATTCATAAAAAGTCTTTAAAAAAAAAACATTATAGATTGACCTTTCTACTCACCTATAACAGAAAAATGCATCCCCCTCGGGTGACCAACTTGACAGTAATTGACATAGACAGATTATCACTATAGCGTCTATGAGGCAAAACACCAGTTATATGTCCCTTGAGCCAAGCAAAATAAAAGAGACACATGTGAAAGTCAAGTGGTAGGGTTGTAGTGTGGCCACGTGTCCATGGACATGGCGCCGAGCGTCGGGTCCTCGAGAGGTGTTGGTTCCTCCTCGACTAGTGTTGCGTCCTCTTCCTTGACTAGTGCAACGTCCTTCGTAGTCCCATGTGGTGGAGCTAGTGCCAAGACTGGTGGCTCAACCTCTGATGCATGTGCTTCTCTAGCTGAAGGGTGGAAAACATCCTGCATTGCTGAAAGAAATTGCAATAATTGCGTTTCTTTCTCATCCAGAATCTCCATGTGAAACCGTAGATCATCCAAGTCTCATCGTAATTCAAAAACCAGACCTTGCATCATTGCAAGGCCTGCTTGCAGTTTAGATGCAAATTTGGTGCAAGAGTTGGCATGGGAGTGAGGTCGTTGTTGTGAGCCTTGGCTGCCATCATGGCCATCACCCTCAGAGTGAGTGTAGTGTAACAAGGCTTGGGGCAACCAAGAAGCCGAACGGACCGACGAATTTGGTGGAGCCATTGGGATTGGTTGTGAAGTGGAGGCCAAATATCCAAGGGGGCCTCAGTTAAATCCCACAGAAGTCCCCCTAGAGATCAAACCACTCCAACCTGCAAGAAAAAGGCGACGAGAGGGGTAGGAGGTTGCTCGAACCGTGTCTTGACTACGCTAGGGATGTGGACGAGGAGGGTGACGAGGAGGAGGAGTTATGGGATGGTGTCGGTGGGGGGCGGAGGGCTACACGCGGTCGAATGGGTTGCCAAGCCTAGACTCGTTTGGAATTCCCCCTCTGTCTCGGCATCTCTAAGACATAGTGAGGGCGGAAACACACATGAGAGAATGAAAAAAGGCGTAGGAGCAGCTGAGCAAATGTCCGAGCTCTAGAGGATCCGGCCACAAGAGAATGAGGCATCCAAAGCACCTCTTGCAATTCATAGTGCCCAAGTCGTTGGTGCCATCCATAAAACCAACACACACGCAGAGTAAATTATCAGCCATGACATTGATCTATCGAAGGGACGAAAAGCGAGAGCATGGCGCACTAAGATTAATGGTGCCCTGTCTCATGCAATGTGGTTTTAAATGCATTAAGGTGGCAGTACGGGGAGGCACACGTCCATCACTTGGTTGATGCCACAGTGGCCCTCTCGTGACTGTCCTCTTAACATGTGTCTCCCAATATCACCCCATCCGGGGATACTTTAGTCAATTATTATTTTTCATTTAATAAAACATATTTTTTCAAATTAAACATGTAGTTTTATCATCACCAAAATCAAGAGTGGCATATCATTCATTTGTTTAAAAATAGCTTTAAATGTAAAATAACAAGAATTATATTAGGAGTAAATATATTATTAATATAATAATTCAATATGAAGATGGTAAAATGCCTCTTAAAATATATCATTATTTTTTAATAGGTTATTAAAATGAAGATAGTTTGTAATTTTAGAAGGAATATGTTTAAATTATTGATATATTCCAACCATGAAAATGTAAAAAGAATATAATATTAATCATTTAATACATACATTGATTTTAACAATGATATAACACAAGACAATAAGGTATATAAGTGATGATATGTGCATTATTTTCAACAATGACATAATGCAAAACGATACTATGCATTGGTTTTAGTGATGCATTATTTTCAAGTATTTGTATTGATTTTAACAATGAAATAACACATTACTAGGAAGCATTGATTTTAGTGATAATATAGTGAAAAATGATTGAGTGCATTCAAATCAAAATAATATCATAAAATGTAAATAGAATTACAAGAAACATATGAGGTTGGAGAAACAAAACTATTAATATTAGATAGCAAGAGGGATCTTCTTCACTCCAATATTATTTATGTCGAGTTAAACATTTGAGTTGTCTTCCAAATCAACTTTCTTTCTCATGTAATCAATAGTAAAAGAAAGAAGATGAAAAAGACATATTCACATGGATTACTAATTAATCTATCTATTATTTATTATAGGGATACTATTACTTTCTTCTTAATCAACTTCACCATCATTGAACATTGTTACTTTATTAGTGTCTTCTAGAATACTCTTTAAATTAAAAAATGATATGGATCAAATCCCTCACTTTGAAAAAGTTTCCTYAACTTTTTTAATCTAAAAATCTTTTGCACCTCAAGAGATTTGATCCATCTTGGCTTATAATARATCTCAAGTTAAGATAGCTAATATATTAATTCCTTTAAATGATAAAACAAATTACACCTTAATAAATTTGATCCCAAAATGTGTTTAATAGTTCTAAGTTTAAGATRAATTTACAATAATTTATGTTTTTAGATATTTTCATATTCACATAGTTGTTTTTGAAAGTTTATATAATCTATTAATAAAAAGATGGTTTCAATATTTGTGAATCTAGTTTGAGTGAATGAAAACGTCAACCTATATAGACTTTTATATCATTTCATTATTAAGTTTTGATCTTTTTCCCTATAACCATTATTGTGGAAATAATTATTATTTTTAATACCTTTTAAATTAAAATTTTGTATTTTAGGTTGTGAGATCTCTTCTCATTAAATGTAAATTTAAACTATTTCTTCAAGATTCACTGAACAATAAGAGGGGGTAGGGTATGTATATCTTTGTAAACTTTACCAATCAAATGGTTAAGCGGAGGGAAGTCCCTTATCCCACAAACAAGGAAATCTCATACACCAATTTGATGTGTTTCTGTTTTGTTTTGATTTATGTGTTGTATGTTATTATCTTGTTCTATATTCAGCCGAAGAGAAGGAAATGCGAATTGAAATCTCTCAACTGTACATAGAGAATATGTGCCATGTGCAAAGGAAATCGTAGCAGAGGAAGGATTTGGTAGAGCAAATCGTGTTTGGTGAAAGAACGGGTATGGTCACTAGACATTGTTCATGTGGTTTGCAAGGGTAACGTTTACAAAACGAATGGGTGACGTCACTAGACATTGTTCATGTGGTTTGCAAGGTTAACGTTTACAAAACGAACGGGTGAGGTTACTAGACATTGTTCATGTGATTTGCAAGGGTAACGTTTGCAGTTTTGTAAGCAGTCAAAAATCAGCAGAGGAGTAGATATTGTCAGTTTGTAGGTCGTTTAAAGGATTGTAGATTCAAATACCATTGGAGGCGGTATCTCCCTCTGAGCGGCTTTGCTGGTCATTGGTCTTCCTTACAGGGATCAAATCCGGAGGATTGCGTGGTTGGACAGTGAAACACTCGTCTCTGTCAAATATGCGTCTTTCGAAGGGAGTCATATCTTTCTCCGTCACAGATGACCATGTTGGATCTGGGTCTGGAGACCAACGGGCATAGATAAGGAGGTTGAATGCGTGCGTAGAGGGAGAAGGGGGTCGAGTCATGGTGGCGATGGACGAGAAGGTAGTCGTGGTCACTTCCAGTAGAGGTGGTGACCATGGTCGTAATACCTAGTGCAGACGTCGTGGGGGTTTGGTGCATGGGAAGCAGAGGCCGAGCTGAGCCCATATGTTCACGTCGTGCATAGAAGAGAAAGAGCAGATCAATGAGAACGTTGGTCAATTCGATTAGGAGGCTACGTTGTTAAGCAAAGAGTTATGTAGTGGAATATGGGTTTCACCAAGCACAACGAAGAAGGGTTTAGAACTGAACCGGGTTCTTGATGTCGGGTGTGGAGTCATAGAGATAAATGCGGACCATGGCAGTGCATTCGCTAACCTTCGTTGTTGAAATCACCATAAACTACGAGGTCGTCTACGACAACTCACTCCACATGCCCTTTTCGGACAGCAACTTTGATGGTGTGTATTCCTTTGAGACCACCTGTAACAAAGGACGGTTTTCTCTTGTGTCAGTGTTCCAGAGCAGAAGAGCTCCGACGAAGATTCAATTTCTGGCTACAAGGGCCCCTCGCCTCCACTCAAGGGCCCCTCGCCTCCACTCAAGAGGTAACGCTCGCCGAGGTTGGGATAACAAATTTGGGTGAGATTTCTGTGTTTCCCTTGGCTTTGGAGAAGGTAGAATCCATGAGGAATTTGATGGAGGGATGCTCAGTTGAATGAGAGGAAGAGATATGGGGAAGGAAGCCCTTGTACGGTCGCAAAGGACGAAGCCAAGGCAAAGTTGAAGGCGGTGCAGGTGTGATGAACTCCCTGGTTCAAGTCTCTGTATTTCTAACAAATCCTCCATTTCTCTTGAACTTGGACTATGCGGTGTTGGCGCTCAGTGGGAACACCCACAATTCAACATGAAAACACTAACAAAACCCTTAACATACTCGCACTTTTGGCATCACTCAAGCATGGAAGGTTCACCTGTGGTACATATGGGGGCTGCATAAACTAGGTTTCTACAATCATAGAGGGAAGGGAGGCAGAACCAAACACATCACAACATAACACAATGAAACAATATTTATTTAGTGTGGTTCACTCAATATAAGCTACATCCACAATGAAAAGCTTCTTATATTATTATTCACCATCATCTCTTACAAAAGGTGTGCACTCGACTCATACATGATATCTTAGTTCTACCTCAAAATTCCCTTGTGGTTCGGGCATATAGTGCACACTTAGCTCATTCTCTCCTTGTATAAACTTAGGCTCACTTATTCATCACACATGACTCACCTCAATCTTATCACCACTTCAAGTGGTAATTTATAGCCAAAAGCCCTTACATATTTATACATTTATATTATGGATTATCCCATTACAAAATGGACCAAAATTCCTAATAACTTCTAACTCTTTTTTATTTTTTGTGTTCGCCAACCCCTCAAAATGTGTTACTCCGTGAAGTTTACTCATGTGTGATTCTCAAACTGGTTGCAAAAGATCATACTCCAACAAGCCCACAACACTCACCCATGGCTCATCATGAGCCACTTAGGGCCTTCTTCCACATTGCAATGATCTTCTGGAATGTTTCTCTTGCAGTCGGGACCTTTTCCTTTACTTGTGTTTCCCGATGCAAATTTTTTTTGTTGTCTCCACTGTAATGTGTGTCTTCAAGTTCTATTCTCTCTATTGCACTACCTACTTCACTATACCTTGTGCAGTTGCAAGTTCGTGTGTTACCTGAAATGCTTCCTCTCCAATGTCTCAATCTTTTGTGAGCGAGCTTGTTATTCTATTGTCATTTGGTTCATGTTTAAGTACAACTTCCTATTCTCTATGAATGCAACCATATTTTCTACTGGTGACGTAGTGTTCATCGTCTATTTAGACTTTTGTGCTTTCTCCTTCAGAGCTTGCAACTTCTACCATATTCCGTGCAACTCTGTATTGTTAGTTGACTCCTCGAAACTCTTGATATTTTCCATTGTTTTCATTACTCTCTTCTCCCTCTACTCCCTATCCTCAAGTGGAGTTCTTGGCATAGTGTGCGCTTCTAAGTATACTATCTTCACTTGGAATCCTTGAGTGGATTCACTAATATTCGACACTTTTGCTTGTAATGGAGCATCTACTTCTAACAAGACGTCCAAAATGTTGCTATAAACCTTCTGGATTGTCTGTTGTATCTTTTTTTCTTTCTATTTAGCCTCGTCCCTCTCCATCATAACTTTGTTGTATTCTATCTACAATGTTGCCTTATCATTTGTCACTTTGGTAAACTCCATCGCCATCGACTCTGCATGAAAATTTATCCCTTGTGTAACACATGTCTGCAAAACCTTTAATACATTCATTGGTAACTACGACAAGGGCAAGTTAATGTGACTTAATGTTTGTGTTGTCTCCTACATCTCTGTTGAGGAGAAATCTATATCCTCTAGTGATATATTTATCATTTGATGCTCTATTGATACTTGTGATGGGTGAGAGGTTGCTGGTATTGCTTATGTAATATTTGTTGTACTCTCAGTCTCTTATTCCTTTGTGCTTTTCTCTAGTGATATCTCGGTTGCTTCCAAAAGCATACGCAAAGAAGCCATGTTGGTTTATTATTTCCCTTTGTGGGTTGTCTGAGTTATTGACCCAAGGTTCATGTCATTTGGGGTTCCAACAAAGCCTCTAAAACTATCGGCACTCCTAGTAATCTAGAAGGCAACACAGCACCCAGAAGGCACTGCATAGTCTCACCTGAGATAGCTTTAAATGGGTGGTTGTAAGACTCAGGTGTTTACAGCCTAGGACAGAGTAGGGGATAGGGGCTTCTTGATTAAAGCTAGGTACCGCGAGCTGTAAGGTAAACTACTCATCCCTTGAATTCACGTACAAATATCTCATAGTTTAATTCCAACAGAGTATAAACAGATTCATAAAAATGTGCTAACTATTCATCGAACTTAACCTTTAATTGTTGAAAGAAAGAAGAGACATGCATACATTTAACATATTACACGACTATTATCGTGGTTCACCCCCTCCTGGGCTACGTCCACAAAGATTTGGATCTTGGCTCTTTTATTATGGCAGTGTTGCATTCCTGGTGCCACATGCTTACAATTTCCCACAAAATTGGGTAAGATCTATATGAGGAAAACTAGATTGCACCAAGCTCTAGAGCCTATGGTCTAATCCTCAGATCTACCTCCCCTCATATCTTCTTTTCTCAATAGCTTACAAAATCAGTTCATACAACTAAAACCATTAAAGGACTACTAACAACTACTAGTAACCAACAACAATCAACAACAACAACAACAACAAACCTATATGATACTTTCATATCTATATTTATACATTTCAGGATCTTCATCATTTTTCAGAATATTACCAAAACCCTAGCACTTCTTACATTAGGTCTTTCTCCCATACCCATGTTGTTCTTCCTCCAACTGTCGCTTTCCTTTTTGCACACTTTCTTGCATGTGTGCGTGTTGTTCTTTTGCCAGTTGTTACTTCATCTTTCTACATGCTTTCTTTCCCATGATCGTTCTTATTTCCTCTTCAACCTGGTGCCAACATGCCCCCAACACTGATATGTGATTCGTCCTGAGTCACCTAGTTTTTCTTTGTTTCCTTGATCTCCTTAGTGATCATCTAAAATTGTTCCTACAACTCTGTTGCTTTTGTTAGTGCCTTCACAATTTTCTCCTTGATGGTGTCGACTGTCTAAGCTTCCACTTCCTCATCGATTAGTCCTACACATTCGAGTTGAGTGTATGCTATCTGTTTTCTGGCTTCTTATGCCTACGCAAGTACTTCTGCTACCCATTCCTACAACAGTTCTATTTGAGCCCAACGCTCTTGTTTCTGTGTTTGCACAGTGATATGTTCTACCTATATCTTCTTCAACTCTTGCATTCCCTTGACCCATTTTGGAATTGATATGGTCTTTTGTCATTGCTTGAGTTTTTGGATTGTTGCATTTATCCTCTCCTCCTCTTTGTCCTAGTGTTGGACCTGTGGATCCTCTTCCAGCCTTGTCCAAAGTTTCTCTGCTTTATCCAGCAATTCGGTTGCCGTGCTGACCTGTTTTTATAGCTCCTGCAGCTCTATTGCTGCTTGTTGCTTCTTTTTCTCCTTCACTGCTGGTGGAGTTGTCGGTCTAATCTATCTGCAAAGAGTCTCGATCTCCTTCTAATACTGATCAATTGCCTACGCAATCGGGTTGATCTTTTATGTGGCTGGTAGTTCATTTCCTTGCATAGTAGTTGGAAGTTTTGCAAAAACGTCTTCCACTCTGCGTTCCATCTCGTTTCTTCATTCTTTCTCCTCCTTAGTTTCATATTTGGCCTATGCACAAAGTGTTTCCAGCACTTCGCACTTCTATGTTTCTGGTTGTAGCTCGACTAAGTTTTTATGTGCTCACGAATGTAGCTCATGGTCGCTGCTAACCTCTAGTTTGTATAATTCTCTTGATGGCATCTGTGTCAAGACCAATTGGATATGATCAAAATCCTTCAGTGGTGTCTGTCCCACAATTTCATCCATTTGCAACATGCTAGGCTTTATGTAGACCGTGGAATATGCATGTGGTATTGGAAGAACTTGGTCACGTTCTTCTACCTCCACCCTTTTTTTGGTCTGTGTGGTCGATGGATCGATGCCCCTACTTCTACTCGTGATCTAGGCTTCCACGAATTTCTTAAGGAGCTAGCCCATTTCTGTGAGTTCCTTCTATAGTTTATCCCTGTGGTGCACGACATGATTGAAATCCTTTGCAAGGCAGTCTTGGACCATCCTAGGAATCATCTCTCCATCATCCTTCGTGATTGTGTAGTCCGGTGGTAGTTTTTGTGCCTTCATTTTCTTGCACACACCTACGTCCTGTATCGCTGATCTCTTACTTCCCCCTCGTTCCTGTGTGATGGGGTTCGATGCAGTTCTCTATGCTCCCTCAACCGGTTTCCTCTGTCCATTGGCCAACTGGGTGATTTATGTCCTCCCCTTCTAGGTACCTGGGTTCTCTGAGCCGTCGTCTTCCTGAGCTGACTTGGTTTGGCCCGTTCTACATTTCTTGGGTACTGGGATTTGTGGAGGTTGTGTTTTGTCTTGTGAAGTCCATCCTTCTACTGTTTGTCCTGATACTTCTCTGTTTATGGTTCAGATTCTCCATTCATCAGGCCATCCGTTGATGACCATGTCTATATCTCCCTCGATGACGTAGTAGTGCATTTGTAGCCAATATTTATCTAGATCATTTCTTGGTTGTATCCACATGGCTTGTCGCCTAGCCCAGAAATTGGTGATGCCCCCATATCGTGCGAAAACCTCTGGTGTTATTCTCCATGATCAGTTGATGGCTTCTTGTATCTCCTGTAGGTAAGCCTCAAATATGATTCCATTCTCCTTCTTATTCTTGGCTAGTGGCACAGATCTCAGGACGCGATATCTCGCTCCTCCTCGTTGTGGTGTGGTACAAAAGACGACTTGTTCTGGTTCTTGCCATCTCGTGAAAGCTATGAGAGAATTTTGTACCCACGTCCTGGGCGTCTTTGCAATCTACTTGGAACAAGTTTGAAAGGTATGGCGCCTAGCTCATGGAGGTGCCTTCTACACACTGAGCTAGAACAATAATGACTCCTGCGAGTACTTCGTCTTTACGACATTTTCTTAGCAGTTTGTACGCTAATATATTTGCACCCAATTGCATTGCGACATTGTTGATCTGTTTGATTATAATGCCTCTTATTCCCCTGTTGATGCCAGATTTATTCTTCACCTTTTCTGTCAATGTTGTTTCCTTGGATATATCATCTAGAATTAGTGTGGGATCCGTACCCCCGGTGGTTAAGGAAGTCCTTGTACGGTTGCAAGCGACGAGGCCAAGGCAAAGTTGAAGGCGATGTAGGTGTGATGAACGCCCTGGTTCAAGTCTCTGTATTTCTAACAAATCCTCCATTTCTCTTGAACTTGGACTATGCGGTGTTGGTGCTCAGTGGGAACACCCACAATTCAACATGAAAACACTAACAAAACCCTTAACATACTGGCACTTTTGGCATCACTCAAGCATGGAAGGTTCACCTGTGGTACATATGGGGGCTACAGGAACTAGGTTTCTACAATCATAGAGGGAAGGGAGGCATTCATCATAACCAAACACATCACAACATAACACAATGAAACAATATTTTAGTTTGGTTCACCCAATATAAGCTACATCCACAATGAAAATCTTCTTATATTATTATTCACCATCATCTCTTACAAAAGGTGTGCACTCGACTCATACATGATATCTTAGTTCTACCTCAAAATTCCCTTGTGGTTAGGGCATATAGTGCACACTTAGCTCATTCTCTCCTTGTATAAACTTAGGCTCACTTATTCATCACACATTACTCACCTCAAGCTTATCACCACTTCAAGTGGTAATTTATAGCCAAAATCCCTTACATATTTATACATTTATATTATAGATTATCCCATTACAAAATGGACCAAAATTACTAATAACTTCTAACTCTTTTTTATATTTTGTGTTCGCCAACCCTTGAAAATGTGTTACTCCATGAAGTTTACTCCTGCATGATTCTCAAACTGGTTGCAAAAGATCATACTCCAACAAGCCCACAACACTCACCCATGGCTCATCACGAGCCACTTAGGGCCTTCTTCCACATCGCAATGAACTTCTGGAATGTTTCTCTTGTAGTCAGGACCTTTTCTTTTACTTGTGCTTCCCGGTGCAAAAAATTTCTGTTGTCTGCACTGTAATGTGTGTCTTCAACTTCTCTTCTCTCTATTGCACTACCTACTTCACTATGCCTTGTGCAACTGCAAGTTCGTGTGTTACATAAAACGCTTCCTTTGTAGTGTCTCAATCTTCTGTGAGCGAGCCTGTTATTCTATTCTCATTTGGTTCATGTCTAAGTACAACTTCCTATTCTCTATGAATGCAACCATATTTTCTACTACTGACGTAGTGTTCATCGTCTATTTAGACTTTTGCGCTTTCTCCTTCGGAGCCTACAACTTCTACCAGATTTCATGCAACTCTGCATCTTCTGTTAGTTGAGTCCATACTTTTGTTCTTTTATTATACAACTTGGCACACTCCTCCTCGAAACTCTTGATATTTTCCATTGTTTTCATCACTCTCTTCTCTCTCTACTCCCTTTCCTCAGGTGGATTTCTTGGCATAGTGTGCACTTCTAAGTATACTATCTTCACTTGGAATCCTTGAGTGGATTCACTAATATTCGACACTTGTTCTTGTAATGAAGCATCCACTTCTAACAGGACCTCCAAAATGTTGCTATAAACCTTCTGGATTGTCTGTTGTATCTTTTTTTCTTTCTGTTTAGCCTCGTCCCTCTCCATCATAACTTTGTTGTATTCTATCTACAATGTTGCCTTATCATTTGTCACTTTGGTAAAATCCATCGCCATCGACTCTGCATGAAAATCTATCCCTTGTGTAACACATGTCTGCAAAACCTTTAATACATTCATTGGCAACTACGACAAGACTAAGTTAATGTGACTTAATGCTTGTGTTGTCTCCTACATCTCTGTTGAGGAGAAATCTATATCCTCTAGTGATATATTTATCATTTGATTCTCTGTTGATACTTCTGATGGGTGAGAGGTTGTTGGTATTGCTTATGTAATATTTGTTGTACTTTCAGTCTCTTCTTCCTTTGTCCTTTGCTCTAGTGCTATCTCGGTTGCTTCCAAAATCATACACAAAGAAGCCATGTTGGTTTATTATTTCCCTTCGTGGGTTGTCTAAGTTATTGACCCAGGGTTCATGCCATTTGGAGTTCCAACAAAGCCTCTAAAACTATCGGCACTTTTGGTAATCTAGAAGGCAACACAACACCCAAAAGCCACTACATAGTCTCACCCGAGATAGCTTTAAATGGGTGGTTGTAAGACTCAGGTGTTTATAGCCTAGGACAGATTAGGGGACAGGGGCTTCGTGATTAAAGCCAGGTACCACGAGTTGTAAGGTAAACTACTCGTCCCTTGAATTCACATACAAATATCACGTAGTTTAATTCCAGCAGAGTATAAACAGATTCATAACAATGTGGTAACTATTCATCAAAATTAACCTTTAATTGTTGAAAGAAAGAAGAGACATGCATACATTTAACCTATTACACGAGTATTATTGTGGTTCACCCCCTCCTGGGCTACATCCACAAAGATTTGGATCTTGGCTCTTTTATTATGGAAGTGTTGCATTCTTGGCTCCACATGCTTACAATTCCCCACAAAATTGGGTAAGATCTATATAAGGAAAACTGGATTGCACCAAGCTCTAGAGATTGCGGTCTAATCCTCAGATCTACCTCCCCTCATATCTTCTTTTCTCAACAGCTTACAAAATCAGTTCATACAGCTAAAACCATTAAAGGACTACTAACAACTACTAGTAACCAACAACAATCAACAACAACAGCAACAACGAACCTATATGATACTTTCATATCTATATTTATACATTTCGGGATCTTCATCATTTTTCATAATATTACCAAAACCCTAACCCTTCTTACATTAGGTCTTTCTCCCATACACGTGTTGTTCTTCCTCCAACTATTGCTTTCCTTTTTGCACACTTTTCTTGCATGCATGTGTGTTGTTCTTTTGTCAGTTGCTACTTCAATTTTCTGCATGCTTTCTTTCCCACGATCGTTCTTATTTCCTCTTCAGCCTGGTGCCAACAGGCTCCCAACACTGACATGTGACTCGTCCTAAATCACCTAGTTTTTCTTTTTTTCCTCGATCTCCTCAGTGATCATCTGGAACTGTTCCTGCAACTCTGTTGCTTTTGTCAGTGCCTGTACGGTTTTCTCCTTGATGGTGTCAACTATCTAATCTTTCACTTCCTTGCCGATTAGTCCTGCGCATTCGAGTTGAGTCTGTGTTGTCTATTTTCTGGATTCTTATGCATGCACAAGTACTTCTACTACCCGTTCCTGCAATGGTTCTATTTGAGCCTAACACTCATGTTTCTGTGTTTGCACAGTGATAAGTTCTACCTGTATCTTCTTCAACTCTTGCATTCCCTTGACCCATTCTTGAATTGGTATGGTCATTTTTCATTACTTGAGTTCTTGGATTGTTGCATTGATCCTCTCCTCCTCTTTGTCCTAGTGTTGGACCTGTGGATCCTCTTCCAGCCTTGTCCAAAGTTGCGCTGCTTTATCCAGCAAGTCGGCTGCCATGCTGACCTGTTTTTATAGCTCCTACAACTCTATTGTTGCTTCCTGCTTCTTTGTCTCCTTCACTGCTGGTGAAGTTGTCAGTCTAATCTGTCCACGAAGAGTCTTGATCTCCTTCTGATACTGATCAATTGCCTACACAATCTGGTCGATCTTCTATGCGACTGGGAGTTCATTTCCTTGCGTAGTAGTTGGAAGTTTCCCAAAAATGTCTTCCACTCTACGTTCCAGCTTGTTTCTACATTCTTTCTCATCCTTAGTTTCATATTTGGCCTGTGCACAAGCTGTTTCCAGCACTTCGCACTTCTATGTTGATTGTTGTAGCTTGACTAAGTTTTTATGTGCTCACGATTATATCTAGTGGTCGACGCTAACCTCTAGTTTGTATAATCCTCTTGATGGCATCCATGTCAAGACCAATTGGATATGATCCAAATCCTCTAGTGGTGTATGTCCCACAAGTTCATCCATTTGTAGCATGCTAGGCTTTATGTAGACCATGGAATATGCATGTGGTATCGGAAGAACTGGCTCACGTTCTTCTACCTCCACCCTTTTTGTGGTCTGTGTGGTCGATGGATCGATGCCCCTACTTCTACTCGTGATTTGGGCTTCCTTGAATTTCTTAAGGAGCTAGCCCATTTCTGTCAGTTCCTTTTGCATTTTATCCTTGTGGTGCATGGGATGATCAAAATCCTCTGTGAGGCAGTCTTGGACCATCCTAGTAATCATCTCTCCATCATTCTTCATGATTGTGTAGTTCGGTGGTAGTCATTGTGCCTTCATTTTATTGCGTGTACCTACGTCCTATACCACTGGTCTCTTACTTCGTCTTCGTTCCTGTGTGATGGGGTCCGATGCAGTTTCCTATACTCCCTCAACCAGTTTCCTCTGTCCATTGGCCCACTGGGTGGTTTTTGTCCTCCCCTTTTGGGTACCTGGCTGCTTTGAGCCGTCGTCTACCTGAGCCAACTTGGTTTGGCCCATTCTATGTTTCTTGGGTACTGGGATTTGTGGAGGTTTTG
>JZKD02S1846738.1:49395-67633 GCA_000966675.3 Picea glauca
TGCTGAGAGAACCAACTCTCTGTTTTCTCTAGCACCCACTAGAAGGAAGCACCAACTCCCTGGTTTCTCTAGCACCAACTAGAAGGAAGCACCAACTCCCTGGTTTCTCTAGCATTAACTAGAAGGAAGCACCAACTCCCTGTGTTCAAGCACCCACTTGAACCCTTGAGGACACCAATCCTCCCTAGCTCCTCCCAACCACCCTGGTATTTAAATATTTGCTACTGAAACTTATTACAGTGATATGATGTTCAACAATGGCTTACCAAACTCATCATTGTTTTGCTGCATTTCGTTTCTCTTTCTGCCAAATTGCCTTTCTGCACACATCTCTTGCACTGTCTGTTCTTAATCTTTTTATTCTCTGTGCGCCATGTCCATTCACTTGCGTAGTTCCTCTTCTGTGCTATTCAGTTGCTGCACTCTGATCCTTTTTCACACATGAATCACCTTCACCAACAACAACCACAACAAACTCCAACAACAACCACACCCAATCTCTTCTTTGTACCATGTATTTATAGCTTCTATGCACCTTGTGCATGCAATGTTCGCAATGCCTCTGCATATTGACTCCGTGTCGTTATCCTCCACCTCTCGAGTTCTCTGTCTGATCATCATCGTGACTCTTCAGCTTCTCTGGTTTTTTTCTCCGTGTGTCCAGCATCATTGTATGTTATATTGAGATTCCTTAGCCTCTCTGGAAGTTTGAGACTCTTTGTCTTCTCTGTGACAGTCGAACTGACCTTATCTATTTTAGTTACAGGCCTCAATGCTCATCAGTTGTCAATCACCTCCATGAACATCTTCATTCCCCTTAGAGACTCTTCACTTCCTCTGTCATTCATCTCAAAGTGTCTTCGCATCCTCTAGTAGAAACCATCAATGGTTTCTAGCAGTTTCACTGTGTCATGCGACAGTAGCCCTCAGATCTCCTTCAGGTTAATCTACGCCGTTGGATGAGATTTATTAATTTTTCCTTTAAATCAGGTTTCGGTATTTCGACATTCCTGTTGCATTGTGTTCTTGCCTCTCCAAGTCGCGATCCCCGAAACTCCGATATGGAGTTACATCAATGGTCCAGATCCAAGCTAGATTTAATGGCTGTGATTGAATCTCCATATCGCATATCGTGATTTCGGCATTCTTGTTGCCTTTTTTTCTATTCCTCTTGATGTTGCGATCCGTGAAACTCCAATATGGAGTTATGTCAACGGTCCAGATATGATCTCTATTCAACGGCTGCAATTAAATCGTGAATTCGCATATCGCAAAATCAGGATTCCTGATGTATTGTTTCTTTGACATTTCCAACACGCGATCCTCGAAACTCCAACGTGGTGTCCATCTACTGACATCACACGTGGATTGACACGTGTTGAATACCGCCACATGTCACTCTAATTCGTGACTTACATGTGCCTGAAATGTTGAATCAGTCTGACACTTGTCCTTACCTGATTGTGCCACGTGTTCCTAGATGACGTGGTCTACTGACGTGAGTCGGGTCGATGGTCTTGATCACATATTGATCTGACGGTGCAGGTTCAGTCGGGATTTCACACATTGCGATTTTAGGATTTTTGATGTCAATATTCTTTGACATCTCCAACTCTCGATCCTCGAAACTCCAAAAGGGAGTCGGATCAACGGTCCACATAATCCCCTGAGATGGATGGTTCTCCTGCTTCCGAGATTTGTGAGCCCTCCGGCTGAGCTCGTGGTTCACGTGACCTCCCCTTATATGACCATAGACAAACCTACTCATCGGGGTTATGGACTTTCCAATGTCAAAACATGTATGTCCTCAGGATTCACGATCCCTCGAATCCCGACGCGCTCTTTACGCACTAGCTCTCCTGGCTAGGCTCCTGGCCCATATGACCGTTATCCCCGTGACCGCAGTCTTAGCACTCGTCGGGGTTTCGAGCTTTTCAATGCCGCAATGCATTGGCTCACAGGATTCCCAATATGTGAAACCCCGATGAGTCAACCCTCCTTCGGTATTTCACCTTGGCTTTTCCCGATGGTAAACCTCGTGTTGCTCCTTTCCGATCTGACGGCGGATGGGATTTCTGAATGAGATCCAACGACTCTCGATCTCTCCCTTCTGTGCTTTGCACACTTTCCTCCCAACCTTGGGAGAATTACTAGTTCTCAATGGCCTCAACCTTTGTCTTCCTTCTCCTATGAAAACTCCTAATCTTGAGCTTTTTTGCGCGCATTCTCCTTGACGTTGTTCCTCCTGAGCTTTCACTTCCGAATCCCCAAGGGATTCTTGGACTTCTGCGCCTCTACAGAGTCTTCACATGCACACTCAGTGTTGTCTCTCCTAAGCTTCTCACACGCTCAGATCCCTAAGGGATTTTATCCTTATTATTCTGCCATCTTCACTATTGTACTTTCCATCAATGACAAGCATACGCTACTTGTTAAACATTTGCCAACAGATGCATCACTGGTTGGTAGCCGCCAAAGTATTTGCACGAAACTATCCATCATCTCATTCCTATGTTGCATGAGGGCTTACTCAATCAACAGTTTGAAAGGATCTCTTGTCCTATCATCTTTCTTTTCTCCTACCATGATAGGTCGCTTGGCGTGCAAGAGCTTCTGTCCTCAAGAGAAACAAGTTTTAGACCCAACTCTTTGTACTCCGACCTCATTGGGGACATGCATTAAGACGACAAGGAGAAGACAGATCTGATACCACTGATCCAGATTTTATGAGAAGAACGAAATGAATACAGATTATTAACAGGTGCTTAACACAAAATAATAGAGATACAATAAAACTAGTTTTCTATTCAATAACGAAGTAAGCTGAAACTGTAAAATGCAGCGAAAACAAGCTTGTTGGAATGGTGGAAGCTTATCTCTGAGAAGAGATGTGACAGTTGCGCAAATTTGTAAGAAGAAGATTACAATGAGGCTCTGAAGGCCTTTTTACAATAAACAAGAATTCCCAAAACCCTATACATCCAAAAACCTAACCCTAGGAGATGAAGCGCTAAAAGTCATGTGGGCCCCGTTTGGGTAACTTAGTACATCAACTTCCTAGAGTCGTAACTTTTTCATACGATCTCCGTTTTAGGCGTGTGATAGCCCATTGGAAAGGTATCATCGAGGAGATTAATTTTGGGGGCTAAATAATTCCTTTAGATATCATTGAGGATATTGATCCATAAAAACCTTCATTTAGTCCCTCAAAATGGTCTCGGAAGTTAAAATTGCTAACAATAGTAAATTGCCAAAATTGTCAGAAAACTATTTTGAGCCAGTTGGAAAAGGTGGGTTGCCACTGATATCCATCTGTATCAATCCTCTCTCCTTAGGAAGAAATGGTCTCCATTCCTTTGAGGTCCCCTATTATATGAGGAAATTTCTGCTGAATTTGGCCCCGGGTGAGCCACTTGCCTTGGTGTAGGAGCTGCCCTCCCTTGACGACTTGATAAAGTTGGATCCTTTGTTTTTGAGTGCCCTTGATATGTGTGTACACAATATTATCATTAGATGCCTATTGTATGCAGTCGGGGTTGAGCTCTGTTGGTGTCAGTTGTTCTTCTACTTCTGAGGTGTCCAATAATGGTGGGAAATAAGGGCAAAGGAGATCCACATTGAACACTAGGTGCAAGAGAACGAAAGGAGGAATGTTGAGCTCAAAATAATTATCCCCCATGGCCTTCGTGATAGTGTACAACACATAATAGAGTGGGCAAAGATTCTGATGGGTTCCTGTAAAGTGTTCTTTCTGCAAGTGCAACCAAACATTGTCGCCCAACTGGAACTTATGTGGCACCCGATGTTGATCATAGCATTGTTTGTACTTTTCATTCGACTTCTCTAGGATATCTTAAACCTGTTAGCGGATGTGATGGATCTGCTCAATGAAATGAGTTTCTTTGTCAGCTTTAGTTGGAGTAGGAGATGATTCATTCAAGGTGACCGCGAGCGGAAGTGCAACATGTATGGGACCCAATGGTTGGAATCCCAACCCCACCTGAACGGTTTCTTTGAACTATACATCCGAAGGATATACACAATCATTCAATTTACAACCTCGGTTTGGCCATTTATCTGGAGGTGGAAGGCCGTGGATTTGGTGAGCTTGGTGTCCAGCAGTGACTAGAGGCTCGACGGGAATGTGATGAGAGATATACTATCCCAATATGAGACAATGGTTTGTGGGATTCCAAAATGTACCTAGACTCATTCAAAGAAGAGCTTGGCAATGGCCTTTGTTATGATTCTCTTCTTTCTGGCAACCAAAATCGCCATCTTAGAAAAGCGATCAAAAACCACAAAACCACATTCATTTCCCTTCTTGGTGGATGGGAGGCTCGACATGTAATCCATTGAGATGGATTACCATGGCCTGTCAGGAGTAGAAAGAGGGGTGTATAGGCCCTGTTTCTTAGTGGTCGGTTTAGCAATAGCACAGGGAGTGCAAGACCTGATATACTTGCTAACCTCCTGTCAAATTTTCGGCCAGTATAAATTTTTTTGTAGCATTTCCACTGTCTTTTTGATGTCGAAGTGTCCTTCCACACGACTATAGTGGGATTCCCAGATCATCTTCACTCGCTCACTTGATGGAACATAGATATGGCCTAGACGACACAATAACCCATCCCGAAGATGGAAATTATCGACAACTGCGTTTGCACCCAACATTTGGTAGGTGGTGGCAAAGTCAGGGTCTGTCTCATAGAATTGGGGCCATCCAGATGTCTCATGGCCACATGATTCTAGCACCGTGGTGAGTGCTATGACTGGCGGTCTGCTGAGGCAATCAATGATGCGATTGGTGCTTCTTGTTTTATACTTGCTGTTGAGGTGGAATTGTTGAAAGTATGTGGACCACTTTTGATGGCATTCATTCTTTAATTTTTCTTGTGTTTTCATGAACTATAGTGTCTTATGATTAGTGTGGATGACTGTCTCCTTCCTAAGAATGTAATGTCTCCATTGGTGGTAGGCTTTCACAATGGAGTACATTTCTTTGTCATAAGTAGGGTACTTACAAACAGTATTTGATAGTGTCTCACTATGATAGGCCACAGGGTGGCCGTACTAAGTGAGAATGACACCCACAACATAGTCTAAAGCATTTGTCTCAATCTCAAAGGGATGTTGCAGGTCTGGTAGTGAAAGTACTGGGGTTGAGCACAAGCACTGCTTCAAATCATGAAACACTTGTTTTTGGGACTGACCCCATGCAAATTTTTCCTTACCACCACCCCTTTTTATTTGGATGAGAGCCCATACAATATGGGATAATCCCAACACGAACCTGCGGTAGAAATTGGCAAGGCCCAAGAAGATCCGAAGATCTGTGAGTGTTGTTTGGGCTGGCCAGTCACAGATGACTTGGATCTTGGATGGATCCACATGTACACCATGTTGATCAATGATGTGGCCCAGGTAATAGACCATGTCCATGCTGAAGGAGCATTTTTCCAAGTTAGCGTATAGCTTGTGTTGTCACAGGGTGTATAGAACCTGCTGAATATGCTGCAAGTGTTGGGCCAAAGTCTTTCTGTAAATTAGAATTCCATCCAGATATACCACTACAAAATTATTGGTGAAGAGTCTTAGGATATCATCCATCATCCTCATGAAAGTTGCTGGAGCATTTGTCAAACCAAAGGGCATGACCAACCATTCAAAAAGGCCTTCCTTTGAATTGAAGGAGGTCTTCCATACATCTGTTTGTTCTATCGAGACCTGGTGGTAGTCAGACTTTAGATCAATCTTACTAAAGTATTTGTCCCCTGTGATTTGATCAAGGAGGTCGCCGATTCGGGGAATCAGGTACTGGTTTATGACTGTGATTTTTTTCAGAGCCTGGTAATCAATACAGAGTCACCATTTTCCATATTTTTTCTGTACCAACATGATTGGGCTCCCACAGGGTGATGATATGGGGAAGATGTGCCCCTTGTGGAGAAGTTCTTGGATCTATAGCTTAATATCTTCATTCTCTAACAAAGAGAGATGATAGACTGGCCCATTGGGAAGCGGTGTGTCAGGGGTTAGATCAATGGGATGCTTGACCTGGCAGTGTAGAGGTACCCCTGTAGGTGAGGAGAAGATATTCAAGTATTCTTCCATGACCTTATCTACTTGCTTCTGCTGTGTGGATAGGTTGGCCGTAGAGAGTCTGGATGTGGCTGTGATATTTCGCTTATTTTGAGAGCGAATCACAAAGAAGACAAAATTCCTCATCTGAGAGATGACCTTCCTGCATTTCTTAGCAGAGATCAAGGAAATAACAGTAGGTGGGATTGCCTCAGGTATCTTGTACAATTTCTTTTTCAAAGTAATAATAACACTATGAGGCCTAGACTCATATACAACATGACATTTCCATAAATAAGGTTGGCCCAAAATAACATCACAAACTTCGAGAGGATAAACATCACACAATACCTCATCTTTGAAGGGATTGATGTCGTACGACAATTGACACTATTGGATGACGCAGAGATCGCTTCCTTGGCACAGTAATCAAATGTTCTAGGGTTGTGGGTGTGGCATTGTTGGAAGGGCTAGTTGCTTGACAACCTCTACTAAGATGATGTTCTTATGGATACTCCTATCAAAAATGAAGTGTAGCGGGGTGCCTTTTACCCACATCTGTGAATGGAAGAGGCGCTCTCCTTCTTCTATCTCATCTGGTTCACCAAACTAGAGCTTGGTCGTAGCAACGGTGGCATTGGGATCTGCATCAATGATCTGTCTTCCCTTTTCTAGTTCTGGCTCAGAGTCAGAATCTGCATTTGATTCAGAGTCTTTCACTTCAGCCACCAACCACTATTTTGAGCGGCAGTCAGCAATGTTATGCCAAGGGATCTTATGGAAGTCACACCACTTCCCGATATCTTTCTTTGTCTTTCCGGTGTCCTTCTTTTCTTGCAACTTGGACTGGTAGTCTTGATATTATCCATCTTTTCTCTGTCCTTTGTTGTATGGGTTGGAGCTGCCCTTTCCTGACTTTTGTTGTGAGGGGTTGCCAGGCCCAAATTGTCGCATCTTTTGTTTGAGCTTTTGCTCGATTTTGACAACATATCGGTAGGCCGCACCCAAGGATGAGATGTCTAGAAATTTCATTTCGGTCTGGATGTATCTATGAAAAGAATCGCGATACTTGAGCACCATATGTCACTCTGAATCTTTGATACCTAGCTTGGTGCACAAGGTATGGAAGATATTTGTGAAATCTAGCACTGCTTGGTCTTTTTCTTGCCGCAGTGTGGTCCATTTGGTATACAGGTTGTTATAACTTCTGAAAGGGAAGTATTGTTCCTTAATAGTATCCTTGAAGGATTCCCAGGTGGTTGTGACTGAAAATAATGAGGTTTCCTCTGTTTCCTTTTGCTCACAGAAGGTTTCCCACCAATATTTGACACGGGGAATGGCTTTGAGGAGACCAAAAGTAATGTTTTCTCTATTCAAGAAGTTATGGATAGAAAAACACCCTTCTAGTAGATTCAATCACTTGTCTACAACATCTGCATCTATATGACCTTCAAATATAGGAATATTGAAGTTTATTTGTAACTTGAAGGGGGCGACGCCTCCGTTCAAAGAAGATGTGTCGCTTGTTGGTAGCTATTGAAGGATTTGCCAGAAAATATCCATCATCTTGTTCCTCTATTGCGTGAGGGGTTCCTCAATCAATAGTTTGAAAGGATCTCCTGTCAGTTCATATTTCTTTTCTCCTACCATGAGATTTCGTTTCAGCATGTGAGAGATTCTGTCCTCAATAGAAACAAGCTCGAGACCCAACTCTTTGTACTCCGACCTCGTTGGGGACATGCATTATGACGACAAGGAGCAGACCGCTCGAATACCACTAATACATATTTTATGATAAGAACGAAATGAATATATATTATTGATAGGTTCTTAACACAAAATAACAAAGATACAGTAAAACTAGTTTTCTATTCAATAACGAAATAAGTTGAAACTATAAAATGCAGCGGAAACAAGCTTAATGGAATGGTGGCAGCTTATCTATGAGAAGAGATGTGACGACTGTGTGAATTCGCAAGAAGAAGATCACAATGAGGCTTTGAAGGCATTTTTACAATAAAAAGGAATACCTAAAACCCTAGACATCCAAAAACCTAACCCTAGGAGATGAAGCACCAAAATTCATGTGGGCCCCGTTTGGGTAACTTAGTACATCAACTTCCCAGGGTCGTAACTTTTGCATACAATCTCTGTTTTAGGAATGTGATAGCCCGTTGGAAAGGTATCATCGAGGAGATTCATTTTTGGGGATAAATAATTATTTTGGTTATAATTGAGGAGATCGATCCTGAAAAGTGTTCATTTAGGCCCTCAAAATGGCCCCAAAAGTTAAACTTGCTAAAAATAGTAAATTGCCAAAATTGTCAGAAAATTGTTTTGAGCCAGTTGGAAAAAGTGGGTGGCCACCGATATTCATATGGATCAAAATTTTTGGCATTCATTCTTAAGGTGTCCGTCTGTCCTACAGGTAGTGCACCAAACGACTTCTTTTTTTCCCTTGCTCTTATTCTGGTTCAGCTAAAATGTTCAGTTCTTTAGGTCCTCCTTCAGTTCTTCGATAGTTGGGTCCATCTATTGATACTAATTCTCTTCCAATTGCAAGGATGTATGTAGAGCCTCTGCTTGCGTATGAAAATTCTATTGTTGTAGTGGATATTTTAAGTGTTGGAGTAGTGAGTTGACAAACAAGTGTCGATGCTCCATATCGGTCATAAGGTATTTTACCTTTCCTTTTAACCACTTGAATCTTTGATCAATATCCTATACTGATTCTCTTGGTTTATGTATTATTTCAATCATCTCATTCATGTATTGGTCCTCTGAGCTCATCTTCTAAAACTCATTTATCAATAGTTTCTTAATTTCATCTAGTGTCCTTGTCATTCCGAGAACACTGTTCCTATCTAGACTCATGTACCAGTCTAGTGCTCGGTCTCTTAGGGAAATCACTAGCTGCACGAGTTTGGTATCTTCATCATTGATATGCTTCACTTCCTAGATCTTTGCACAAACGAACAGATCCTTCTTAGGGTATTATGCTACTTCTCCTCAAAACTCTAGTAATTTGATAGTAGGATCATGTCCTACCATTCAAAATACTGAGTTACTCCCTCCTCCGCATGGTGTAGATACTTGACTAGGGTTCCTGAAATGGATCCTCTAGTTGTTTCTTCTTGTGTAGATGTACTTCCTACTGTTGAACTTCCTCTGAAATTTAGTTGTTTGAATGGTGGTGTTCTCTTTGGTGTATTGGTCGCACATGGTTTTATGGGTTCCACACTGACATTAATCTAAAAGGAATTTCTACCTTCTCCTCTTATTCTTTGGCATCTTGTTGTCCTCTCATACGTGGTGCGTGGG
Organism: Picea glauca; assembly: GCA_000966675.3. Taxonomy (NCBI): domain Eukaryota; kingdom Viridiplantae; phylum Streptophyta; class Pinopsida; order Pinales; family Pinaceae; genus Picea; species Picea glauca. The sequence continues at coordinate 58,798 of JZKD02S1846738.1, forward strand.
ATTTCCTCAATCTGCTCCATAGCCCAGAGATCCTCTACCTCTTCCTCATCACTTGGAAAGCCCTCCCTCTCAGCTACGACTCTCTTCTTGGTATTCACCTTATATTGGTAGGGTGCTCTTCTATGCATCGTTCCTAATGACACCAATATCCACCGAAGATGGTCGTCATCCATCAAGATCGTGTCCAAGGGTTCCTCCTCTTTCTTCTATTTATCCTGCCCTCCTTCCATTCCTCCTCTCTCGGTCAGTGCTTTGCCCCTTCCCCCATGCACGTAGGGAAGTCTAGCTGTCTAATTCCATTGTCATTACACCTTTGTTATATAGAAATATCTTGATAGAAGTATACAGTGATCAAATGTACCTTCCTCTACATCCTCGTAGGAACTCTTACTTAGCTACACCATATGAATTTTATTTGTCTACCACAAATTATGTAATAAATCTTGCCACAATACTGTCAATTCAAAAGTCGTCTGCACTGGTGAATTTGTTGTTCACATGCTACAGTTGTTGGATCTGTACTGCAGTCCAATCTAGCTGTTGAATCCAGTTCATTGTGTGGTTATTATTTAACCTTAATATCCACTACCATAGTAGATGCAGAAAATCATAGAAAAAGATTTCATGTAAATCCATAAATACGTATTTATCCAAGTATTTATGCGGTGTGATCTTGGGGTTTCTATTGTCTTTTTGTGAAAAATCCATCTCTTTAGTTCTCAACCAGCCCTCAATTTCTTCTCTCATGGGGTTCCAAGGTCTCAACATTCCCTTCTAATAGCTCATTTCCCTTCTATTCCACTCCTTCAATTCTTATTCGTTCTATCTCATCTACTCAATCCTCTCTTGTTCCTCTTAACATGACAATATAACCATTTTTTGGTTTACTATTTCCCTTCATGGGCTGTCTGAGTTATTGACCCAGGGTTCATGTCATTCAGGGTTCCAACAAAGACTCTAAAAATATGTTCCCTCTTGCTAATCGAGAAGGCAACACTACACCCAGAAGGCACTACGTAGTCTCACCCAAGATAACTTTAAATGGGTGGCTGTAAGACTCAGGCGTTTACAGCCTATGACAGAGTAGGGGATAGGGGATTCTTGATTAAGGATAGGTACTGTGAGATGCAAGGTAAACTACTCATCCCTTGAATTCACATACATATATCTCATAGTTTAATTCCAGTAGAGTATAAATAGATTCATAACAATGTGCTAACTATTCATCGAACCTAACCATTAATTGTTGAAAGAAAGAAGAGACATGCATACATTTTACATATTACATGAGTATTACCATGTTTCACCCCCTCCTAGGCTACATCCACAAAGATTTGGCTCTTGGCTCTTTTATTATGGCAGTGTTGCATTCCTTGTGCCATGCGCTTACAATTCCCCACAAAATTGGGTAAGATCTATATGAGGCAAACTAGATCACACCAGGCTCTACAACCTATGGTATAATCCTCATATCTACCTACCCTCATATATTCTTTGCTCAATAGCTTACAAAATTGGTTCATACAACTAAAACCATTAAAGGACTACTAACAACTACTAGTAACCAAAAACAATCAACAACAACAACCCTATATGATACTTTTGTATCTATATTTATACATTTCGGGCTCTTCATCCTTTTTCAGAATATTACCAAAACCCTAACCCTTCTTACATTAGGTCTTTCTCCCATACGCATGTTTTTCTTCCTCCAGCTTTCGCTTTCCTTAGTGCATGCTTTCTTTCATGAATGCGTGTTGTTCTATTGCCAGTTGTTACTTCAGTTTTCTGCACGCTTTCTTTCCCACAATCGTTCTTATTTCCTCTTCAGCCTGGTGCCAATAGGATACTTCTGATGGGTGAGAGGTTGCTAGTATTTATTATGTAATATTTGTTGTACTCTCAGTCTCTTCTTCCTCTATCCTTTGTTCTGGTTCTATCTCGGTTGCTTCCAAAAGCGTATGCAATGAATCCATCTTCCCCTACACATGCATGCGTATCTCCTATTCTTTTTGTGCCACACACTAAAATTATTTTTCCATCAATTCCTTATAAGTATACTATATTACCTTGGAATCCCTAAGTGGATTGACTAATATTTGACACTTGCACTTGTAATGGAGCATATACTTCTAAGGGGACCTCCAAAATGTTGCTATAAACCTTCTGGATTGTTTGTTGTGTCATTTTTTCTTTCTGTTTAGCCTTGTCCCTCTCCATCATAACTTTGTTGTATTCTATCTACAATGTTGCCTTATCATTTTTCACTTTGGTAAACTCCATCGCCATCAACTTTGCATGAAAAATTATCGCTTGTGTAAAACATGTTTGCAAAACCTTTAATACATTCATTGGAAAATATGACAAGACTAATTTAATGTGACTTACTGCTTGTGTTGTCTCCTACATCTCTGTTGAGGAGAAATATATACCCTCTAGTGATATATTTATCATTCGACACTCTTTTGATACTTTTGATGGGCGACAGATTGTTGGTATTGCTTATGTAATATTTGTTGTACTTTTAGTCTCTTCTTCCTCTGTCCTTTTCTCTGGTGCTATCTCAGTTTCTTCCAAAAGTGTACACAAAGAAGCCATCTTCCCCTACACATGCATGTGTATCTCCTCTTCTTTTTATTCCATATGCTAAAACACTTTGTCCATCAATTCCTTTTCTTGATCTCCTACTTACTCTAGGTCGTATTCTGTCAAGGCCCGGGTGGCCACTTCCTTGAATTCTTTCCTCCCCTTGTGTTGAGGTATTGATTTCCCTTTATCATGTTCTTTCCTCATCTCTCTAGGTAGAAATACCATTTTCCATGTGTCTCTTGCGCCATTTCCTTTCCCTTCCTATTCTTCTTCTTCCTCTTCTAGATCATTCTCTCGTGGTTATCTTTTTGGCTGTTGTGTCTTTGGTAGTGCGGTTTTCCATTTTTCCTCCCAGTCTTCTATAATATGTCGCACTTCATCTCTTGTCAACTTGTATCTCACCGTCAGCTATTTCTTCTATGGGTCCTTCTTAGCTTGGATATACGTGTGGTGTCTTCCCGCTTTGAAACACGCAATCTCCTTGTATGCTTTCACTACCTACGGTAGTATGTGTGGTGTATCCTAAATTCTCTCCCAAATGATCTCCTTGTGAACATAGAAGATGATGTTATTATCCAACTATATTTCCTTATGTGCAATATGCCACAAGTTCACATACCTTGTTGATAAACATGGTTTCTTCACAACTCCCATAATTTCAGTGTCTTCCATATCCTTCAAAGCCACTAATGCAATCAATATCAATAGTCATGCATAATTGAATTTTTCTCCTTTATCTTGTGCCTCCCTGCAATCCATCAAGACCGATTTACCAGGAAAGTCACCTACTTCATTTTTACTCCTACGAAATATTTCTCAGTGGTTTATATTACACCTACTAGTACTTGATCTTTGTGACATTTTCCCAACAACTTACATACCAACACCGATGTCGCAAACCTTACAGTCTCAACATTAATACTTGCAATGTCCAAACTGTGCACTCCTCTATGTGTGTCATACTTATCCTTCATCTTCTCCACCACAAATTTCTCTTTAGACTTGTCCGTGAATAATGGAATTGGGTCTTCCTCTGCTGATGGTAACTCGATGATTCGTGCAATGAGTTGAGTGTCTATCGACACCAACCTATCCAACCATAAAAATCCTTGATGGATGTATCTCAATAACAAATTGACGTAGATGTTCATCTCTGCACTCCTACCAATATGAAAAATATTTAAAATATTCAAAATGCCTGTTTTCTCCAACCCTACTGCGCACTCGTGTGGCTCTACTACAACTTCCTGTGAATCCAGGTTGAGTTTTGTATGCATGTACTTATATGGTACTAAATCTGGGAGCTTCTTTACATATACCAAGTCATGGTATGTAAACTTCATATTTCCTATTGTTCCTAACATATATCCTTCAATGATTACCCCTGGTGGGATCTCTGGTTCAACAAGTTCATACTCCAGGTCCTTTTTTAGCTTAACCTACATCGTCGTCAACTTCCTAGGTGGCACATAATCCTTCAAAAAGTTAAAAATCCCATAATCCCATGAAAATCCTCTTACCATTCTTATTTTTTGACTTCACGTCTCCACTACCTCACCATCATGTTTTCTCTTTAATGTTTGTCCTAACATGTATGTTCTTTAATAATTTTCCCTCCCTCTACATAGATATTTGTCACAATTCAATCCTCCTACCTGTGCATAGTTATTTCCTCTTTCTAAATCTCTCCGACATTTTCCGGTTTATCTCCTTACTAGTTTAACTATTTGAGCAATACCTTATGCATAAATTCAACCTTCTGTCTCTTTCTCCAAACTCTTTTATTTATTTTCTTATTTTCTTTTTCTTTCTATAATGCAAATATTATTATGCAATTACTATAGTACACATTCTATGCAGTTAAGCTAGTCCACAGAGGCCAGACTGTCCCTATACAGTTTCATTTGACTTCCATTTACCAGTCCTTCCATGGGTTCCCCATTAAATTTATCCAACTAAACAACATCTACCTCTGTCACAGATATTATCACATATGGGCCTAACCAATTCATTTGGAACTTTCTAGTGTGATGCAAAAACTTGTTGTAAGCAAGAAAAACTAAGTCTCCTCTCTCAAACTTTTGTTTAATGTTTCTACCATGCCAGTATTTCTTATGCACTTTCGGAACTTGTTGATGGGATACTTATACAAAACGGTCTTCCTCGAGTTCTGCTTGTTCTAACAGTATTCTTTCTACTGCACCTGAATAAATAAGCTTTGTCAACGTGGCAATACGTAGACTCAACAAAATGAATTCCATAAGCATAACTACTTCCTAAACATATACTAATCTAAATGGTGTATGTTCTGTCAAATTCTTACTTGTTGTCCTATATGCCCATAACACGGTTGGAATCCTCAAGTCCTAATCATCTAGACTAACATTGCATACCTTTTCCAATGCATGTTCTAAGATCTTGGTGAATGCTTCCACCATTCCATTCACCTGAGGGTGATACATTGTATTCTTATGATGATGAGCTTGAAATTCCTCTATCAACACAACAATCTTATTATTCAAAAAATGAGTTCCTTGATCATTCATAAGGATTCTCAAACATCCAAACCTTGTCACCACATTCTCAAAAAGAAATCACGCAGATTTATCCTCACTGCAGTATCTAACAGGTTCTTCCTCATCCCATTTGTTCAAGTAATTTGTTGCAGTGATGATGTATCTCACTCCTGAAATTTTCACTCGTGGATCGATTGATCCAAAAAAATCAACTACACATTTATCAAAATCCTGCAATGTTACTTGTGGTACTAAAAGAATTTCATCTCTCTTAGAAGGCTTCCCAATTCTCTGATAGACATCACAGGTTAGACTCGAGTCCTTAGGGTCCTTGTGAAGGGTGGGCCACCATAGTTTGACACGCAAAATATTCTGAGAAATTTCTTTTCCTACATTGTGACCTCCTGTAACTCCTTCATATGCCTCTAACAATTTCATATTTCTTTCATGCTCTAATATGTGCATCGTCACAGGATACCATCGGCTCGTAACTTATACAAAGTTCTTGATATTAGTTGATAGTCTATTATCTTCACTACTAACTGCTTCTTTTGCGCAATTGAAAAATCAGGTGGGTCTACTTGATCCAAATGGATATCGTTGGCCACCCACCTTTTCCAACTGGCTCAAAATAGTTTTTTGACAATTTACTATTTTTAGCAGTTTTAACTTTCGGGGCCATTTTGAGGGCCTAAATGAAAGTTTTTTGAGATCAAGATCCTCAATGATAAACAAAGGAATAATTGAGCCCCCAAAATGAATCCCCTCGATGATACCTTTCCAATGGGCTATCACACGCCTAAAACGAAGATCGTATGAAAAATTTACGACCCCGGGAAGCTGATGTACTAACTTACCCAAACGGGGCCCACATGACTTTTGGCGCTTCATCTCCTAGGGTTAGGTTTTTGGATGTCTAGGGTTTTTGGCATTCTTTCTTATTATAAAAATTCCTTCAAAGCCTCATTGTAACCTTCTTCTTGCGAATTCACACTGTCGTCACATCTCTTCTTAAACATAAGCCGCCACCATTCCAACAAGCTTGTTTTCGTTGCATTTTACAGTTTCAGCTTATTTCGTTATTGAACAGAAAACCAGTTTTACTATATCTCTATTATTTTGTGTTAAGAACCTGTTAATAATCTGTATTCATTTCATTATTCTCATAAAATCCAGATCAGTGGTATCATAGTGGTCTACTCCTTGTCATCTTAATGCATGTCCCCAATGAGGTCGGAGTACAAAGAGTTGGGTCTCAAGCTTGTTTCTATTGAGGAAAGAATCTCTCGCATTCCCAAGTGACCTCTCATGGAAGGAGAAAAGAAAGATGACAGGATAGGATATCCTTTCAAATTGTTGATTGAGGAAGCCCTCACGCAACGGAGGAACGAGATGATGGATAATTTCACACAAATCCTTCGGCAGATACCAACAGGGGATGCATCTTTCTTGAATGGAGGCACTGCCCCCTTCAAGGTACAAATAAACTTTGATATTCCTATATTTGAAGGCCAAATATATGCAGATGCTATAAACAAGTGGTTGAATCTACTAGAAGGGTATTTTTCTGTCCATAACTTTTCGAATAAACAAAAGATTACTTTTGCGCTCCTCAAAGCCATTCCCCATGTCAAAGATTGGTGGAAAAATTTCTGTGACAAAAAGGAAATAGAGGAAACCTCATTATTTTTAGTCACGGCCACCTGGGAATCCTTCAGGGATTATATTAAGGAACAATACTACCCTGTCGGAAGTTATGACGACCTGTATACCAAATGGACCACACTGCGGCAAGAAAGAGACCAAGCAGTGCCATATTTCACAAATATCCTCCATACCTTGCGCACCAAGTTGGGTACCAAAGATTTAGAGTGACATCTGGTGCTCAAGTATCGTGGTGCTCTTCATAGATACATCCAGACCAAAATGGAATTTTTGGACATCTCATCCTTGGGCGTAGCCTACTCATATGTTGTCAAAATCAAGCAGAAGCTAAAACAAAAGATGCGCCAATTTGGGCCTGGGAACCCCTCACAACAAAAGCCAGGAAAGGGTGGCCCCAACCCACCAAAAAAAGAACAGAGCAAAGATGGACAGTATCAGGACAACCAGTCCAAGCCGTAAGCAAAGAAGGACAACAGAAAGACAAAAAAAGATACCGGGAAGTGGTGTGACTTCCATAAGAGCCCTTGGCATAACACTGCTGACTATCGCTCAAAGAAGTCGCTAGTGGCTGAAGTGAAAGCCTCTGAATCGATTTTAGATTATGACTCTGAGCCAAAACCAGAAAGGGGAATATGGATCATTGACGTGGAACCCAGTGCCACCATTGCTACCACCAAGCTCCATCCTGGTGAACTAGACAAGCTAGAAGAAGGAGAGACCCTCTTCCATTCACAGATGTGGGTAAAAATCACCCTGCAACACTTCATCGTTGATAGCGGTAGCCATAACAACCTCATCTCGGCAGAGGTCGTCAAGTGGCTGGCCCTGCCAACAATGCCGCACCCACAACCGTACACCATTGGATGGCTCGGCCAAGGAAGCGATCTCTCCGTCAAAAAACAATGTCGACTGTCATACAACATCAAGCCCTTCAAAGATGATGTATTGTGTGATGTTTCTCCTCTTGAAGTTTGTGATGTTCTTTTGGGACAACATTATTTATGGAAATGTCATGTTGTATATAAGTCTAGGCCTCGTAGTGCTATTATTACTTCAAATAAGAAATTGTATAGGATACCCGAGGTAGTCCCACCTAGTTCTATTTCCTTGATCTCTGCTAAGTAATGCAAGAAGGTCATCTCTCAAATGAGGAAGTTTGTCTTCTTTGTGATTCGCTCTCAAAATAAGTGAAAGATCACAACCACATCCATGGTCTCTGTGGCCGACCTCTCCACACAACAGAAGCAAGTAGATAAGGTTGTGGATGAAAACTTGGATATCTTCTCCTCACCTACAGGGGTACCTTTGCACTGCCAAGTCAAGCACCCCATCGATCTGACCCTCGACGCATCGCTACCCAATGGGACAGTCTATCGTCACACTTTGTTAGAGAATGAGGATATCAAGTGACAAATCCAAGAACTGCTCCAAAAGGGGAACATCCGCCCCATCTCATCACCTTGTAGGAGCCCAATCATGCTAGTCCAAAAGAAAGATGGGACTTGGAAACTCTATATTGATTATCGGGCTCTAAATAAAATCACAGTCAGAAATCGGTACCCAATTCCCCAAATCGATGACCTCCTTGATCAACTAACAAGGGCCAAATACTTTAGTAATATTGATCTAAAGTCTGGATACCACAAGGTCCCAATAGAACATATAGATGTATGGAAGACCGCCTTCAAGTCAAAGGAAGGCCTTTTTGAATGGTTTTTCATGCCCTTTGGTTTGACAAATGCTCCAGCCACTTTCATGAGGATGATGGACGATATCCTACAACCATTCACCAATACTTTTGTATTGGTGTATCTGGATGAAATTCTAATTTACAACAAGACTTGGGCCGAACACTTGCAGCATACTCAACAGGTTCTGCACACCCAACGACAACACAAGCTATACGCCAACTTGGAAAAATGCTCCTTTGGCATGGACAGGGTCCATTACCTGGGCTACATCATTGATAAGCATGGCATACATGTGGATCCAACCAAGATCCAAGTCATCCATGACTGGCCAACCCCAACAACACTCACTAAACTTCAGAGCTTCTTGGGCCTTGC
>JZKD02S1846749.1:0-18745 GCA_000966675.3 Picea glauca
AAATGGGGACATCATCCCACTGAGTGTCTGTAACTCTAGAAATACCAGAGTAATCCAAAGATTTTTTTTGCAATTTTTTCAAATCAGTAGGACATGAAGAAAAGGGATCTCATGCGTTGAACCTACTAAGGGAGTGCACATCGGATATTTACCAAATCTAAAAACATAATACTAGTGTGTATGGGAGTAGTGTGTAGTATAACACTCAGAGAGGTTTCAATCAAGGGAACAAAAAAATTTTTGGCAGAGGTCGAGGAAGAGGGAATTTTGGTCACGAGGACAGATTATCTATTATAACTATAATCAACCAGGACACTTGGCCCAAGATTTCAAAAACCCGAGTACCACGTGCATATATTGCATAGAAATGGATCACGCAATAGAGGAATGCCACCAACTAGTTGAAAAATGGAAGGCTAGAGGCAACCCATTGAGGGGTCCTAAATCCCTTTAACTCAACAACAGGAACCAAACCTACCACCGAGACCCAATTAGAATCTGCAGTGTTTTATAGTGGAATGGTTCTCCATATCTGTCAATCCGTCCAAATAATCGATGGGATTTATGTGGTGATCTACAAGATATATTCTGTTGAAAGTTCCTCCAATTTAAGTGTTCTCTTTTGTATTTTATTTTATTAGGTGGGTCTGCTAAAAGATGTGTGTGGGTATAAACCAGCTAGTAAAAGGTGAAATATTAACTATTGGAGAAGGTTGAGCTTGGGATAACACTTGTACTCAAGCATGCAGACAAATATTTTCACACCTGTGAAAAACCTAGTACTAATACATCAACTTGCTGGTATTTCAATTATTTACTAAGATATAATTATCGAAAGAAAAAATACATGCAATAAAACAATGGAAACAAAAATAGTTTCCTTAGCTCTGATCATTAATCACACATTGACACAATAATTTTCTTTCCATCATTAAGATTAAGAACTACAGAAAAATATTGAATCAACTAAATTATCAACAAATTCAGAAACTCTTACTCATTACAACCTCCATTCATGAAACAAGGTTGGAAGTAGTTCCTTCTCAAATCCAATCACAAACTCCTTTGATGAAAAATAGAAGTTTGTCTCCGGTCCTAAACAAGACTTCTCAATTAAGGTAGTTTGGAAACAATTCTTTACAATTCAAAAAATGAGGGTCTTTTCCAAAACCATCGACCATTTCTAAAAGGTTAATCCTCTTATTTATAACAAATCATTAACTAAAAATAACTATCAAAAGTGCAAACTAAGTAAAACAAAACATCACCATATGGCACTTCCATCTCTCGGTCTTCTAAGAGTCATCGAATGGTTTCGTTGAAGTGGATGACTCTTCTCATACTCTGACCATTTGATAAAGGGTTCCTTGCTTGTGTTGGCATATGGGAATCTGCATTGGTCCATCGGGGCTGAAAGGATATCCTTTACTTCTACTACCCATGCCCGATAATTGAATATCTTGACACTTAACTACCGTAATATTGTTTGAGCCTTGATTGGGTGCTCCATGAATTGTTGTACTTGTCTTGGCACCATGTTCTCCACCTTTGCTATCTCTGTAGTCCATGTCGAGTCTTGTTCTGCATGTTGTTTGACTATTTCATGCAAGTTGAAAAATTCCTCGGGTGAGATGAATTCTGGGAGACCAATGTATTTCATATCCTAATTGATATTGACCCAACTCCTTTCTCAATCAGCCTATATTTATTGAATCTCCCACTGAGGTGATTGGGCCATTTTCACCCATTATTCATCTGCCTTCCTTATCCAATCTATGTTGTTGTCCCTTAACACCTGAATGTCATGCTCTTCAGCGTCTAGGCCCTTTTGAAATACGTTGATGTAATCAATTCTTTCCACTACTTGGTGGGCCTTCTCATACCATCTTTCCACATCTTTACAGGTTGCTAGCACCATAAGAGTGCCTTCTTGGAATTCAACTATCCTTGGAGTGAAAAGGTGCCATTCACTTGTGAATTTTCTATATGCATCTTGGAACTCACTTTTCAAAAACATGGTGGCCTGTGTGGAGTCCTGATAGTATTTCACCAAATGGTGCAAATGCTCCAGCTCCTTTATCATGATGACCAAATCCTCTTCATCTTTCCTTTCTCTATCTAGGGTGGCATCTATAATTTCCATCCTTGTGTCGATAAGCTTGGACATCCTGGCATGCTCTGTGTTGATCAATTTCTCCTTTGTGGTAATGAGGATCGAAATATCCACCACAAGATTACTCTTCTTAGTGGTTCTCTTCATGATGGATTTCCTCTTTCAATCATTGGTGATTTATTGTATATCGGCGACCTCGTCAACAAGTTTGGGGATTTGTTGTTCTCCCCATGTTAGAGTGTTTCCCTGGATCTCAACTATGTATATCTGTTCAAGGCTTGGTTCTTGCACCTCTTATGTATGTCCTGATGGCCCAAACTCTGGTTTTTTCTCATCGGGTGGTAAGTCACTAGCCAAAACTGAGGAATTAGGGGAAGGTTCATTACTTAATTAATGATCGGTTGTTGAAATGTCAATTTCCTGTTGTGGAATTTATTCTTCTTGTTCTCTCACTCCTAAATCATCCTTTGAGCTATCCATTGGGGTTCCCAGTATGTCAAGTGGCTCGATGTTTAAGGAACTTTCCGCCTCATGCTCGATCTATGAACATATCTAAACTAGAGCATCGAGACCTAGGGTGGATGATTTCTCAGGTTCTTTCTGTTCTATAATATGGACTGGAGTGATCAGGGACACCTATGAACTCTCCTTGTCATCATAGATGGTTATCAAATCAAACAAGGGATTTGGTACACATGTTCTCCCTAATGTCCTCGTTATCTCAGGTTGGGTTGAAATTTCCCCAGGTGATCTGATTTGTGATGGTGGCACTTCAGAGTTTTCTAACCCGGTGATTTCTTCAAGTTGCATCGACTCTAGGCCAATTGGTTCCCCTCAGATTTTTATTGGGTCATCAATGGGAATACTCATCATTTATATCATATCAGGGTTATTTTTCAATTGATCGATGATTTTGTGTGCCCCTTCTAGCAAGAGAAATCCCCTTCTTTGGCCTCTGTTGTCTCTACCGCTCTAATTTCTTCCCTCGCTCTGAGGGCCTCTTAGGATGATTTCTCTATCGTTTCCACCTATTCATCCATACTCATAGACTTGAACCTGGTTATATTTGGGTTGAACATTCTCTGTACCACCTCGTCCAAGTCTTGGGCACACTCTGTGAATATTTCGTCATCGAATTTATCATGGGCGTATGGACAACAGGATGATACCTGTGAAACATGTTGGAGGACCAGGCCTTTAGGGTCATGCTTGTGAAATTAGCCTATCGGGAACCTGAATTCCAGTTGGCTAAGCCCTTCTTGTTTGTCTTGAGTAGTATCCTTCACTAGATAGAACCCCACATGGAAACCATAGGGTATGAAAGCCCTTTTTTTTGTCCTTGACTAATGTAGCATTGTAGCCCTACATGATAGTATGATAACAAATTTCTCCCACAATGAGCCAGTATGGGACATGAGAAGGTAGGAGATGTGGTGCTCCGGTGGCCTTGAACACCCCGAGGTAGGTTGAGTGTTCATATAGATACCAATGGCCTATCTTTGCTATCATTTTCTTAGCTGCTGCAGATAATCTTGGGCATTCCTTCTTAAAAATAATGAAATCAATGTGGGCGATGAATTAATCACGAATGAGTGCATAATATTTCTTGTACCTATTCTCCCATAGTATGCTGAAGTAGACGTGGACCGGGAGCTTCACAACATGCCATCTTAAATTCATGCTGGCGAAGACATTCCTTGCACATATGACATCAAGAAGCCAGGAGGCCATGTAAAAAGTGGGTGCCTCCCCTTCTTTCGGTGTCTAAGCCTGTTGTACACAGATGCTTACTTTTTTTGAGATTATAGCTCCCCAGTTGAAGTTGCTCCCAGAGATCGCCACTATGTATGCCAACGAACTCCATGCTTCCAAAAACTTGTTGCAATCCTTTTCTCCATATAGTTGGTAGATGAGAGCCATCAAATAGATGCATGGTTCTCTCAGGTTAATTGTCCCATACCAACCATTTCTCTAGTTAGTGAACTTCTTGTCTTCCTTCCACCATGAGGCCATCAACCAGATGGTGTCATGGATTCATATAATTTCACCATGAAATCCATGTTGATTCTCTCCTCTGGGTCCCTGAGCTTGTAGTATTTATAAACTTATTTTGGGAGGAAAAATCAAACACATCTACCATCTTAATCATTGATCAAGAACTTATGCCCATCCATATGGTCGATGAGATATTTCAGAACCTCTATGTAGGGGAAAACTGGGGTTATTCTTGCCACCATGTGTAAATACGACCGTCGGATGTTCGGGAACACCTGGTCATTGAGCGCCCTTACATTCGAGTCTTTGTCAAGGATATCCTATGGGTATTCTTATCGAATAATTCTATTGAAGAGATCCCTCCACTGTGGAAGCATTAATTTGGATCTGGTTCTTACCTCTGTATCACCAAAGGACGAAGGATGGAAAAATGATTTCTTGGTTGTTGTTTTAATGACAGGTTCCGCCCTGGGAACATACCCCAATTGCCTCGCATTCCCTAGTGAAGAATCTTCGGCTATTTCATCTTCTTTCAGCTTGGGTTCCCTTGGCGAGCATCTAGTGGTTGGTTTTCTCAGCAACATATTACCTGCAGCTAGAACATAATTTAGATTTCGTGAAAGAAGACTAGATGCATATATTACAACCAACAAATTAACAAACTTGAATGCATACCTTTGCAGCTTGTTAAACCTAGTTTTGATAATCATAGGGTTGGTATAGTCTCGAGACATTCGCTCTGCTCCTTCGGATGCTATAGAATTCAACATATGCATAGAATGAATTCGTTCGAAACTGTTCTAGAGATTTAAATATGAATGAACTTACCTTGTTGCATAAGCCATTTAATTCAAGTTATGAGTGTAATTTCATTAAATATGTTGCCTGATCTTCAAAGATGTTTAAACTTAAATTCATCGTGGGTTGATGGCCCAGGCGCAGGTGGTAATGTGGTCTACCGACAAATTCAAAATGTTGTTGTCTAATTGGTGCATGAGATAGAAACTGATGTAGGATTAGGAATTAAATAGTCTATTAAATTTCCAAATCCGATCGTATCTCATGACACAAACATCTCGTCATTTCACTAGTTTTGTTGGTGGATTGAGGGTCAGGATTGTGCTTCAAACATTTTCTTCGATATCTCCTTCCAAAAGTTTCGATGCTGATCGATATTTCCATACAAAGATGATGTGGCAACATTGAATAGGTGGCATGACTGGGACCTAAGAAACCTTAAAAGGACTCGGGATGAAACTAGGTTGTACAACCCCCTTACGTGCAAAGACACGTGGCATTCAAGACCGGTGAATTTATTTTTCTCGTGTTAATCAGAATTGGGACTTTCTTTAAGTATACTCTAAAATCGAATCCTATATTGTCGATGCTAAAAAGTATCAAGGATCAACGATCGATGATCATCCTACCCAAGTTCTCTTGGATGGGCTCTCTCAAAAAATTCCCAATGCTGAAAACACTTTGGGGGTTGACGATCGGGGATATGCTTGTTGTAGAGAAAATAATTTTTTTAACTTTTCTAGATTTCCCTGACCCTGATAAAGTGCATCGGTCATTTTCTATCTGTGATTTATTTACACCCTTTGTCAATGTCTATCCTTCCCACCTTTTTATGATGTTGAAGGGGATTGGATATCTCTTGAAACTTTGTGAGAGTAACTTACACAAAAGAACCCCACCTTCTTCCAATGCCGATCAAGGATCAGTGATCAACGACTATTCTAAATGTGTGGTTCCTTTACTTGCTTGAGTTTTTTCTGACGCTGAACCTGAGTGCATTAGGTGCAGTGTTAGATGTCGATTCTCAATTTGGGTGTTAAGTTATTTTAGACCCAGGGTTAACAATTTCAAACAAACCTGACTTCATGATAAGAGTCATGAAAACAACAAAAAGATAAATCATTTCCCAAAATGAAATCAATTCAGATAGTGCAGAAAACAAGTGGTACCCAAAAAGAGACAAAATTTCATAAGGCTTTAGGGTGTGTTGAGTGCTCAACAAATGGTGACTTACTGGGTGAAATAAGAATATTTGTTCCTTCCCTGAGCTTAGTTGATGCAAAAGCTGGTTAATAACTTGATTAATTTATTTTTATCAGGGTCTCTTATATTCTTGTGTTTGCAATTCCCCGGTTGGTGAATCTAGGCTTGCCTATGGGGTTTCACCCTTTATCCCACCTTCGTTCCTTTTAACCATGAACCATGCTCCCTTTTGACAAGATTCAATGTTACACATGATTTTGGTCACTCTGGTGATGTCTCTACAAGTGATGTATTCAGGCTCCCACAAGGAATTTTTTCCTGAGAAAAGTGACTATTTTCTTCTTCCAAAAAACACATTTTTAAGATGAGTTCGCAGGCTGCCTATGTTACAGGGTGCGAAAATCCCTCATTCTCGTAGGCTACCCATACTTAGGTTGTGAACTTTTGCAGTCTTATCTATAGGTAGGGTGCAAATTGTTCACAGTCTGCTCTATAGGTAGGGTGTGAACCTGTTTTTTAGCTTGAAGAAGAGAAGAGGTCATGAAGGTTCTAGAAGGGGATCTTCTAGAAAATGAGTTGGAATTTTTATGGTTGGCATCCTATTGACTTCTCAGATTTGGTGGGATCATCCTCATCCATTTAACCATCTCTCCTTCTCCTATATATTGAAAAGTTTCTCATGGAAAAGGTTAAGCAAGATTGAATGAAGAATTGGTGAAAGGATTGTGTGAAGAACTCTGCTTGGACAGAAGCTTGAAGACTCTATCTGGTCTATCAAGTTGTATTGGATCTTCTTCATGCAAATACAGAGCAAGTGTGTGTGTTGGAACCAAGGGTCACTGAAAGGAAGCTTGCGACATCAAGGTGATCCAGTTGTATCTTCTACTTTCATTTAATATAATATAGTGGCATGTCCCTTTCCCATAAAATCACTCTTATTTTATTGCGTAACTCCTTGATCATATGCATAGGTTGACATTGAATATAATTTTCTATCTTCACTTTCGTTGGTTTGTGTTGTATTGGACCTGATTTCATAAGAGCATCGAAGCGAAGCGGGAACAATAGAGACCTAAGGAAGTGATAAAAAGGTATGTCACTCATTCCTTCTTAGTAGTAGATTCAATGATTACAACTTAGGGAAAGAGTCATGTCTTTTCCTATTTTGTTCTAGATCTAGGTGGATCTAGGGAGATCTGTTAGTGTCCGCACCTACTGATTTATCTGATAACAAAATTGGCAACTCCACTGGGGATCAACCCATATTTGGTGGTTTTTCTTGGCCATTTTCTCTTAACCTACCATTTTTTATTCCCAATAAATCTCTGAGTCTTTAGGAGGCCATTATAGACTCCCTGGATCCAGAAGTTCCCTCATAAGTTTTGTCTTTTTCCAAAATTTTCTTGATTATAGAACTTCTCTCACTACACCCTTCTGTAGCCTACGAGAACCACTAAAGTTCGCAGCTTGTTTTTCAGTTCAGTGTGAACTTCTCACATTCTGCCTTTGTCTAGCCTGCGAGAATCCTTGATTCTCGCACTGTACCCCACTGTCAGCCTGTGAACCCACTTGCAAAAATTTTGGATTAAGTCTTTTATGTCCTCAGATGCCCAGATTTGTTTGTGTGTCTAGGAAGAACTTCTCTGGCTAGTGATTGAATGTTTCTTGACTTCAAATATTGCGAATGATTAGTTTTCGAAAATCGAAAGCTCTTCTTGTTCATTTTTTCTCAATTTTTACCTCTTCACCTTTGATTGGATTTAAAAATTGAGATTAATTTTCCTTTTCAATTGCTTATTACTTGGAAAATTGTTACCCATGTGCATTTGAAGAGACATGTCTTCTCAGTTTGTTATTTTTTTTCTTCATTGAAATATCGATNTTTACAATTCAAAAAATGAGGGTCTTTTCCAAAACCATCGACCATTTCTAAAAGGTTAATCCTCTTATTTATAACAAATCATTAACTAAAAATAACTATCAAAAGTGCAAACTAAGTAAAACAAAACATCACCATATGGCACTTCCATCTCTCGGTCTTCTAAGAGTCATCGAATGGTTTCGTTGAAGTGGATGACTCTTCTCATACTCTGACCATTTGATAAAGGGTTCCTTGCTTGTGTTGGCATATGGGAATCTGCATTGGTCCATCGGGGCTGAAAGGATATCCTTTACTTCTACTACCCATGCCCGATAATTGAATATCTTGACACTTAACTACCGTAATATTGTTTGAGCCTTGATTGGGTGCTCCATGAATTGTTGTACTTGTCTTGGCACCATGTTCTCCACCTTTGCTATCTCTGTAGTCCATGTCGAGTCTTGTTCTGCATGTTGTTTGACTATTTCATGCAAGTTGAAAAATTCCTCGGGTGAGATGAATTCTGGGAGACCAATGTATTTCATATCCTAATTGATATTGACCCAACTCCTTTCTCAATCAGCCTATATTTATTGAATCTCCCACTGAGGTGATTGGGCCATTTTCACCCATTATTCATCTGCCTTCCTTATCCAATCTATGTTGTTGTCCCTTAACACCTGAATGTCATGCTCTTCAGCGTCTAGGCCCTTTTGAAATACGTTGATGTAATCAATTCTTTCCACTACTTGGTGGGCCTTCTCATACCATCTTTCCACATCTTTACAGGTTGCTAGCACCATAAGAGTGCCTTCTTGGAATTCAACTATCCTTGGAGTGAAAAGGTGCCATTCACTTGTGAATTTTCTATATGCATCTTGGAACTCACTTTTCAAAAACATGGTGGCCTGTGTGGAGTCCTGATAGTATTTCACCAAATGGTGCAAATGCTCCAGCTCCTTTATCATGATGACCAAATCCTCTTCATCTTTCCTTTCTCTATCTAGGGTGGCATCTATAATTTCCATCCTTGTGTCGATAAGCTTGGACATCCTGGCATGCTCTGTGTTGATCAATTTCTCCTTTGTGGTAATGAGGATCGAAATATCCACCACAAGATTACTCTTCTTAGTGGTTCTCTTCATGATGGATTTCCTCTTTCAATCATTGGTGATTTATTGTATATCGGCGACCTCGTCAACAAGTTTGGGGATTTGTTGTTCTCCCCATGTTAGAGTGTTTCCCTGGATCTCAACTATGTATATCTGTTCAAGGCTTGGTTCTTGCACCTCTTATGTATGTCCTGATGGCCCAAACTCTGGTTTTTTCTCATCGGGTGGTAAGTCACTAGCCAAAACTGAGGAATTAGGGGAAGGTTCATTACTTAATTAATGATCGGTTGTTGAAATGTCAATTTCCTGTTGTGGAATTTATTCTTCTTGTTCTCTCACTCCTAAATCATCCTTTGAGCTATCCATTGGGGTTCCCAGTATGTCAAGTGGCTCGATGTTTAAGGAACTTTCCGCCTCATGCTCGATCTATGAACATATCTAAACTAGAGCATCGAGACCTAGGGTGGATGATTTCTCAGGTTCTTTCTGTTCTATAATATGGACTGGAGTGATCAGGGACACCTATGAACTCTCCTTGTCATCATAGATGGTTATCAAATCAAACAAGGGATTTGGTACACATGTTCTCCCTAATGTCCTCGTTATCTCAGGTTGGGTTGAAATTTCCCCAGGTGATCTGATTTGTGATGGTGGCACTTCAGAGTTTTCTAACCCGGTGATTTCTTCAAGTTGCATCGACTCTAGGCCAATTGGTTCCCCTCAGATTTTTATTGGGTCATCAATGGGAATACTCATCATTTATATCATATCAGGGTTATTTTTCAATTGATCGATGATTTTGTGTGCCCCTTCTAGCAAGAGAAATCCCCTTCTTTGGCCTCTGTTGTCTCTACCGCTCTAATTTCTTCCCTCGCTCTGAGGGCCTCTTAGGATGATTTCTCTATCGTTTCCACCTATTCATCCATACTCATAGACTTGAACCTGGTTATATTTGGGTTGAACATTCTCTGTACCACCTCGTCCAAGTCTTGGGCACACTCTGTGAATATTTCGTCATCGAATTTATCATGGGCGTATGGACAACAGGATGATACCTGTGAAACATGTTGGAGGACCAGGCCTTTAGGGTCATGCTTGTGAAATTAGCCTATCGGGAACCTGAATTCCAGTTGGCTAAGCCCTTCTTGTTTGTCTTGAGTAGTATCCTTCACTAGATAGAACCCCACATGGAAACCATAGGGTATGAAAGCCCTTTTTTTTGTCCTTGACTAATGTAGCATTGTAGCCCTACATGATAGTATGATAACAAATTTCTCCCACAATGAGCCAGTATGGGACATGAGAAGGTAGGAGATGTGGTGCTCCGGTGGCCTTGAACACCCCGAGGTAGGTTGAGTGTTCATATAGATACCAATGGCCTATCTTTGCTATCATTTTCTTAGCTGCTGCAGATAATCTTGGGCATTCCTTCTTAAAAATAATGAAATCAATGTGGGCGATGAATTAATCACGAATGAGTGCATAATATTTCTTGTACCTATTCTCCCATAGTATGCTGAAGTAGACGTGGACCGGGAGCTTCACAACATGCCATCTTAAATTCATGCTGGCGAAGACATTCCTTGCACATATGACATCAAGAAGCCAGGAGGCCATGTAAAAAGTGGGTGCCTCCCCTTCTTTCGGTGTCTAAGCCTGTTGTACACAGATGCTTACTTTTTTTGAGATTATAGCTCCCCAGTTGAAGTTGCTCCCAGAGATCGCCACTATGTATGCCAACGAACTCCATGCTTCCAAAAACTTGTTGCAATCCTTTTCTCCATATAGTTGGTAGATGAGAGCCATCAAATAGATGCATGGTTCTCTCAGGTTAATTGTCCCATACCAACCATTTCTCTAGTTAGTGAACTTCTTGTCTTCCTTCCACCATGAGGCCATCAACCAGATGGTGTCATGGATTCATATAATTTCACCATGAAATCCATGTTGATTCTCTCCTCTGGGTCCCTGAGCTTGTAGTATTTATAAACTTATTTTGGGAGGAAAAATCAAACACATCTACCATCTTAATCATTGATCAAGAACTTATGCCCATCCATATGGTCGATGAGATATTTCAGAACCTCTATGTAGGGGAAAACTGGGGTTATTCTTGCCACCATGTGTAAATACGACCGTCGGATGTTCGGGAACACCTGGTCATTGAGCGCCCTTACATTCGAGTCTTTGTCAAGGATATCCTATGGGTATTCTTATCGAATAATTCTATTGAAGAGATCCCTCCACTGTGGAAGCATTAATTTGGATCTGGTTCTTACCTCTGTATCACCAAAGGACGAAGGATGGAAAAATGATTTCTTGGTTGTTGTTTTAATGACAGGTTCCGCCCTGGGAACATACCCCAATTGCCTCGCATTCCCTAGTGAAGAATCTTCGGCTATTTCATCTTCTTTCAGCTTGGGTTCCCTTGGCGAGCATCTAGTGGTTGGTTTTCTCAGCAACATATTACCTGCAGCTAGAACATAATTTAGATTTCGTGAAAGAAGACTAGATGCATATATTACAACCAACAAATTAACAAACTTGAATGCATACCTTTGCAGCTTGTTAAACCTAGTTTTGATAATCATAGGGTTGGTATAGTCTCGAGACATTCGCTCTGCTCCTTCGGATGCTATAGAATTCAACATATGCATAGAATGAATTCGTTCGAAACTGTTCTAGAGATTTAAATATGAATGAACTTACCTTGTTGCATAAGCCATTTAATTCAAGTTATGAGTGTAATTTCATTAAATATGTTGCCTGATCTTCAAAGATGTTTAAACTTAAATTCATCGTGGGTTGATGGCCCAGGCGCAGGTGGTAATGTGGTCTACCGACAAATTCAAAATGTTGTTGTCTAATTGGTGCATGAGATAGAAACTGATGTAGGATTAGGAATTAAATAGTCTATTAAATTTCCAAATCCGATCGTATCTCATGACACAAACATCTCGTCATTTCACTAGTTTTGTTGGTGGATTGAGGGTCAGGATTGTGCTTCAAACATTTTCTTCGATATCTCCTTCCAAAAGTTTCGATGCTGATCGATATTTCCATACAAAGATGATGTGGCAACATTGAATAGGTGGCATGACTGGGACCTAAGAAACCTTAAAAGGACTCGGGATGAAACTAGGTTGTACAACCCCCTTACGTGCAAAGACACGTGGCATTCAAGACCGGTGAATTTATTTTTCTCGTGTTAATCAGAATTGGGACTTTCTTTAAGTATACTCTAAAATCGAATCCTATATTGTCGATGCTAAAAAGTATCAAGGATCAACGATCGATGATCATCCTACCCAAGTTCTCTTGGATGGGCTCTCTCAAAAAATTCCCAATGCTGAAAACACTTTGGGGGTTGACGATCGGGGATATGCTTGTTGTAGAGAAAATAATTTTTTTAACTTTTCTAGATTTCCCTGACCCTGATAAAGTGCATCGGTCATTTTCTATCTGTGATTTATTTACACCCTTTGTCAATGTCTATCCTTCCCACCTTTTTATGATGTTGAAGGGGATTGGATATCTCTTGAAACTTTGTGAGAGTAACTTACACAAAAGAACCCCACCTTCTTCCAATGCCGATCAAGGATCAGTGATCAACGACTATTCTAAATGTGTGGTTCCTTTACTTGCTTGAGTTTTTTCTGACGCTGAACCTGAGTGCATTAGGTGCAGTGTTAGATGTCGATTCTCAATTTGGGTGTTAAGTTATTTTAGACCCAGGGTTAACAATTTCAAACAAACCTGACTTCATGATAAGAGTCATGAAAACAACAAAAAGATAAATCATTTCCCAAAATGAAATCAATTCAGATAGTGCAGAAAACAAGTGGTACCCAAAAAGAGACAAAATTTCATAAGGCTTTAGGGTGTGTTGAGTGCTCAACAAATGGTGACTTACTGGGTGAAATAAGAATATTTGTTCCTTCCCTGAGCTTAGTTGATGCAAAAGCTGGTTAATAACTTGATTAATTTATTTTTATCAGGGTCTCTTATATTCTTGCGTTTTCAATTCCCCGGTTGGTGAATCTAGGCCTGCCTATGGGGTTTCAACCTTTATCCCACCTTCGTTCCTTTTAACCATGACCCATGCTCCCTTTTGACAAGAGTCGATGTTACACATGATTTTGGTCACTCTGGTGATGTCTCTACAAGTGATGTATTCAGGCTCCCACAAGGAATTTTTTCCTGAGAAAAGTGACTGTTTTCTTCTTCCAAAAAACACATTTTTAAGATGAGTTCACAGGCTGCCTATGTTACAGGGTGCGAAAATCCCTCATTCTCGTAGGCTACCCATACTTAGGTTGTGAACTTTTTGCAGTCTTCTCTATAGGTAGGGTGCAAACTGTTCACAGTCTATTCTATAGGTAGGGTGTGAACCTGTTTTTTAGCTTGAAGAAGAGAAGAGGTCACGAAGGTTCTAGAAGGGGATCTTCTAGAAAATGAGTTGTTATTTTTATGGTTGGCATCCTATTGACTTCTCAGATTTGGTGGGATCATCCTCATCCATTTAACCATCTCTCCTTCTCCTATATATTGAAAAGTTTCTCATGGAAAAGGTTAAGCAAGATTGAATGAAGAATTGGTGAAAGGATTGTGTGAAGAACTCTGCTTGGACAGAAGCTTGAAGACTCTATCTGGTCTATCAAGTTGTATTGGATCTTCTTCATGCAAATACAGAGCAAGTGTGTGTGTTGGAACCAAGGGTCACTGAAAGGAAGCTTGCGACATCAAGGTGATCCAGTTGTATCTTCTACTTTCATTTAATATAATATAGTGGCATGTCCCTTTCCCATAAAATCACTCTTATTTTATTGCGTAACTCCTTGATCATATGCATAGGTTGACATTGAATATAATTTTCTATCTTCACTTTCGTTGGTTTGTGTTGTATTGGACCTGATTTCATAAGAGCATCGAAGCGAAGCGGGAACAATAGAGACCTAAGGAAGTGATAAAAAGGTATGTCACTCATTCCTTCTTAGTAGTAGATTCAATGATTACAACTTAGGGAAAGAGTCATGTCTTTTCCTATTTTGTTCTAGATCTAGGTGGATCTAGGGAGATCTGTTAGTGTCCGCACCTACTGATTTATCTGATAACAAAATTGGCAACTCCACTGGGGATCAACCCATATTTGGTGGTTTTTCTTGGCCATTTTCTCTTAACCTACCATTTTTTATTCCCAATAAATCTCTGAGTCTTTAGGAGGCCATTATAGACTCCCTGGATCCAGAAGTTCCCTCATAAGTTTTGTCTTTTTCCAAAATTTTCTTGATTATAGAACTTCTCTCACTACACCCTTCTGTAGCCTACGAGAACCACTAAAGTTCGCAGCTTGTTTTTCAGTTCAGTGTGAACTTCTCACATTCTGCCTTTGTCTAGCCTGCGAGAATCCTTGATTCTCGCACTGTACCCCACTGTCAGCCTGTGAACCCACTTGCAAAAATTTTGGATTAAGTCTTTTATGTCCTCAGATGCCCAGATTTGTTTGTGTGTCTAGGAAGAACTTCTCTGGCTAGTGATTGAATGTTTCTTGACTTCAAATATTGCGAATGATTAGTTTTCGAAAATCGAAAGCTCTTCTTGTTCATTTTTTCTCAATTTTTACCTCTTCACCTTTGATTGGATTTAAAAATTGAGATTAATTTTCCTTTTCAATTGCTTATTACTTGGAAAATTGTTACCCATGTGCATTTGAAGAGACATGTCTTCTCAGTTTGTTATTTTTTTTCTTCATTGAAATATCGATGTTTGTTGTGTATTTCTTTTTCGTTGGTTGCTTACTTTTTCTTAGTTCCATCCTTGTTGCTTGGTTTCTAATAAAAATTAAAGACATTTTCTTTTTTTTTAAGCAACTTGTTATTCAAAAATATTGGCATTCAAGTACTGAAAAAGAATGAATAGGGAATTTTCATTGTTCATGGTTGTTTGATATTACATTTCAGAGAAGATCATACATTTTAGTTCACATTGTTCCAGAAAACTCCTCTCTCCCTCCTGTAAATAAGATTCATCGAACAAGAATTTGTCTCATTCATTCCTATTTATGCATTGTTGGGTTAGAGTCTCGCACAACATCGGTTTCATTTCCATCTCCTTTTGAGTAACAACAACCTTTAATAATATTGTGCAATTTTAAAATTCAACTAGTAACTTTTTCTAGGGCTTTTTTACACCAACATTAGCTAGGCTAGAGCTTTGGAATAGGCAGTGAGACACACTCTCCAAAGCACAAAACAGACAATAGTATCTTGTGATAAGGAGTGTCAAATTCCATTTGCAACATTTTGTCCTGGGAAGCCCTTCTCGCACAAGGGTCAAACCCAAGGTTGCATTGATATTGATAGAGATACTCACCCTGCTTTGTTGATATCGGTGTAGAGATTGCACGTATTATAGGGGTCACTTGAAGGTATACCCACAATGATGAGTGGAAGCCTCTCAAGCTGATTTTGGGCTAGATACCCTACCCTTGCATGTGGATTGGACTGTTGACTGTTCCCCCAAGCATTATTGTTATTGGTGGTAACCTTAGTAGCCTATCTTATTAGGGTCTTACACAAGGTGACTGTGAAGGGATAAGTCTTCACGGTACCTGGAATCGATGTTGGCTAGACTCACTCAGGATTTTTGGAGGGTATACCCATGATTATGTGTGGGATATTGCACCAGGGTGTAAGTCCGTTAAGCAGGTCGTCAACGCAACTTTTCCACCCTAGCCCAGCCCCTTCTTGTCTCATCGCCGTGACGTTGGATTTCATGACCAACTGGTGACTTCGGAATTGGAAGGCCTTGTTTGCTTGCTTTTTCTTCCTAGATTTTACTAGCGCATGATTTTTGTTTACCCAAGTTGGCCATATAATTTATTTCATAAGATTCTAACTCGACCACAGTTGACCCTCCAAATGTTTTCGTAGAATGCAAGGCCTACCCCTAGAAGATATGGAAGGTTCTCAACCCTTTTCTACCAACTCATTGGAGGGCTCTCCTCTACAGAGTGAAGTCCAAGACGTTGCCACTCCACAAGTGGAAAGAACTAACTCTTTAGAACGGTTCCGAATTACCAATTCTTGAGAGAACTTTTGACTTCCTACCAACTCTAAGAGACATATTGTTTGAGTGAATTCTTTTGGAGATCTGGTTGTTTAGTCTTTTGGATTACCAACCGGACCTTTCATAGGACCTGAGGGTCAAGATCCTTTTTGGACTACTGGAATTTTTAGACGGTATCTCTTTGGCTCAGGAGCAGGCGTTGATATCACTGTCGCACCTGAGTTGCCTGAAACATCTGATCCAGACACAATACCTTTTACTACTGCATATTATTTTTCTGGTATAGACACTCTGCAAGCTGACCACATCTTGACTATCCCTCTACAAACGGTCCATTACACAATGGTCCTAGATACTATGAATCCTCACACTGGGATTACAGCGGCTAGCCAAGCTCCCATTGGCACACCGCTTTTTCCTAGATTCACCCCAACGCTCCTGCCTGGATATCATGCGTTGAATGCTTCTATTCCTTCTCCTACACAAATATCTTCCAGGATTCCTAGAATTCCCACTCCTTCTGGGCACCATCCCGTTCTTTTTTTCATTCTGACACTTCCTCAACCCCCTTTTAGAGGACCTCTTCCATCCTCTATCGAAGGCACCAATCCTAGTGGCACCATGCCATATTTCACACCTAATTACCAGATTTCTATAGGTGGACAATTTCACCAAGGAGGCCAAACCCAACCCCCTTTTGCAGGACAAATCCCAACTGGGACGCAACCCCCGATTGGAGGGAAACCCCCACTAAACACACCTTATGGACAAAATATACCTCCATCCTTGGCCCAATATTGGAATTATCTTATACAACATAATCCTCACTTGATCGGGGGGCAACAGCCTCAAGCTAGCTCCGTCATACCCCCTAGTACAGGCCAACCATATCTAGGCACATCTAATCCTATTTGGGGCTCGAACGGTCAACCCCACACCCCTATTCAAGGGTACAACCCTATGAATTACTTGCCTCCACACCAACCACCGAATATGCCCAAATATTCGCATTATATGAAAACTGATTATGGTCCCACTATTCTACCGACGGGACTCCCTCCCCAAAGTCACCAGTACCCACATGTGAATAGAGAGTTACCCTTCTTAGCCACCCTTGGGCACTTTATTTGTCCTTGGGGCACTTTCGCCTACCGGAAAATTCCATTTGGTTTAAAGAATGCTGGAGATAATTTTCAATGTGCTATGTCTTATGCCTTCCATGATATAAAGCACATTGTTCAGTCATATCTCGATGACTTACTCGCTCATTCCATGCACAGTGTAGATCATCCAATACACCTTCGCACAATTTTTCTTCGATGTCGGTTTTACCACATACGCTTGAATCCCATAAATGTGTTTTTTGCGTAGAATCCAACTAACTTTTGGGCTTTATTGTTTCACATCAAGGGATCCAGGTAGATCCTTTGAAGGTCAAGGTTATTCTCAATCTCCCTCCTCCTTCCTCACTTCTCTAGTTACAAAGTTTGCAAAGGAAGGAAAACTTTCTCCATTGTTTCATCCCAAACTATGCTGAGCTAACTCTTGGATTTACCTGACTGCTCAAGAAAGGTTCTGAGTTCGTATGGGATACCACTACTAACAAAGCTTTCAAAGCTTTGAAAATGTCTTTGACACATACCCCACTACTCTTCCCACCTGATTACAGTTGGAATTATTTCCTGTACCTCGCAACCTCAGACTATACCATCACTATGGTTCTCATCCAGGAGGATGATTCTCATGATGAACAAGTTATCTATTACTTGAGTCAGAGTCTCATGACTACCGAAACCAAGTATTTACATGTTGAAAAACTAGCCTTGGCAGTCGTCCAAGATGTTCAATGTTTCTAACACTATATCCTTTCTCGCAAGACTACGATAATTTCTAACTGCAACCCTATGTACCACATTCTTACATGCCAATTGTTGGGGGGGAAATACTCCAAATGGATCATAATACTCCAGGAGTTTGACGTAGAATTCGAATGCGCTAAGTCCAAGAAATACTTAGTGTTTGTCGAGTTGATATGCGACCTTCCCTACTATGAGATGAAAATGTAGCAGCAGATTCATTACCTGATGAATCCATTTTCTTGATTAGTTCTGATGACCTTTGGTATGGAGATATTATCATATATCTCCAGACCCAGACTTTTTGGCCCAATTTTCTAGCACTAACCACCATCGAATATGCTACCAAGCCCTTCAGTATATTATCCTCAGTGATACTCTTTATCGTCATGGGATTGACTCTGTTTTTCGATGCTGCCTCACATTTGACGAAGCCGAGAAAACCCTAAATGACTTCCATTATGGAACCTATGGTGGTCACATGTTTGGGTATGGTACTACCTAGAAGATCTTACGAGCAGGGTATTTTTGGTCTTCTTTATTCAACGATTGTATAATTGTCGTCTAAAAATGCCACGCTTGCCAAACCTACAACAATAAAATACGATCACATCCTGTGGTCTCCATTGCTCCGTTTTGCAAAATGGGGTATCGATTGCATGACATGTCACCCTCACTCAGCTGGGGGGCATGGTTACATTATTGTAGTCGTATATTATTTTATGAAATGGGTCAAGGC
>JZKD02S1846749.1:18755-28901 GCA_000966675.3 Picea glauca
TTGGTCCATTGTCATTTGTTCTTTATTTTTATTTCTATGCTCATAGTTTCATTTAGTTTTTGTTTAGTTCTTGTTAATAGCTTTATTGTTTTCTTTCTAACCTTTTACCATACAGTTGTCATGACTACCAGAGCCCAACTAGGCATGTAAGCACTCACTTTTTGCTCACACAGCGAAGAAAAGAGTGCGAACACCCGTAATAAAGTAGGACTTCAGATAGCATAGACATTACTTAACTATAGTACTACTAGCTGCGAATCGAGCCATATAACTAGGTGGAAGATACCAAGAAAAATAGCATCAATCAACAATTTGATGACGACGCTATATTTTTCAATATTGTTGGTCACACGACCGAGGCACACACCTCGTAGACTAATAAGTTCACTTGTAGGGGCATAAATTGCCCATGCAATAGAAGCAAGGTTCTGAGTACTATGACCAGCACCATCGGCGAAGCCAATGTGGGGTGATGAAAACTCTGACATCTGGAAACCAAACACAACGCAAGATAAGCAGTTGAGGGTAGAGACCCAAATAACGAAAAAACACACAAAAAGTATGATACAATAAAATACAAGCACTCATGCACAGGTGATCTTAATCATAGTACTTCTTTAAGTACAACCCATTTCTGGGTTCACTCAAAGGGATATCGTCATAGTCCACTAACTTGTAAGCTCCTTTCTCCAAAACTCATCTGACGATATAAGGAACTTGCCACATAGCTTCAAATTTTCCGGCTCCTAGCATGTCCCGATCTTGTTCGTAAAGGAGAACCAGATCACCTTCGAAAAAAATGTGTGGCTTGACATGTTTTTCCATATTGGGCTTTGACGCATTTCTTCTGGGCTTCTATAACTAGGGTGGCATTGCATCATGTTTTGTCTAATCACATGAGATACAACAAATGTTCTTCTTCGGTAGAAGTGTTTGGTAGGAGTTCGACGGCTAGTTTTAGGGAGAGTATCTCACATTCAATCAACAAGATGGCTTCTAGACCATAGACTAACTAGAATGGTGTAAAACCAGTAGTAGACTTAACGGATGTTTAGTAAGCCCACAATGTTGAAAACAACATAGTGTGCCAACTTGTTTTGTGAATCCCTATCATTCATCGAAGCATGGGAATGAGGATTTTGTTTATTGCTTCAACTTGACCGTTAGCTTATGGGTAATAGGGTGTTGAGTTGTCATGGCGAAGACCCAACTTTTCAGTGAGTTCAGACATCATGAATTTTCTAAAGTGGCTACCGTGATCAGTAATGATAGCTTGAGGAACACCAAACCGAGCAATGATGTGATTGAATATGAATAATGTTGTAGTCCTTCTGGTATTGTCGAATGTTGGTATCGCCTTGACCCATTTCATAAAATAATATACGACTACAATAATGTAACCATGCCCCCCAGCTGAGTGAGGGTGACATGTCATGCAATCGATACCCCATTTTTCAAAACGGACCAATGGAGACCACAGGATGTGATCGTATTTTATTGTTGTAGGTTTGGCAAGCGTGGCATTTTTAGACGACAATTATACAATCGTTGAATAAAGAAGGCCAAAAATACCCTGATCGTAAGATCTTCTAGGTAGTACCATACCCAGACATGTGACCACCATAGGCTCCAGAATGGAATTCATTTAGGGTTTTCTCGGCTTCGTCAAATGTGAGGCGGCATCGAAAAATGGAGTCAATCCCATGACGATAAAGAGTATCACTGAGGATAATATACTGAAGGGCTTGGTAGCATATTCGATGGTGGTTAGTGCTAGAAAATTGGGCCAAAAAGTCTGGGTCTGGAGNGAAAGAATACTGAACTCGAGGTTTTTCCTACAAAAACCCTAAAAAAGTAATTGTACATACGACAAAAAGAAAAAATACCCGTACCCCCTTGTTTGGACTTCAAAGTTACCATATCTGTATAAAACCATACTCACAAGGATATTAGGGCATTAGGTTTTATAAGAAAAAAAAAAACAATATAAAAATTAGTAAAAAGGGCTTTTTACCATTTCATTGTGAGTTTGCCAAAAACTTGCCCAACACACCTCATTTCCCCCCAATTTTCTTTGCTCGATTGCGGGAGGCACAAGCGATCATTTGGCGAACAGTTTCAGCCAACGTGGTAAGCTCTTGATCCTTCAACTTTTCCATGGTTTAGTTTTGGTGTTTATTGGCAATATTTTGAGTTTTTTATTCCATTTTAGGGTCGACCATGCACTCAAGAATTCTTGTAGGAAAGCCATATGGGACCTGCAAGAATCTAAGATTCTCGCAGGTGGCCTTTAGGGAACCTGCAAGAATCTCACACTATTCCAAAGGCTCACCTGCGAGGGTCGAAACATGGATTTTAAAGTTAAGTTTTTCTCAATAAAATTTATGCAAAATTTTGAAACAAGTTGTTGACTCTTCTCTCATGAATCTTTTGCAGGTGTTTGACCATCAAAATGTTGGAATTGAGAGAAAGGGAACATGAGGAGGATGATCCTATTTCCAGGAATGACCCAGGTACAGTCACTGCCCTCTAGGACTGTGGGCTATTGAAATTCTTCAAGATTCCAGGCATGAGAGCCCAACTCAAATTGTTGTAATACCTGGTCCATATGTGGGACGTGGACCAATATTTATTTCACATGGGAGTCCATATGCTGACCCTAGATATCAAGGATATCTATTTTCTAATGGGGTTGTCACTGCATGGATACCATGCTACTTTGACCGGAGACAGAGGCGATGGGCTCCCTATGAGTGAGTATTGTCGCCAGTATTGTGTTTCTGAGGCAGAGAGAAGCAAGGGTAAGGTTTCCATTTGGGGGGTCCAAGAATTGACCCTACGAACCATCTTGTTTACTATTTCATGTATGGCTGGGAGCGCAACTCCACACATGGCTCTCCAGAGCTATTTCCAATATTCCATAGAGTGCACAGAGCCTTGGGTCTTCAACTAGTCGGATGTAGTTCTCCACAGTATGAAGAGACAATTGATGAAGTGCAGAAAGGGTGACTTGAAGCAGTTTGGGTATGGATCACTTTTGGTTTCCTTATTCCTCAAGAGGGTCCCATTGTTGCAATTACAGGTTGATTGGGGTTTACCGGCCCCACAGGATCCAAGGATGCTAAGGTGGTTTAACCTCATGGATCGACACATAGCTGGGTCTATAATCAAGTATAATGATTCATTTTTTGGCTGGTTGCGGCCCTAGATGTTGATGATTAACGACGACGCATATGTTGGTTTTGATTTTTGAGGGGATCCGGATTTGGCCCTGCCTAAGGATGCTAAGTGGGGTGACTTGGGTAAGAAGTACACATTTTGTTCTTTTTAAATGTTTTTGTAAATTTTATCATACGAAATGTTTTTATGTTTATCCAAGAGATAATCAAAAAATCTCTTTTTGATGACACATATGTGGGGCCATATCAACCTCCAGGAATGTCTCCCATTCAACAACGAGGAGAAGTAGCTCTAGTGGTGAGATGGGATGCCGAAGACTATGAGGAAGTGGAGCATAACTTGGAGGGTTTGACCACAGACGTCCTGGATATTTCTATTGGAGAGATCCCAAGACGTTACCAGTGCCATACTGTGGGCGTGTCCAAGTCTATCAGTCGATTTCTTCGTAGGGTGGCCTGAGAAGTTGTGTGTTATCATGAGCGTCATCTATGACGCTACTTTGTAGAAGCTATGGGCTTCATATTTTGAGATTTTGATCCTTGGACAGAAACTTTTTGTAAAAACTTTTGATCATTATATACATATATATGGCTTCTACCGGCTTATTTTGTGTCATGTTAGACATGTGATGTGTGATTGGTTTATAAATGTCCCAAATGCCTGTCTAACACATAGTTAGCTAATGCATCAGTCAATGTATTTAGACATCTAGGAATGTGCTGATATTCGATATATTCAAAATAACATTCCAAGAGTCAAATTCGTAAATATACCCGTAATAAAGTAGGACTTCATATAGCATAGACATTACTTAACTATAGTACTACTAGCTGTGAATCGAGTCATATAACCAGGTGGCAGATACCAAGAAAAATAGCATCAATCAACATTTCAATGATGACGCTATATTTTGAAATATTGTTGGTCACACGACCGAGGCACACACCTCGTAGACTAATAAGTTCACTTGTAGGGGCATAAATTTCCCATGCAACAGAAGCAAGGTTCCGAGTACTATGACTAGCACCATCGGCGAAGCCAATGTGGGGTGATGAAAACTCTGACATCTGGAAACCAAACACAACGCAAGATAAGAAGTTGAGGGTAGAGACCCAAATAATGAAAAAACACACAAAAAGTATGATACAATAAAATACAAGCACTCATGCACAGGTGATCTTAATCATAGTACTTCTTTAAGTACAATCCATTTCTGGGTTCACTCAAAGGGATATCGTCATAGTCCACTAACTTGTAAGCTCCTTTCTCCAAAACTCATCTGACGATATAAGGAACTTGTCACATAGCTTCAAATTTTTCGGCTCCTAGCATGTCCCGATCTTGTTCGTAAAGGAGAACCAGATCACCTTCGGAAAAAATGTGTGGCTTGACATGTTTTTCTGTATTGGGCTTTGACGCATTTCTTCTGGGCTTCTATAACTAGGGTGGAATTGCATCATGTTTTGTCTAATCGCATGAGATACAACAAATGTTCTTCTTCGGTAGAAGTGTTTGGTAGGAGTTCGACGGATAGTTTTAGGGAGAGTATCTCACATTCAATCAACAAGATGTCTTCTAGACCATAGACTAAATAGAATGGTGTAAACCCAGTAGCAGACTTAACGGATGTTTAGTAAGCCCACAATGTTGAAAACAACATAGTGTGCCAACTTGTTTTGTGAATCCCTATCATTCATCGAAGCATGGGAATGAGGATTTTGTTTATTGCTTCAACTTGACCGTTAGCTTATGGGTAATAGGGTGTTGAGTTGTCATGGCGAAGACCCAACTTTTCAGTGAGTTCAGACATCATGAATTTTCTAAAGTGGCTACCGTGATCAGTAATGATAGCTTGAGGAACACCAAACCGAGCAATGATGTGATTGAATATGAATAATGTTGTAGTCCTTCTGGTATTGTCGAATGTTGGTATCGCCTTGACCCATTTCATAAAATAATATACGACTACAATAATGTAACCATGCCCCCCAGCTGAGTGAGGGTGACATGTCATGCAATCGATACCCCATTTTTCAAAACGGACCAATGGAGACCACAGGATGTGATCGTATTTTATTGTTGTAGGTTTGGCAAGCGTGGCATTTTTAGACGACAATTATACAATCGTTGAATAAAGAAGGCCAAAAATACCCTGATCGTAAGATCTTCTAGGTAGTACCATACCCAGACATGTGACCACCATAGGCTCCAGAATGGAATTCATTTAGGGTTTTCTCGGCTTCGTCAAATGTGAGGCGGCATCGAAAAATGGAGTCAATCCCATGACGATAAAGAGTATCACTGAGGATAATATACTGAAGGGCTTGGTAGCATATTCGATGGTGGTTAGTGCTAGAAAATTGGGCCAAAAAGTCTGGGTCTGGAGATATATGATAATATCTCCATACCAAAGGTCATCAGAACTAATCAAGAAAATGGATTCATCAGGTAATGAATCTGCTGCTACATTTTCATCTCATAGTAGGGAAGGTCGCATATCAACTCGACAAACACTAAGTATTTCTTGGACTTAGCGCATTCGAATTCTACGTCAAACTCCTGGAGTATTATGATCCATTTGGAGTATTTCCCCCCCAACAATTGGCATGTAAGAATGTGGTACATAGGGTTGCAGTTAGAAATTATCGTAGTCTTGCGAGAAAGGATATAGTGTTAGAAACATTGAACATCTTGGACGACTGCCAAGGCTAGTTTTTCAACATGTAAATACTTGGTTTCGGTAGTCATGAGACTCTGACTCAAGTAATAGATAACTTGTTCATCATGAGAATCATCCTCCTGGATGAGAACCATAGTGATGGTATAGTCTGAGGTTGCGAGGTACAGGAAATAATTCCAACTGTAATCAGGTGGGAAGAGTAGTGGGGTATGTGTCAAAGACATTTTCAAAGCTTTGAAAGCTTTGTTAGTAGTGGTATCCCATACGAACTCAGAACCTTTCTTGAGCAGTCAGGTAAATCCAAGAGTTAGCTCAGCATAGTTTGGGATGAAACAATGGAGAAAGTTTTCCTTCCTTTGCAAACTTTGTAACTAGAGAAGTGAGGAAGGAGGAGGGAGATTGAGAATAACCTTGACCTTCAAAGGATCTACCTGGATCCCTTGATGTGAAACAATAAAGCCCAAAAGTTAGTTGGATTCTACGCAAAAAACACATTTATGGGATTCAAGCGTATGTGGTAAAACCGACATCGAAGAAAAATTGTGCGAAGGTGTATTGGATGATCTACACTGTGCATGGAATGAGCGAGTAAGTCATCGAGATATGACTGAACAATGTGCTTTATATCATGGAAGGCATAAGACATAGCACATTGAAAATTATCTCCAGCATTCTTTAAACCAAATGGAATTTTCCGGTAGGCGAAAGTGCCCCAAGGACAAATAAAGTGCCCAAGGGTGGCTAAGAAGGGTAACTCTCTATTCACATGTGGGTACTGGTGACTTTGGGGAGGGAGTCCCGTCGGTAGAATAGTGGGACCATAATCAGTTTTCATATAATGCGAATATTTGGGCATATTCGGTGGTTGGTGTGGAGGCAAGTAATTCATAGGGTTGTACCCTTGAATAGGGGTGTGGGGTTGACCGTTCGAGCCCCAAATAGGATTAGATGTGCCTAGATATGGTTGGCCTGTACTAGGGGGTATGACGGAGCTAGCTTGAGGCTGTTGCTCCCCAGTCAAATGAGGATTATGTTGTATAAGATAATTCCAATATTGGGCCAAGGATGGAGGTATATTTTGTCCATAAGGTGTGTTTAGTTGGGGTTTCCCTCCAATCGGGGGTTGCGTCCCGGTTGGGATTTGTTCTGCAAAAGGAGGTTGGGTTTGGCCTCCTTGGTGAAATTGTCCACCTATAGCAATCTGGTAATTAGGTGTGAAATATGGCATGGTGCCACTAGGATTGGTTCCTCCAATAGAGGATGGAAGAGGTCCTCTAAAAGGGGGTTGAGGAAGTGTCGGAATGAAAACAAGAACGAGATGGTGCCCAGAAGGAGTGGAAATTCTAGGAATCCTAGAAGATATTTGTGTAGGAGAAGGAATAGAAGCATTCAACGCATGATATCTAGGCAGGAGCATTGGGGTGAATCTAGGCAAAAGCGGTGTGCCAATGGGAGCTTGGCTAGCCGTTGTAATCCCGGTGTGAGGGTTCATAGTATCTAGGACCATTGTGTAATGGACCGTTTGTAGAGGGATAGTCAAGATGTGGTCAACTTGCAAAGTGTCTATACCAGAAAAATAATATGCAGTAGTAAAAGGTATTGTGTCTGGATCAGATGTTTCAGGAAACTCAGGTGTGACAGTGATATCAACGCCTGCTCCTGAGCCAAAGAGATACCATCTAAAAATTCCAGTAGTCCAAAAAGGATCTTGACCCTCAGGTCCTATGAAAGGTCCGGTTGGTAATCCAAAAGACTAAACAACCAGATCTCCAAAAGAATTCACTCAAACAATACGTCTCTTAGAGTCGGTAGGAAGTCAAAAGTCCTCTCAAGAATTGGTAATTCGGAACCATTCTAAAGAGTTAGTTCTTTCCACTTGTTGAGTAGCGACGTCTTGGACTTCACTCTGTAGAGGAGAGCCCTCCAGTGAGTTGGTAGGAAAGGGTTGAGAACCTTCCATATCTTCTAGGGGTAGGCCTTGCATTCTATGAAAACAGTTGGAGGGTCAACTGTGATCGAGTTAGAATTTTATGAAATAAATTATATGGCCAACTTGGGTAAACAAACATCATGCGCTAGTAAAATCTAGGAAGAAAAACCAAGCAAACAAGGCCTTCCAATTCCGAAGTCACCAGTTGGTCATGAAATCCAACGTCATGGCGATGAGACAAGAAGGGGCTGGGCTAGGGTGGAAAAGTTACGTTGATGACCTTCTTAACGGACTTACACCCTGGTGCAAGCTCCCACACATAATCATGGGTATACCCTCCAAAAATCTCGAGTGAGTCTAGCCAACATCGATTCCAGGTACCGTGAAGACTTATCCCTTCACAGTCACCTTGTGTAAGACCCTAAGAAGATAGGCTACTAAGGTTACCACCAACAACAATAATGCTTGGGGGAACAGTCGACAGTCCAATCCACATGCAAGGGTAGGGTATCTAGCCCAAAATCAGCTTGAGAGGCTTCCACTCATCATTTTGGGTATACCTTCAAGTGACCCCTATAATACGTGCAATCTCTACACCGATATCAACAAAGCAGGGTGAGTATCTCTATCAATATCAATGCGACCTTGGGTTTGAACCTTGTGCGAGAAGGGCTTCCCAGGAAAAAATGTTGCAAATGGAATTTGACACTCCTTATCACAAGATACTATTGTCTGTTTTTTGCTTTGGAGGGTGTGTCTCACTACCTATTCCAAAGCTCTAGCCTAGCTAATGTTGGTGTAAAAAAGCCCTAGAAAACGTTACTAGTTGAATTTTAAAATTGCACAATATTATTAAAGGTTGTTGTTACTCAAAAGGAGATGGAAATGAAACCGATGTTGTGTGAGACTCTAACCCAACAATGCATAAATAGGAATGAATGAGACAAATTCTTGTTTGATGAATCCTATTTACAGGAGGGAGAGAGGAGTTTTCTGGAACAATGTGAACTAAAATGTATGATCTTCTCTGAAATGTAATATCAAACAACCATGAACAATGCAAATTCCCTATTCATTCTTTTTCAGTACTTGAATGCCAATATTTTTGAATAACAAGTTGCTTAAAAAATAAAAAAAAATGTCTTTAATTTTTATTAGAAACCAAGCAACAAGGATGGAACTAAGAAAAAGTAAGCAACCAACGAAAAAGAAATACACAACAAACACCCAAATCGATATTTCAATGAAGAAAAAAAATAACAAACTGAGAAGACATGTCTCTTCAAATGCACATGGGTAACAATTTTCCAAGTAATAAGCAATTGAAAAGGAAAATTAATCTCAATTTTTAAATCCAATCAAAGGTGAAGAGGTAAAAATTGAGAAAAAATGAACAAGAAGAGCTTTCGATTTTCGAAAACTAATCATTCGCAATATTTGAAGTCAAGAAACATTCAATCACTAGCCAGAGAAGTTCTTCCTAGACACACAAACAAATCTGGGCATCTGAGGACATAAAAGACTTAATCCAAAATTTTTGCAAGTGGGTTCACAGGCTGACAGTGGGGTACAGTGCGAGAATCAAGGATTCTCGCAGGCTAGACAAAGGCAGAATGTGAGAAGTTCACACTGAACTGAAAAACAAGCTGCGAACTTTAGTGGTTCTCGTAGGCTACAGAAGGGTGTAGTGAGAGAAGTTCTATAATCAAGAAAATTTTGGAAAAAGACAAAACTTATGAGGGAACTTCTGGATCCAGGGAGTCTATAATGGCCTCCTAAAGACTCAGAGATTTATTGGGAATAAAAAATGGTAGGTTAAGAGAAAATGGCCAAGAAAAACCACCAAATATGGGTTGATCCCCAGTGGAGTTGCCAATTTTGTTATCAGATAAATCAGTAGGTGCGGACACTAACAGATCTCCCTAGATCCACCTAGATCTAGAACAAAATAGGAAAAGACATGACTCTTTCCCTAAGTTGTAATCATTGAATCTACTACTAAGAAGGAATGAGTGACATACCTTTTTATCACTTCCTTAGGTCTCTATTGTTCCCGCTTCGCTTCGATGCTCTTATGAAATCAGGTCCAATACAACACAAACCAACGAAAGTGAAGATAGAAAATTATATTCAATGTCAACCTATGCATATGATCAAGGAGTTACGCAATAAAATAAGAGTGATTTTATGGGAAAGGGACATGCCACTATATTATATTAAATGAAAGTAGAAGATACAACTGGATCACCTTGATGTCGCAAGCTTCCTTTCAGTGACCCTTGGTTCCAACACACACACTTGCTCTGTATTTGCATGAAGAAGATCCAATACAACTTGATAGACCAGATAGAGTCTT
>JZKD02S1846749.1:35243-45737 GCA_000966675.3 Picea glauca
TGACTCTGTTTTCACTTGTTTGATATCCTTCAGTTCAATAATATACTGTGATTCTAATTTCAACTTTTTGATCTCCTTTAATAGCGCTTGTTTTATTTCTGCCAAAGTCCTAGCTTGCCTGGTAGGTGTAATACCTTGTAACTTCATATACCATACTATTACATGGACCCTAAACAATGTCGCTAACTACCCAATATTCATTTCTTTGTCTTGTATTTTTTTAGCGGCCCAAATTGTCTCGCAAAAAAACAAGTGTTTCTCCATGTCCTCTAGCCCTACTCCCTTGAATTCAGGAAGTCTTAGAGTATTATCTATCCCTACCATGTTGGTATGTGTATTCCCTCCTCTTGGTGATGTTTGTACACTCTGACTTTGACTCTTTGCACTATTCCCACTATTTCAAATGGTATCATTATGTCCTCCCTAGGTAACTATGATGGATTTTGACAAGTCTTCAAATACTATTTTTTATTGTGGTGACACACATGGGGTCATGGATTCAACACAAGATCCTTTTTTAATAGGACTTACCGTCTCTTATATTATTGGACTATACATACACCCCTCTTCTCCACCTCCTATATCTGGTATCTCTTCAATTCGAACTTGTGTGCAAGGTTCCCGTACTTCTAGCTCATTGTGTGACTCTTCTCTCCCAACCCCAGTATTTTTCCTTTTATACCTTCTTCCTCCACGTAACTCTCCAAATTTGTAGTCTTCCTCTAGAATAGTACCTTATTGCATCCTCAGTCCCATCCCTCCTCTTTCATGGCTTCATCCCTTTTCTCAGAGGATCCTTCTGTTATCCTCTAACTTCCCTATGTGAAAAAAAATATCGTTTATCTTTTGGACTCCATTATCATAACATGATTTTCACATAATAGCATCTTTATCCACATATTCAATGATTTCAAGAACCTCCCACATGGGCCTTTGAAACAATTTATTTCTACAACATTGTATGACTGAATGCAATCTACAACGAATTCTATAACATAACCCCCTAGTATACTATCCAACCAAAAATTAAATTCTCAAGTAGTTGAGTTACTTACTAAATTTAGCTTCCTTACTAGTTCCAAAGTCCAATTCTTTGGAGTTGTAGCACTAAACCTTCCTGTCTTTTCTATTAACCTTTCTATCCACTCATTCAGAATTTAAGGGAATTCGCCAAAGAAAATTTCATGTTGATCTATGAACACATACTTTTTCACACATTACTAATCACTCATCTGAGGGTTCCTTTTCTCTTGTCGTGCGAAGTCCCATTCTTTTTGTACCAACTAGTCAGTGATTTCTTTCTTAGTCAGCGTCCAAAACATTCTCTTAGTCGTAAACTCTTGATCCCGACAATGGAACCATTTTTTGGCTGCTCCTTTTCTACACAAGTGTTATCATACCTAGGGTTCGGGTTGACCGTGACCAACAAAAACCTCAAGACACTGGCACTTTCAACATCACTTTCTTGTGCAGATGACGTCTCACCCGGGGTATCTATTTGGGTTGTAAGAACTAGGTTTCTATAGTAGTAAGGGAAAGGGAGGATTATGGATGAATCATTATTCTTTATCTCAACTTATGTATCTTCTTGATTATTACCTGAACTATCACATCCATACATGAACATTCCATCATAACCGATTCATAGACTAAATTCCTGCTATGAAGTATATCATCAATCATGAATGCATAAAGAAAAGTGTTGGCGATGAAAGTCACTCCTAGATTGTGGCAGGAGCAGAGCCCGATGCCCATCAGTTTATGTCACGATTTGTGTATGAAAGGGGTGATCGAATGGAAGTAAACTCGGACGGTATTGTTTCAACTCTGAAACTAGGCCAGACATGCATGGACAAGTAAGGTATTAGACATACTCTAGACAGTGAGTTGTAGTAAGGGTGAGTAGGGGGAAGACTTGTATTAGATAGATGTGAAGGTCTGTTGTCAACATCAGGTTTCTAGCAAACTGTAGGAGAATGCATTTAAACGTGAGATCTTCTTACATTCAAACGCAAAAAACCAGAGAATACAATAGTGCCACAATAAATCCTTTATCATAACACAACTGCAATAATTCATGTGAATCGGTCAATCATGAACTCCCTCAGTATGAGATGAAAACTAGATTGAATAAGGAAACTGTCTTTCATTAAACAAGAAATCTTACACACAGATGCATAACCAGAGAACTAGAGTGTTTGTTAAAACATTACAATCGGGAGCTTTGCTCTACCATCGATGGCCTGAAAAATATCAAAATTAAGTATATATATACTCCCAAACATTTTTCCCAATAGAGGCCTACTGGACTTTCAGGGTGAGGAGTCTCTTCAATTAAATCTGGCCTGCATTCCCCTGTCATACGCCACCTTAATTCTGCATGGCTTTCGCTAGGGGGTGGCTGAGCCTTTAAATACTGAATTAGCGTGTGCAGACTTCCCTAGTGAGTCGAGGACTCGGCATGGCTTCTATGAAAAGAACTAGTACAGAGGACCTTCTCGGGTAGACTTTCAGCCGAAACATCCATACTTTGCAATTAATGAGTGAGGTGAGGTTTCAACCACCCTCTCTCTTCTTCATTCATTCCCAGCAGGCACCGGGATTTAAATCACGTCGAAACGACGTCTGGAGAACATAGTGCCTCCAGTTTGAAACTCAATTCAGAACTTTTGGCCTCCCCTTTGTACAACCCTTTCTACTTTCTCGAGTGACCATGGGTTGTGACCTTATGCCTATTTTCCAGAGTGCTTTCGGTGCTTCGGGGTTCTTGGATAGGAAGGAGCAAGTCTTATTTCTTTGAAATCGCGATGGGAAAAATGTCGGGAGAACCTAACAGTCTCCACACATCCCCCCACTGATCCGACGATTATGAACTGATTTGGCAATACAGCGAGCCCAACTCATCAAATGATAAACATTAGCACCTCTCCTTTAGGCCTGCTCCTCTGTGACCAAACGCCAAAATCATGGGCCTAATTCTGGGCTCTTTCGGCGTTTCGGGACTCGAGGTTTCGAGAGGTGAAATAACAAGGTGTGCTTACCCCTCGAATTCCTGAATGCTGACGTGACACAGATGCGCGCCACACATTCTTCATATGAACTACCCAGATAATATTCGCTATTATAAAAGGGGCTTCCCCCATTTACATGCTCGCTTGATGTGACCTGGGGCTAGGACCGTGGGATCAGATCCAAAGGTGCTTCCGTCGTTTCGGCGATTTCAGTTGTAAAGAACGGGAGGCTCCTTGTATCCTGAAACACCGATCCCCAATACGCCAAGTGGCTGCCACCTGTCCCAATTGGATCGGAAGACCTAGATTTTCCTTGAACTATGGGCGCTACCATTCATGCTAAATCTTGGGCAACTTGATAGCCCCAAAAACCCGATGACCATTGATTCGCTTTGCAGTTGAATCTCGGTGGCTAACAACAAACACTTTGCCCACTTTCTTGACTTGCAACTGGAAAAGGGATTCTCCCATGTTGTGCTCGAGTGCTTCCCTTGCTACCTGCAGACCTGGGTACCTTTGTGCCCGAGACAAAAAATGTCACTAACATTAGGATCCATGGGGGATAGAATCATCCCTGTGATGCTCTAAGAAATCATTCTACAGTTTCAGTGCTTGGCTATTGGGCTATGGAGTCATTTACTAAGCCAAAAATATACAAACAGAAAATGAACAAAGAACTAAAGGACAATATTTACAAACAAAGGAGCCGTCTAAGGCTCAAACAAAACATTTCTTCAGAAAATGCCCATTTACTGGGCTGTTGAAAACCTCTTCACCCTCCAGATTTTGCAACTGGTATGTGTTGTTAGAGAAAACCTCAGAGATTTTGAAGGGGCCGATCCAGAGGGCATCAAACTTGCTATGTTTTCCCTTATCTTGTCTGGGTGCATCCCACTTAAGTACCAAATCCCCGATCTCGAACTCCTTCTTCCTGACNAGGCCTACTGGACTTTCAGGGTGAGGAGTCTCTTCAATTAAATCTGGCCTGCATTCCCCTGTCATACGCCACCTTAATTCTGCATGGCTTGCGCTAGGTGGTGGTTGAGCCTTTAAATACTGAATTAGCGTGTGCAGACTTCCCTGGTGAGTCGAGGACTCGGCATGGCTTCTGTGAAAAGAACTAGTACAGAGGACCTTCTCGGGTAGACTTTCAGCTGAAACATCCATACTTTGCAATTAATGAGTGAGGTGAGGTTTCAACCACCCTCTCTCTTCTTCATTCATTCCCAGCAGGCACCATGATTTAAATCACGTCGAAACAACGTCTGGAGAACATAGTGCCTCCAGTTTGAAACTCAATTAGGCACTTTTGGCCTCCCCTTTGTACAACCCTTTCTACTTTCTTGAGTGACCATGGGCCGTGACCTTATGCCTATTTTCCAGAGTGCTTTCAGTGCTTCGGGGTTCTTGGATAGGAAGGAGCAAGTCTTCTTTCTTCGAAATCGCGATGGGCAAAATGTCGGGAGAACCTAACAGTCTCCACACGTCCCCCCACTGATCCGACGATTCTGAACTGATTCGGAAATACAACGAGCCCAACTCATCAAATGATCAACATTAGCACCTCTCCTTTAGGCCTACTCCTTTGTGACCAGACGCCAAAATCATGGGCCTAATTCTGGGCTCTTTCGGCGTTTCGGGACTCGAGGTTTCGAGAGGTGAAATAACAAGGTGTGCTTACCCCTCGAATTCCTGAATGCTGACGTGATGCGGATGTGCGCCACACATTGTTCATATGAACTACCCAGATAATATTCGCTATTATAAAAGGGGCTTCCCCCATTTACATGCTCGCTTGATGTGACCTGGGGCTAGGACCGTGGGCTCGGATCCAAAGGTGATTCCGTCGTTTCGGCGATTTCAGTTGTAAAGAACGGGAGGCTCCTTGTATCCTGAAACACCGATCCCCAATACGCCGAGTGGCTGCCACCTGTCCCAATTGGATCGGAAGACCTAGATTTTCCTTGAACTATGGGTGCTACCATTCATGCTAAATCTTGGGCAACTTGATAGCCCCAAAAACCCGATGACCATTGATTTGCTTTGCAATTGAATCTCGGTGGCTAACAACAAACACTTTGCCCGCTTGCTTGAATTGCAACTGGAAAAGGGATTCTCCCATGTGCTCAAGTGCTTCCCTTTCTACCTGCAGACTTGGGTACCTTTGTGCCTGAGACAAAAATTGTCGCTAACATTAGGCCCCATGGGGGATAGAATCATCCCTGTGATTCTCTAAGAAATCATTCTACAGTTTCAGTGCTTGGCTATTGGGCTATGGAGTCATTTACTAAGCCAAAAATATACAAACAGAAAATGAACAAAGAACTAAAGGACAATATTTACAAACAAAGGAGCCGTCTAAGGCTCAAACAAAACATTTCTTCAGAAAATGCCCATTTACTGGGCTGTTGAAAACCTCTTCACCCTCCAGATTTTGCAACTGGTATGTGTTGTTAGAGAAAACCTCAGAGATTTTGAAGGGGCCGATCCAGAGGGCATCAAACTTGCTATGTTTTCCCTTATCTTGTCTGGGTGCATCCCACTTAAGTACCAAATCCCCGATCTCGAACTCCTTCTTCCTGACTTTCCTGTCAAAAGCCCATTTGACCCTTTGCTGATGACTATGAGCTGTGTCTCTCACCTATTCCTTGATCTACTGTACTTCTACTATCTGATGAATCCTTTTGATCATATGATCCGACTCTCCTTCATAATCTTGAAAGAACTTTACCACAGGTAAGGCGAGCTGAGTGGGAAAAACCGCCTCTGCTCCATAAACCAGCTGAAAAGGCGAGGTGCCCGGGGATTTATTCATTGTCACTTGATCATCCCATAAAGAAAAATTCAACTTCGAATCCCAGGCCCTTTTGTTGTCCTGCAATAGTCTTTTGATGATCCTTATCAGGCCCTTGTTGGAGGATTTTGCTAAACAATTGCCCTGGGGATAGTAGGGGGTGGAGTGAATTAGCGAGATATGGAACCACTCATAGAAATTAATGAGAGGCTCAAATTTGAAAGAAGCAGCATTATCAGTGACGATCCTACTAGGACAGCCAAATCTGGCCATGATATCCTCCAGGAAGTTGATAATTACTTTGTGGGATGTACTTCTGGTGGGGACAACTTCTATCCACTTGGTGAAATAATCTGTTGCAGTCAGGATCCATCTGTGTTGGCCACTTGAGGGAGGATGAATTTCCCCGATAAAGTCTAGTCCCCACTATTGAAAAGGTGTTGAAGCTATCACAGGCTTCAGTGGTAGTGGCCCCAGTTGTTTTTTCCCTGAGAACTTTTGGAATTTGATGCAAACCCTGATTTCTCTACTGACATCAAAAAATAAAGTGGGCCAGTAAGACCCAGCCTTGAGGATTTTGTGAGTTGTTGTCTTCCAGAAATGATGCCCCCCATAAAGGCCTCTGTGGAAATCAAACATAACTTTATGGGCTTCTGGTGGGTTCAAACATCTCAGCAGCACTCCTAGGGGGTCTCTCCAGTATAAGACTTTCCTAATGAGGCAATATCTGATTGCTTTGAGCTTTAAAGCTCTTGCCTTACTTTTACACATTCCATCCGTGGGCTTCAACTCCTGTAGAAAGTACAAAATGTCACAATACTAGGAACACTTTGCTAGCAATACGGCTTCCTGAGAGTGTTGACTGTGCAACTCAGCTTGTTGAATTCCTGAGCAGGTATTGATGAAACTAACTCCCAAGGCTTCGTAATTAGATTTATCCAGTAGCTTGGATAAACCTTGCCCCTTAACCAACTTGGTGGGATTTATTTCCAAGTCAAATTCCAGGATTCTAGCTATCCATCTGCCTCTTCTCCCATCTATATCGGGCTACACTAGGATGTCCTTCACAGAAACCGAAGGAACGTATGCAGTTACCTTTGAGTGCAAGACATAAACTCTGAAAGCTTTGAGAGATTTCACTAAGGCATAGGCATGCTT
Source organism: Picea glauca (assembly GCA_000966675.3). Classification (NCBI taxonomy): domain Eukaryota; kingdom Viridiplantae; phylum Streptophyta; class Pinopsida; order Pinales; family Pinaceae; genus Picea; species Picea glauca. The sequence goes on from JZKD02S1846749.1 coordinate 42,207, forward strand.
CTCCATGATTTCATAACTGATCTCTGTGTCCCTTAATGCCCTGCTGAAGAAAGCAATGGGTTGCTCCCGTCCTTCCTCATTTTTNTTGAGTCGAAAGAGTACAAATCATGATAAGTTTTTGTCACCTCTAGTCCCAATTCTTCCATTACTACCTTGGGCATAAGGTTATGGGAAGCTCCTGAATCCATGAGGCAGTTATGAAACACTTTATCATGTATATTCAGGGATGTGTAGAAGGGAGGGGATGAATCATCTCTATCTTCTACCATGGGCCCTAGGACAATTGTTGGCTTTTCATCTTGAAGGTTCACTGAGTCAAAGGGAGGCTGGGGGGACTCAGATTGTAGCAACTTGGAGAGGGACCTTTTGAAATCTTTGTTTTTAACAAGTTCAGATAAGGGTACAGGAATTCTAATCTTCTGAATCTCATGCTCAAAATTGAAGGAGGGGATAGGCTTAGGAGCTTCCCTTACCTCAGTGACAGGTTCCTTGGCTACTGGTGAAGTACTCTAAGTTTTCTTTTCTTTAGTAGTGGCTGCTGTGGATTTAGTATGCCTATCTGCTATGAAGGGTTGGTCTTGGCTGTCAAAGTCTCCTTCTTTCTTTCTTGACTTGAGATTGTATATGTTAGAGGTGTGACCGACCCTTTCTCCCTTTCTTAATTCATGGATTTGGATGTTCATCAGGGATTTTTCATATGCAGACTGAGTCAAATGGGGAAAAGGAGGAGCTTCTTCAACAGAATTAATTTGAGGGTCGAACTCGTCTATCTCCTCCCCTCCCTCATGAGTAACCAGGTTATTTTGGAGAGGGGTTTGAATCCTTTGATCTTCTCTGTCTTTTTCCCTTTGGTCCCTTGGGAAGGCTCGTGGTCCATTGTTATCAGGTCTCCTGAAACCTCTACCATCATCATTCTGGGGATTTATGTACATGGGCTTCCCTTCTAATTCCCACCTTTCCATTCTGGCAGAAAGTGACTTTAGTATTCTAGCTGTCTCATCTATCTGAAGGGGTAGGGGAGAGGAGCTGGATGAGGAAGCTCCAGGCCACTTCCTAGATATGTTTCTACCAGCAATGTTCCTGAGTCGGTGACAGCCAATATATTAGATTCTACCTCCATGGATGCATCTTGCATATGGGCTAGATTAGTGGCTCTTCTTTCCCTCAACAAGAGGCAGAAATCGGGATCAAAGGCACTAGCATAAGTGATATTTGCAGAAACTTCGGAGGGTTTTATCTCAGCAAGGATTTTGTTGTACATTTTATTAAATCTCTTGGAGAAGTCGGAGACAGACTCTCCTTCCTTTCTCTTCAAAGACCCAAACTCTATCATGTAATACATGAAGTCTTTTTTATCTTCCCACTGTCTCAAAAAGGCATTATCTAAGGCTTCGATCCCATCAATAGATCCAGGAGGCAGGGCCTTGAACCATTTTCTAGCCTTGCCTTGAAGGCTATGGAGAAAAATCCTCATCCATACGTCTGCATGCATGATACATTATCATCTGTGAAATGGTAAAAGGATTCTAGGTGTTCTTCTGTATTTATGTCCCCCTCACCTGTAAACTTGGGCAGCTTCCTGAGGTAACCATCTGCTGGGAGGGCGTTGAGAGGCTGCAGTAGCATGAGGGGAGCATACCTAGTGGCTATAATGACCTCCATTCTGGTCATAGGGGTATTTTCTCTTACCATAGGGATATTGTGTGGAGGAGAAGTTGGAGGAGAAGGATCTTGAAAAGGGGATACTGGGGATGAGCTTCTAAGGGGAGTGGGAAACAATAGGGGATTTAGGGAGAAAGCTAGTGAGATTAAGTCGACTGATGTTTCCCTTTGCTCAAAAGCGGCTATAGTAACAAGAGGAGGAGCAATAAAACCAGGAGTGGGGAAATCTTCGGTGGTCCTAGGTCTACATCAAGGTACAGCTTCAGGAGAAATGGGAGTGACAAGGATTTCTCCCTCTAATCCCAGACCAGGGGGGGAAACCTCAACAGGAACACTCCCGAAATTTAGGAAACGGGAAACTTCAGAAAGCGGTCTGCTAGGAAACTGAGGAGAAAATGGAGTTCCTACAGAAGGAGATGGCGTATTACCTAGTTTAGTGGCGATAGCTTCTCCTTCAGAGGCCTTTCCTTTCCTGAGAACCACCTCCAGATCAGTTTCTAGTGTAGCTAGAGGCAGTTGTGGATGGGACCACGTGTGTCTGCCTCTGAAAGCCACACTTGACATGACAGGTTCGTCACAATGGAGTCGCCAGGTGCACAGTAGCAATCTTCAAGGGATATGATGTGTGATGCACCTTCAGAATCAGAAGCTCAATGTCATTCAATCCCAGGGAAGATTTTCAACCTCGTCCCCGGCAAAGGCGCCAGAAATTTTGGCAACAGAAGTCACTCCTGGATTGCGGCAGGAGAAAATCCCGACGCCCATCAGTTTATGTCACGATTTGTGTATGAAAGGGGTGATCGAATGGAAGTAAACTCAGGTGGTATTGTTTCAACTCTGAAACTAGGCCAGGCATGCATGGGCAAGTAAGGTCTTAGACATACTCCAGACAGTGAGTTGTAGTAAGGGTGAGTAGGGGGAATACTTGTATCAAAAAGATGCAAAGGTCTGTTGTCAACATCAGGTTTCTAGCAGACTGTAGGAGAATTCATTTAAACATGAGATCTTCTTACATTCAAATGCAAAAAACCAGAGAATACAATAGTGCCACAATAAATCCTTTATCATAACACAATTGCAATAATTCATGTGAATCAGTCAATCATGAACTCCCTCGGTATGAGATGAAAACTAGATGGAATAAGGAAATTGTCTTTCATTAAACAAGAAATCTTACACACAGATGCATAACCAGAGAAATAGAGTGTCTGTTGAAACATTACAATCGAGAGCTTTTCTCTAGCATCGATGGCCTGAAAAATATCAAAATTAAGTATATATATACTCCTAAACATTTTTCCCAATAGAGGCCTACTGGAATTTTAGGGCGAGGAGTCTCCATACTTTTCAATTAATGAGTGAGGTGAGGTTTCAACCACCCTCTCTCTTCTTCATTCATTCCCAACAGGCACCAGGATTTAGATCACGTCGCAATGGTGTCTGGAGAACACAGTGCCCCCAGTCTGAAACTCAATTAGGTGCTTTTGGCCTCCCCTTTGTACAACCCTTTGTACTTTCTCGAGTGATCATGGTCCGTGACCTTATGCTGATTTTCCAGAGTGCTTTTGGCATTTGGGGTTCATGGATAGGAAGGATCAAGTCTTCTTTCTTCAAAATCGCAATGGGCGAAATGTCGGGAGAACCTAACGGTCACCACGCGTCCCCCCACTGATCCGACGATTTTGAACTGATTTGGAAATACATCAGGCCCGACTCATCAAATGATAAACATTAGCGCCTCTCCTTTAGGCCTGCTCCTCTATGACCAGATGCCAAAATCATGGGCCTAATTCTGGGCACTTTCGGCGTTTCGGGATTCGAGGTTTCGAGAGGTGAAATAACAAGGTGCGCTTACCCCTCGAATTCATG
>JZKD02S1846749.1:57236-75249 GCA_000966675.3 Picea glauca
GTTTTCACTTCCTTTTCTCCATCCCTTGTTTTATCCTTTTGTCTTTGTGTTGTTTTTGTCCTTTGCGTCCTTCTACGCCCTTTCTATATTATGTGTAAATCCTTCCTTTTGTGCTCCTCTTTTATACTTAGTCTTTTATATTCAAAATATGCATGTCCAACAACGGTCCATCATCAATGATGTCATATATATGTCATCTTTTACGATGTATCTCCCAAAGTTTCTAAATTTTAAAAAATTTATAATTTTCAAAAATGTTTCCTTTTTCTTTCTCGGTTGTCATGGAAGATTTGAACTTATATTACCATAATTGAATTAGACCCATGAACCTATCAATTTGGCACCTCCAATTGATATTAAACTCATAATTTCACCCAAAATTTGGGAATTTCATTCCAATTTCATCATTTTCCCAAGTTTCCAAAATTTTCAAAAATCTCAAAATTTTTACAAGTTTTGGGCCAACATGAAAACTTCAATTTTAGCCCCCAAACCAAAATTAGGCATTTTATCATGCCAATGCAGCCATACGTTTGTTTAATTTGTAGTTACAACGATCCTGAGCACCAATTCAATCGGAATTGGCTAAGATATTTGGGGTTTTGTCCAATTTTTCCAAATTTCACAATCGACTCTACAACAATGAATTTATCAATTTTGTGCTAGTCTCTATCCCATATAGACCCGATGTTGTAACCATCATTCTGATACCAAACTATAACTTACCCCAAACTCACTTCTCAGCATATGTCACTATAATTCAACCACTAACAACCGCGCAATTTCAAAATTTCTTGAACTATATCATTTTATCTCTAATACCAAAATTAATATTTGAATTTGAATGACTATGAATACTATCATGCTATGCATATCATAGGTAGTAATGCTAATGAACAACCATTTAGGAATTCATATACATAATCATAATATCCATAACAACATTTAAATAATAACATATACACAACGAAATTAAACATAATAAATATAACAAAAAACTTATCTTGTGAAATTCACCAACTGGTTGTAGACCTCAAATGTTCCTCCCAACCATAGACACTTCTACTCTAAATATCTCAACATTAGGTCACCCGAGAGCTGGGGCTATGACTCCACCATAGAAAAGGCTTCCTAAGTCAAGCTAAGGTCTAAGAAAGAGTGTTGGTGTTCTCTAGCCAAGGTACCAAACTCTAACAACAATTCCAACCTACAATCATTCATTCCCCATCAACCTGCACAACCCNATATAGAACAAGAACATGTATAGGGAAATGAGTTAATTTTAAGAGGAAATACAAATTTCAAATAACAACACCAAACATTTAAGATCACCATAGAATAACCTCAAATACTTATATTCAGATAAACTGGGTCACAAAATACATTTGAGAATATTTCCCAAAAATAGTTGTCTTTGGATTTGTAAAAAAAATATATAGTTCAGTACATAATCTGTGAAATAAAAATGTGTTTTCCAGAATGACTGGGATTGGGACTGTCACGGACTACAAAGAAAATATGTACAAGAATGAATTTTGTAGAAAGAAGAAATTTGGCGATGGAAAACAGCAAGACCTGGCAAGAAGAAAGAGAATTGTCAATCCTCAGTTAAAGCTTTGTCAGAGTAAGTGGATGAAGAGAGAAGAATGTGATCAGTATCAACTTACTATGATGGTGTCCCATGCCTAGTCATTTTCTCTCTGATGTCCTTTTATGGCTTTCCTTGGCTTTGACCTTCATTGGTAATCTGGTTGATAGTCTTTTTGAACCATTCTTCAATGTAGCTCCTCATGGGTGCCACGTTGATTTTATGTTGTATTTTTATATTTAAGAATTCACTTTCCAAGTCCCTTAGACCAATAGACAGGTTCTGCAATGCTTCTTGAATATCTTTGTTTTTAATGTCATAAACGACTAGCCATGTTTACACATCATCTTCACCATATTAAAGAATGCCATAGAAATTTTCAAATGATAGTCTTTTATAGATATGAACTTGATCATGAAATGCTTGCTTGTTTAAAAACAATGAGTTGAATATCAATTTCAGTTCATGGACTTAATTGTTGTTGGAAGCTATATCTATCTCAGTTAGCTTCTTGAATAGGTTGTCTCTTCTAGATATGGTCCGACTACATGCTTGAATGATACCATTCAAGTTCTTTACTTTTTCTTTCCACCATGCATTTAGCTAGTCCATTCGATCCAAGGAAGGGAGATCCTCTTGTCTTCTTCTGAATTTTTTCATACCAGTAACTGTAAAACCAAATGGTAAAACTGCATCGAGGTAGAAACCTTGCTCTTTCTTGAGATCTTCTTGCAGATACTCATGAAAATCATGCGATCTTGTTCCAAAAGAGACCATATTCTTTGACATATCCCAAGCTTCTATTATTAATTACATTCTTATGTTTATATTATTTTCCACATAGCCTCAGACCGATGTGAGAAGGATTTATGATCCTCTTAACTTTTTCACAGGTGTGGTGGGCCCGACCATTTCCAAAGGAGTAGAAAACAGTGGAAGAGGCATTAAAGTTGCCTCCAATTCTTTGATTCTCTCCTTTAACATGACGTTTTTCATTTCAAGGTCGCTAATAGAGTTGTCTAGAGCATCTCCAGTTTCTTGGTGTATCTAGGAGATCTAGGAAGGGTGCATGTTGCATAGGTTGATCTCTAAACGAGATTTCCCTTTCTTATTCTTTATATATCTCTTTTCAATAATCAATTTTTTGGATTCGTTATCAAAAACAGCGCTCTGAAATGAAAAATACTCTTCTTTGTCCAATGTATCTATGCCAATTATTTCCATCCCAAGATTGTGTGGAGAAGTGCTCTCTAGTTGTTCTTCATCGGGGAACATTTTGTCAATGTCAATTTCTAGTTCCATATCTTCGAGGGAGATATCATCGATATCAATTTCTCCCCTCGGTCCCTCTTGTTCTTAGACTATTGCTTTCCATTTTTTGCTCGCAGGAAGTTTGTGACAACTTTCAATTTTTTCAAAGGGAGGTTTCTTATCTCCTCCTCCGCCTGAAGAACTGTGTGTGACATTGTTACTTGGGTAGTTCATTGGAGTATTGCTCCGATATGATGTGGTCTTGGGTGTAGCGGTCAGGGATTGGGCACATTTTTCACTCATGCCTTTTCATTTTTTCTTGTGAAAATCATTGGTACTAGTACCAAGTTCATTCAGGATAGTGTCAGTGAAAGAACTATTGAAGTTGTTCCTGACCATGAAATCCCCGAATTTCCAAGGCAGAGAGATGAATTGATTTTTTCTCTTTTCATGGGAAAAATGCAACCAAGAAATGTACTGCATTATTATTCCAGCAAAAAACATTGTACCAAATATGTGACATGGAAGGAAGCAAGGATTTTGTTTAGACCCAAAAATCCTTATAACATTATGTTCTCCATTTCTTCTAGTGTGCCCTTCCTATCCAGGAAGATTGTCAACTGGCCAAACAACGGGGGAAAATACTTTCCAAATATCATTTCTTTAAAAATTGAAACAAAATCATTAAAGACTTTATAAAAATGTTGGCAAGCATCGTGTCTCCATAATATATGGTACGAGAATGTTACTGGGTGAAATTCACAGTTCAAATTCTTACACATAGATAGTCTGGGGAATGGATAGAAATTCGACACAGTGAAAATTAAATAAGATGGCATAAAGAATTTAGTATTCCTTCTGTATTGCAATAACTGGGAAGATATTTCAATGGAAAACAACTTTCCGCAATAGAAGATGTCTTGTTCCTTGACCATAAAATATAAAATATACAGAATCATCAGAGAGATGTTGGTTTCACTTTCCTGTCTCATTATGCTCATGAAAAGCCATGCAATTTGTCAAAAAAGGTTTTTAAATGCACTAACCTATAATATGGCCATGTCTCAGGGAGTGGTCGTTGGGTTTTGTAAGAACTTCAGCAAGAGGTCCAATTCATTACCATGCTTTTTTAAGAACTATCTACAATTCTCTCCCTTGAAAGCATGTGTTGGGTTAGGAAGTGTTAACATATTTCTAAATGCTTGAGGCCATAGGGAGACTTGGGAATGGTTTCCCATCTGGATAATCTGCTGGTTCGGAATATAGTTCTCGACGCAGCACGTGACCACCTCCTTAAAGTAAAAAAATTGGGGACACAATCTGTCACTGCAATTATAGATGTTGAGATAACTTTCTTCTCGGTAGAAGGGGACGAGTAGTATTCATAAGCTATAGACCACTGAAAACTCTAGTCCTCGCGCCCGAAAATATTCAAGGTATCTCCACAGAAATGTTGTCGAGCACCAACCATAAGGTGATGAGAACGTTCCTTTCCTCATAGAATTTAAAATGGACACTGCAACATCATAATATAATCTCCGATAAATCTTGGTTCAATGTGTTTTAATGCGATATGTCCTCGATCTTTTCACCTTTTAATGCCAATCTTTTCGATGTGTCTGGTGAGTTGTGACTAATAAAGGCATAATTAATGTGCATTGGGAAGCATGCAAATTTGGCGGGGATGGATGGCAGCAAAAACTGCTTCAGAAATTTTGAGTACCTGAAAGCCCAGGAACCCACGAATCTGTGAAAACAGGAGCTAAACAATCCACTAAGTATGGAAAGGTGGGGTACAATTCCAAGCCGAAGATCCACACACACAGAAAAAAAAATAAAAAAATCAGATGCCATAATATTGACCTCTACCAATTTGACAATAGGGAGGTTTAGTTGATGTATCCAAATATGGCTTACTTCAGTCAATTCAGGTGCACGTGAGGTGCCTATGAGAAAGGATAATGTTTTGATGAAGATTTGTTTATATTGCTACATGTGGCAGCAATTGTGTGATAGTATTTAGAATGAACATTGGAGGATGGTAATATAATCTNCATCTTCACCATATTAAAGAATGCCATAGAAATTTTCAAATGACAGTCTTTTATAGATATGAACTTGATCATGAAATGCTTGCTTGTTTAAAAACAATGAGTTGAATATCAATTTCAGTTCATGGACTTAATTGTTGCTGGAAGCTATATCTATCTCAGTTAGCTTCTTGAATAGTTTGTCTCTTCAAGATATGGTCCGACTACATGCTTGAATGATACCATTCAAGTTCTTTACTTTTTCTTTCCACCATGCGTTTAGCTAGTCCATTCGATCCAAGGAAGGGAGATCCTCTTGTCTTCCTCTGAATTTTGTCATACCAGTAACTATAAAACCAAATGGTAAAACTGCATCGAGGTAGAAACCTTGCTCTTTCTTGAGATCTTCTTGCAGATACTCATGAAAATCATGCGATCTTGTTCCAAAAGAGACCATATTCTTTGACATATCCCAAGCTTCTATTATTAATTACATTCTTATGTTTATATTCTTTTCCACATAGCCTCAGGCCGATGTGAGAAGAATTTATGATCCTCTTAACTTTTTCACAGGTGTGGTGGGCCCGACCATTTCCAAAGGAGTAGAAAACAGTGGAAGAGGCATTAAAGTTGCCTCCAATTCTTTGATTCTCTTCTTTAACATGACATTTTTCATTTCAAGACCGCTAATAGAGTTGTCTAGAGCATCTCCAGTTTCTTGGTGTATCTAGGAGATCTGGGAAGGGTGCATGTTGCATAGGTTGATCTCTAAACGAGATTTCCATTTCTTATTCTTTATATATCTCTTTTCAATAATCAATTTTTTGGATTCGTTATCAAAAACAACGCTCTGAAATGAAAAATACTCTTCTTTGTCCAATGTATCTATGCCAATTATTTCCATCCCAAGATTGTGTGGAGAAGTGCTCTCTAGTTGTTCGTCATCGGGGAACATTTTGTCAATGTCAATTTCTAGTTCCATATCTTCGAGGGAGATATCATCGATATCAATTTCTCCCCTCGTTCCCTCTTGTTCTTAGACTATTGCTTTCCATTTTTTGCTCGCAGGAAGTTTGTGACAACTTTCAATTTTTTCAAAGGGAGGTTTCTTATCTCCTCCTCTGCCTGAAGAACTGTGTGTGACATTGTTACTTGGGTAGTTCATTGGAGTACTTCTCCGATATGATGTGGTCTTGGGTGTAGCGGTCAGGGATTGGGCACATTTTTCACTCATGCCTTTTCATTTTTTCTTGTGAAAATCATTGGTACTAGTACCGAGTTCATTCAGGATAGTGTCAGTGAAAGAACTATTGAAGTTGTTCCTGACCATGAAATCCCCGAATTTCCAAGGCAGAGAGATGAATTGAATTTTTCTCTTTTCATGGGAAAAATGCAACCAAGAAATGTACTGCATTATTATTCCAGCAAAAAACATTGTACCAAATATGTGACATGGAAGGAAGCAAGGATTTTGTTTAGACCCAAAAATCCTTATAACATTATGTTCTCCATTTCTTCTAGTGTGCCCTTCCTATCCAGGAAGATTGTCAACTGGCCAAACAACGGGGGAAAATACTTTCCAAATATCATTTCTTTAAAAATTGAAACAAAATCATTAAAGACTTTATAAAAATGTTGGCAAGCATCGTGTCTCCATAATATATGGTACGAGAATGTTACTGGGTGAAATTCACAGTTCAAATTCTTACACATAGATAGTCTGGGGAATGGATAGAAATTCGACACAGTGAAAATTAAATAAGATGGCATAAAGAATTTAGTATTCCTTCTGTATTGCAATAACTGGGAAGATATTTCAATGGAAAACAACTTTCCGCAATAGAAGATGTCTTGTTCCTTGACCATAAAATATAAAATATACAGAATCATCAGAGAGATGTTGGTTTCACTTTCCTGTCTCATTATGCTCATGAAAAGCCATGCAATTTGTCAAAAAAGGTTTTTAAATGCACTAACCTATAATATGGCCATGTCTCAGGGAGTGGTCGTTGGGTTTTGTAAGAACTTCAGCAAGAGGTCCAATTCATTACCATGCTTTTTTAAGAACTATCTACAATTCTCTCCCTTGAAAGCATGTGTTGGGTTAGGAAGTGTTAACATATTTCTAAATGCTTGAGGCCATAGGGAGACTTGGGAATGGTTTCCCATCTGGATAATCTGCTGGTTCGGAATATAGTTCTCGACGCAGCACGTGACCACCTCCTTAAAGTAAAAAAATTGGGGACACAATCTGTCACTGCAATTATAGATGTTGAGATAACTTTCTTCTCGGTAGAAGGGGACGAGTAGTATTCATAAGCTATAGACCACTGAAAACTCTAGTCCTCGCGCCCGAAAATATTCAAGGTATCTCCACAGAAATGTTGTCGAGCACCAACCATAAGGTGATGAGAACGTTCCTTTCCTCATAGAATTTAAAATGGACACTGCAACATCATAATATAATCTCCGATAAATCTTGGTTCAATGTGTTTTAATGCGATATGTCCTCGATCTTTTCACCTTTTAATGCCAATCTTTTCGATGTGTCTGGTGAGTTGTGACTAATAAAGGCATAATTAATGTGCATTGGGAAGCATGCAAATTTGGCGGGGATGGATGGCAGCAAAAACTGCTTCAGAAATTTTGAGTACCTGAAAGCCCAGGAACCCACGAATCTGTGAAAACAGGAGCTAAACAATCCACTAAGTATGGAAAGGTGGGGTACAATTCCAAGCCGAAGATCCACACACACAGAAAAAAAAATAAAAAAATCAGATGCCATAATATTGACCTCTACCAATTTGACAATAGGGAGGTTTAGTTGATGTATCCAAATATGGCTTACTTCAGTCAATTCAGGTGCACGTGAGGTGCCTATGAGAAAGGATAATGTTTTGATGAAGATTTGTTTATATTGCTACATGTGGCAGCAATTGTGTGATAGTATTTAGAATGAACATTGGAGGATGGTAATATAATCTCCTGTAAATCTTTGTTTAATGCATTTTAATGGAAGATGTCATCCATAATCATGCTCATTAATGCCAATATTTTCAAAGATAATAAAAGCATAATCAATTTGCATTGGGAAAGTGTGCGAAGATGGCAGGAAAATCGAGAAAGTATGGAAAGGTGGGGAAAACATTGGCAAATATGTAATATACTTGGAACTTGACAAAATCAGGTTCAAGTTAGAAGATAATTTGTTTATAGTTACTTAAACAATTGTCATATTATTCTATTTTATTATTATTCTTTGTGGCCCAAATGCAAACTATGTTCAAATTGGAAGGGTGGAGCAACATTTTCATATGCAAGCGTACTCTCAAATATGCGAACATGTAATATATGCACAATACTAAATAGGGGAATCATGTCAACACCTTTGTAGATGATAGTGGGCCAACACAATGTTTCATTCTTGCTATGATGATGCCTTAAAAAAAAAATTAACATATTTTTGCGAATTCAAGATTGACAAAAAGAAACTAATCAGATTCCATAATATTCTCCCATTAATGCATTTTAATGGTATATGTCCTCAAGCTTTCCTCTTATTAATTCCAATCTTTTCAAACATCTGTGGTGATATGTCACTAGTAAAATCATAATTAATATGCATTGGGAAGGGGTGAAGGTGGCNTTTTTCTCTTTTCATGGGAAAAATGCAACCAAGAAATGTACTGCATTATTATTCCAGCAAAAAACATTGTACCAAATATGTGACATGGAAGGAAGCAAGGATTTTGTTTAGACCCAAAAATCCTTATAACATTATGTTCTCCATTTCTTCTAGTGTGCCCTTCCTATCCAGGAAGATTGTCAACTGGCCAAACAACGGGGGAAAATACTTTCCAAATATCATTTCTTTAAAAATTGAAACAAAATCATTAAAGACTTTATAAAAATGTTGGCAAGCATCGTGTCTCCATAATATATGGTACGAGAATGTTACTGGGTGAAATTCACAGTTCAAATTCTTACACATAGATAGTCTGGGGAATGGATAGAAATTCGACACAGTGAAAATTAAATAAGATGGCATAAAGAATTTAGTATTCCTTCTGTATTGCAATAACTGGGAAGATATTTCAATGGAAAACAACTTTCCGCAATAGAAGATGTCTTGTTCCTTGACCATAAAATATAAAATATACAGAATCATCAGAGAGATGTTGGTTTCACTTTCCTGTCTCATTATGCTCATGAAAAGCCATGCAATTTGTCAAAAAAGGTTTTTAAATGCACTAACCTATAATATGGCCATGTCTCAGGGAGTGGTCGTTGGGTTTTGTAAGAACTTCAGCAAGAGGTCCAATTCATTACCATGCTTTTTTAAGAACTATCTACAATTCTCTCCCTTGAAAGCATGTGTTGGGTTAGGAAGTGTTAACATATTTCTAAATGCTTGAGGCCATAGGGAGACTTGGGAATGGTTTCCCATCTGGATAATCTGCTGGTTCGGAATATAGTTCTCGACGCAGCACGTGACCACCTCCTTAAAGTAAAAAAATTGGGGACACAATCTGTCACTGCAATTATAGATGTTGAGATAACTTTCTTCTCGGTAGAAGGGGACGAGTAGTATTCATAAGCTATAGACCACTGAAAACTCTAGTCCTCGCGCCCGAAAATATTCAAGGTATCTCCACAGAAATGTTGTCGAGCACCAACCATAAGGTGATGAGAACGTTCCTTTCCTCATAGAATTTAAAATGGACACTGCAACATCATAATATAATCTCCGATAAATCTTGGTTCAATGTGTTTTAATGCGATATGTCCTCGATCTTTTCACCTTTTAATGCCAATCTTTTCGATGTGTCTGGTGAGTTGTGACTAATAAAGGCATAATTAATGTGCATTGGGAAGCATGCAAATTTGGCGGGGATGGATGGCAGCAAAAACTGCTTCAGAAATTTTGAGTACCTGAAAGCCCAGGAACCCACGAATCTGTGAAAACAGGAGCTAAACAATCCACTAAGTATGGAAAGGTGGGGTACAATTCCAAGCCGAAGATCCACACACACAGAAAAAAAAATAAAAAAATCAGATGCCATAATATTGACCTCTACCAATTTGACAATAGGGAGGTTTAGTTGATGTATCCAAATATGGCTTACTTCAGTCAATTCAGGTGCACGTGAGGTGCCTATGAGAAAGGATAATGTTTTGATGAAGATTTGTTTATATTGCTACATGTGGCAGCAATTGTGTGATAGTATTTAGAATGAACATTGGAGGATGGTAATATAATCTCCTGTAAATCTTTGTTTAATGCATTTTAATGGGAGATGTCATCCATAATCATGCTCATTAATGCCAATATTTTCAAAGATAATAAAAGCATAATCAATTTGCATTGGGAAAGTGTGCGAAGATGGCAGGAAAATCGAGAAAGTATGGAAAGGTGGGGAAAACATTGGCAAATATGTAATATACTTGGAACTTGACAAAATCAGGTTCAAGTTAGAAGATAATTTGTTTATAGTTACTTAAACAATTGTCATATTATTCTATTTTATTATTATTCTTTGTGGCCCAAATGCAAACTATGTTCAAATTGGAAGGGTGGAGCAACATTTTCATATGCAAGCGTACTCTCAAATATGCGAACATGTAATATATGCACAATACTAAATAGGGGAATCATGTCAACACCTTTGTAGATGATAGTGGGCCAACACAATGTTTCATTCTTGCTATGATGATGCCTTAAAAAAAAAATTAACATATTTTTGCGAATTCAAGATTGACAAAAAGAAACTAATCAGATTCCATAATATTCTCCCATTAATGCATTTTAATGGTATATGTCCTCAAGCTTTCCTCTTATTAATTCCAATCTTTTCAAACATCTGTGGTGATATGTCACTAGTAAAATCATAATTAATATGCATTGGGAAGGGGTGAAGGTGGCGGGGATGGAGGGGAGTGAAAATTTCTTTGGTACTTTTTTGAACCTGGGAGTCCATTGTCGAATTGTAGAACACCCAAGTTTTGGATGCAAGATGTATACTCCGAACACGGGGCATGAAAGTTTGATAATGCATATCTGAGAACCCACGGCCATAAAATTGGCTAAGGAAATGAAAGTGATTGGTCAGACTCCTGATGTCAAGATATAGATGGATATAGAATTTGTGAGTCTTCCACCTGGGAACCCGCTATCATAGAAATGCGACTAATTATAGAAGAGGAAAAAAATAAAGGGAGAGAAGAAATTTATGCTTGACACAAGAACACTTTGTCTGATAATTGTCAAGCGATAGAAACACATCGACTATGAGGCATGAGAGTTCCATAGGGCCTAGCTAGGAGCCGGCCGGCATAAAATTGGATAAGTATGGAAACGAATAACATTTGGTCAGACTCATGATGTGAATATATAAATGGATATAGAATTTTTGAGTCCGCAACCCTGGGAACCTGCGAGCATAGACATGCGACTATGTATAGAAGCAGAAACAAATAATAGAGGGGAAGAAGAAAAGGGAAAAAGTAGCAAGTATAGAAGAGAAAAACAAATGTAGTAAAGAACTTTATGCGTCACGGAACAACACTTGGTCTTAATTATGGAAAGGTGGGACGACTAGATGGTGTTATCGTAGGCAGAGTGAGGCTTGCGAGTTCGAGGAGTTGGGGATCGAATTGTAGATAATTGGAGTTTTGGGTGCAAGATGTATATCCAAACACGAGGCATGGAAGTTCAATAATTCCTTCGAGGGAACCCGTGGCCATAAAATTGGTCAAGTGTGAAAACAAACTACGGTCAGTTGGGTGCATGATGTAAAGATATAGACAGATGTAGAATTTCTCACTCTGCCACCTCGGGAACCCGCGAGCATAAATATGTGACTAAGCATAGAACCAGAAATGAATAATACAGGGAAAGAAGAAAAGGGAAGAACAAGTAAGTATAGAATAGGAAAAATAAAAGGGAGCAAAGAACTCTATTCGTCACGCAAGAACACTTATTTTGATAATTTNAGATGTCATCCATAATCATGCTCATTAATGCCAATATTTTCAAAGATAATAAAAGCATAATCAATTTGCATTGGGAAAGTGTGCGAAGATGGCAGGAAAATCGAGAAAGTATGGAAAGGTGGGGAAAACATTGGCAAATATGTAATATACTTGGAACTTGACAAAATCAGGTTCAAGTTAGAAGATAATTTGTTTATAGTTACTTAAACAATTGTCATATTATTCTATTTTATTATTATTCTTTGTGGCCCAAATGCAAACTATGTTCAAATTGGAAGGGTGGAGCAACATTTTCATATGCAAGCGTACTCTCAAATATGCGAACATGTAATATATGCACAATACTAAATAGGGGAATCATGTCAACACCTTTGTAGATGATAGTGGGCCAACACAATGTTTCATTCTTGCTATGATGATGCCTTAAAAAAAAAATTAACATATTTTTGCGAATTCAAGATTGACAAAAAGAAACTAATCAGATTCCATAATATTCTCCCATTAATGCATTTTAATGGTATATGTCCTCAAGCTTTCCTCTTATTAATTCCAATCTTTTCAAACATCTGTGGTGATATGTCACTAGTAAAATCATAATTAATATGCATTGGGAAGGGGTGAAGGTGGCAGGGATGGAGGGGAGTGAAAATTTCTTTGGTACTTTTTTGAACCTGGGAGTCCATGGTCGAATTGTAGAACACCCAAGTTTTGGATGCAAGATGTATACTCCAAACACGGGGCATGAAAGTTTGATAATGCATATTTGAGAACCCACGGCCATAAAATTGGCTAAGGAAATGAAAGTGATCGGTCAGACTCCTGATGTCAAGATATAGATGGATATAGAATTTGTGAGTCTTCCACCTGGGAACCCGCTATCATATAAATGCGACTAAGTATAGAAGAGGAAAAAAATAAAGGGAGAGAAGAAATTTATGCTTGACACAAAAACACTTTGTCTGATAATTGTCAAGCGATAGAAACACATCGACTATGAGGCATGAGAGTTCCATAGGGCCTAGCTAGGAGCCGGCCGACATAAAATTGGATAAGTATGGAAACGAATAACATTCGGTCAGACTCGTGATGTGAATATATAAATGGATATAGAATTTTTGAGTCCGCAACCCTGGGAACCTGCGAGCATAGACATGCGACTATGTATAGAAGAAGAAACAAATAATAGAGGGGAAGAAGAAAAGGGAAAACGTAGCAAGTATAGAAGAGAAAAACAAATGTAGTAAATAACTTTATGCGTCATGGAACAACACTTGGTCTTAATTATGGAAAGGTGGGGCGACCAGATGGTGTTATCGTAGGCAGAGTGAGGCTTGCGAGTTCGAGGAGTTGGGGATCAAATTGTAGATAACTGGAGTTTTGGGTGCAAGATGTATATCCAAACATGAGGCATGGGAGTTCAATAATTCCTTCGAGGGAACCCGTGGCCATAAAATTGGTCAAGTGTGAAAACAAACTACGGTCAGTTGGGTGCATGATGTAAAGATATAGACGGATGTAGAATTTCTCACTCTGCCACCTCGGGAACCCGCGAGCATAAATATGTGACTAAGCATAGAACCAAAAATGAATAATACAGGGAAAGAAGAAAAGGGAAGAACAAGTAAGTATAGAATAGGAAAAATAAAAGGGAGCAAAGAACTCTATTCGTCACGCAAGAACACTTATTTTGATAATTTTCAAGCTATAGAAACACATCAACTATGGGAAAAATATTTGCACCCATGGAATATAGTTGGAGCTCAACAGACCCTGGTTCAAGATAAAAGATATGTTTTTTATATCTATGTCAACAAGAAATAGACAGAAGATATGACTTGGCACATTTATATGCAAGAATTCAAATGAAGTCATCACAGGTAGAGTGAGGCTTGGGGGTTCAAGTCTGGGGTTGAATTGTAGATCACCAAAGTTTTGACTGCAAGATGTATACCATGAACACGGGCATGAGAGTTCAATGGCACCTACGCAGGAACCCACGACCATAAAATTCACCAACTATGAAAATGAATGACGGTCGGACGGACTCGTGATGTAAAGATATAGATGGACATGTAATTTGTCACTATGCCATCCTAGGAACCCATGAGCATAGACATGGGACTAAGGATAGAACCAGAAATGGATAATAGAGGGGAAGAAGAAAAGGGAGAATGGATAAGTATAGAGGAGGAAAAAGAAAGGGAGCAAAGAACTGTATGCCTCACAAAAAAACACTTGGTGTGATAATTATCAAGCGATAGAAAAACATCAACTATGGGAAAAAAATATAGTTGGACAAATTGGACAATGTATGCAGATCAACATTTTTTGTAACCATACCTCTTATTCTCATGAATACACATTGTATCTTCATATGCATTGTATTCTCATGAATACATAAGGATCCATCCTTGTGCCCAATTACTGTCTTCTTGTTTCAATGTACCAATACAGAGAATACAATGGACATGAAAGCAAGCTGCTACATAGGAACACATGACAAACAGATGGGAGTACAAATTTTTTATTTCATGAAGACAAAGATGGGAGCACAGAACATAGAATTGACATGAAGACAAGTTAATATACAGGAGGATATGGAGTATCCAAGGGAAAAAAAAAATAAATAGAGTTGCAAATCAGTGCAACAAATATAGACAGAGTAAATGAAAAACAATTGGATATGGAACATGGGTAGAAATGTCTAGCATTGCATCGATTCTTATACATTTCTGATTAAGAGTTCTTTGACTTGTCTAGTTTTCCTATTTGTTTCTATGAAAAAAGTACAAAACAAAATGGACATGAACATAAGTTGACATGTAAAGAAAAAAACAAGGAATATGTACATGCAGTAAATAAAATATAATAAAATAAATAGAGTAATAGATAGTGTTAAAAGAATGTACTGGTTTTTTTTTTTTGGTTCATCCATGTTTGTGTATATATAAAAATTTGTGTAAAAAATGTTTGTGCCCAAAATCAATTACAAAGGGAAAACTAAGAAGTTGAATAGCTTGGTTTTCTGCAACAAGATAGACAGATATGCTTTAAAACATAGAAATACGATTTTGCAATATGTTTGATGTATATTTCATAATTCAAGTGCAATAGAAATTGTATTGTGATCAGACCAGTATGTGTACAAACCAAGGAAAACCAAGAATTTGGATAACTTGGGTTTCTGCAACAAGCTAGATAGATATTCTTTGAAACATAGAAATATGATTTTGCAATATGTTTGATGTATATCTCATAATTCAAGTGAAATATCGATTGTATCATGATCAAACCAGTATGTGTCTAAGATAGAGACGTTGTATTGAGAGATGGGCAAATTCGACCATACATGGTCAATAAGTGTGTTTTGTACATGGCTTGTGTTGTTCAAAATAAACCGGAGACTGTATTTGCAGATGTAGTTTTCCAATTCTTTTGTTCTGACATTATTTTGTAGCATGTCAATATTGAAATCTCCTACAATGAAAATGGTTTCGTTCAGATGCAAATGGTANCTTTTCTTATTTGCGCCCACATGCAAGACACCACTTGCTCTATTATTATGCACATTGTTTTGAAAAACAAATTTGTTATGCGACAAGAGAAGTCACCACTTGAATATAGCAGCTCCCATCGAACTATTTTATGGTAACTGAATCATTCTATAATGTTATTGGGACGTGGATCTCTATAGAATAGTGTTGGGAAGATCATTTCCTTGGTAAATTTGTCCTTGAATATTCCAAGTGGATGTTTCCCCTCAACAAGTGCAATTTCGACAATCTTGTCTTACAAGTCATGAATGTGTTTTGAATCAGTGAATCCATGTACCAATGTCTCAACAGATGTTTCATTTTCTGATTCATCGCTTGTATCAAATTCACTAGCAGTTTCGAGAGTATGTGAAAAGTTGTCATCCCCTTCTCCAAGAACATTGTTCCAATTCTCATTTATACAAATGTTATGTGCTTTGTATAGGGCCCTGGAACACAATTATTTTAATGCTTTCATGACAACATGCACACGCACTTTACTTGTCTAATATGTATTCTTGTATTGCAAGTGTCTTTTGAGAGCCACAACAATTGTCATTGTATCGCTAATGAATTGTGGTAAGGATTTTTTCACAACATCTAGTTGGAAAAGCACATTAATGATTGATCTTGTTAAGCCCATTTGAGATCATTTATAGCCCTAGGGTCTGATTTGTGAAAATGCAATTTGCAGAGATACAAGTCTCTCTTCAAGTTTTGTAAGTGCACGTACATCTAGTAGTGGTGTATTACATCTTATTTGGTCAGGCGTTGCAAACTGTGGTCGTTTTCCATTTTCAAGTGACCGTTTGCATGGAAGACAAATTTTTCCATTGGAAAATGTTTTATCATTCAGTGTCAAGCAGAAGTATTCTGCTTACAAATCAGGCATGAAAGACTTGGTGATTTTTGTGAAATTCAATTGATCTCAAATTGCACATGCAATGGAAGGAGTGTCTTTGATTTGTTTCATATAGGTCTGTCTTGCATCTTTCTTCCATAGGGAACTATGTGTAGAAAGTGTTTGTTGGTTTTCATTGATAACAGTGCATGGTATTGTTTCTAGCCCACGAAATGTGATTTTTTCCTCTCAGACAGTGCCATGACCATTGTGGGATGTGTGACCATACCCGTTTCTCTTTTGTTGTGCATGAACAATTTTTTTTAGGTTGTGATATGTCAGTTTATGCCTAGAACGAAGCGTAGTAATGTATTTTTTCTCTCACGTATAACCTTTTTCAAGTTGTGATAACTTAGTCTATGTTTTTTGTTCAAGGGCAGGATGATCTCATGGCAACTAGGATGAGTTTCATTCTGATTAAATAACATGTGATGCTTATGCAAAGTCGATGTGGTTTGGTTGGCATTGACATTGGCCCCTGAACCGATAGTATTTCCTATATCACCAATGTATTTTTTTCTCTCACGTATGACCTTTTTCAAGTTGTGATAAGTTAGCCTACATTTTTTGTTTAAGCCTTGTATGGCCTCATCACAACTGGGATGAGTTTCACGTATGACCTTTTTCAATTTGTGATAAGTTAGTGTATGTTTTTTGTTTAAGCCCTGTACAGCCTCATTACAACTGGGACGAGTTTCATTCTCATTAAATACATGTAATGAGATTCGATGCAGTTTGGGTGGCATGGATAGTGGACCCTAAACCAGTGGTATTTCCCATCAAAGTTTGATAATGGATATGTGGCGTATCTGTTTTCAATGAGATGATGTCAATTGTTCGATTGTAGTTTGTTTCAATACACCAGGAATGGACAGTGTCATCTGGCAAGGCCGACCAGACCTGGATATTTACTCTGAATATGATAGATAACCATTGAAAATAGAATCTTCTACCCTCTACATTTCCTTTTTCATATGGAAGTGCCATGTTTACAAGTTATTCTTGCCAACTTCCAATTGTCATATTATTTTCTAGGATATATGGCGAAAGGTGTTCATGCAAGAAGCTAAAATCCTATTGGATGTCACCTATAATTGCATTGCAAAAGGATTGTACATTGTAAATATGCAGGGACTACACATCGAACTATGTTTCTAGCAAATAGAAAATTGCATTGAATAGACTATCTCCACAACTAGATGCAACAATTGTTGCCATATGCAAGTTATGGCAGTGTATACGATGCATAATTCGTTTCCATTGTGATTCAAGGTCTTTGCAAACGAGGGACAAGAAAATATGACATCCTCCAAGATTTCATATGGATAATTTTCTATATAATAGTGGTTCATAATGACCACTGACAGGATTGGCATCATGGAACAAGATGCAATATGGATTGCTAGATGCAGTTTTGTTGAATAGTAGATATCTTGTTTTTCTKGTCAATGACCATATTCCAATTGATATATTGAGCCACTTAGACAACCACCATATACAAAATGTATCTCCCCAACATCCCTGTTGCGCCTCTTTCGTCACCTTAGTGAGCAAAATAGAGGTGCTTGCAAGCTCAGTTGGGTCTGCTGAGTAGGACATCTACAAGGAAAAGAGTTAGGGAAACAAAATAAAAACTACAATTAAGAATTAAACTAAGAGATGCAATAAAAATCAAATTCATGAGCATAGGGACATAGAAACAAAAAGAACCATAAGA
>JZKD02S1846760.1:7829-22918 GCA_000966675.3 Picea glauca
TTAAAAGGGCATAACTGTTTCTACATGTGTCGAAATTGGGTCCATGATACCTTGTTAGAAAGGTATCGGATAAAGGAATGCAGTGGAAGAGGTATCTAGGAAAAACAAGTGACAAGATACATCATAAGGGAAGGAAACACCATACCACGGATTCAGGGGAAAAAATGACTATGCAGACTTCAGGAAGCCATATCTAAGGACATGGGAAACAAAATTAGTCCTAAGACAACTCAATGGAAATATGGAAGAGAGAAGAATATGATGAGAAAACAAGTGATAGAAAATAATGAGTGGAAATTGTATGAAAATTCAAAACACTGAAGAAACTTGAATTCAGCTGAAGAACAGGCTAGGTAGACTTCAAACAATCATATCTCAAGCTACAAGCAACATAATCATACCAGTAATAGCTCAATGGAAAGATGAGACAAAGGATATGAATATTAGAAGATAAAAAGATACCAATCAGA
Organism: Picea glauca; assembly: GCA_000966675.3. NCBI lineage: Eukaryota > Viridiplantae > Streptophyta > Pinopsida > Pinales > Pinaceae > Picea > Picea glauca. Next base: position 8,300 of record JZKD02S1846760.1, read on the forward strand.
AATATAAAACAATAAATTCCCTAAACGACTCAAGAAATTAAGAAGACGAAGACAATAGGCACAGTGAATAATATTTTTTAAATAAATATCATTTGTAAACTAGCATAGGGAGATTGTAACCACCCAGTGGTTTCTTCATATTCCATTTGTAACTCCCACATATACATTTTCAAAATGTGAAAATAAATTGGGGGAAAATGAAATGAACAACAAGGAAAACTAAAGAGTCTCTCTTGTTTTATAAAAGAGAGCTCATTGGATGTAAGAAGGGACTTTTTCCCTTTGTAATGAAAGACAATACTATCACTTCTGAGTTAATAAAAAGAAAGATAAATTCCATAAATTTGTGGATTTGTTGGATGTACATGAGATTATTCTTTGTGCATTTGTCTTCTGCTTGAGTGGATAGGATTTTGTTGTATGAACTACTTCTACACTCTGTTTTGTCTGCTTATGCTATCACATGTTTCTTTGTGGGTACATAAATGATTTTATGGATGTGTTGTACAACTATTTGTCTATGTATCTGTAGAATTGTTGTTTTCATCTATCATTTGAATACATGCAATTTTTCTAGTTTTGATAGTATTACCTTACATTGTACTCATTCTTTTAGTTTTTCTCCCGGGATAGATTAGAATTAGTTAGGATTTGATTAGCTTCCTTTTAGTTAGATTAGTATTAGGATTAAATAGAACTCTTTGGGGGACAGTTTGTTGTCTTTCCCATTTTTCTTATTTTAGTTTTGAGAGGCAGCGAGGCCCATATAATTGTCGGAAAAAATACACCAAATGAGAGTAGGTCTAATTGGGACCTGCCATTGGGAGTTCTCCCTTAACTGCTTGAAGGTTCATTCAAACCCATCAACAGAAATGGCGCTAGAAGGAGGGCCAGATGGAAAGCTGAGCCTATGGAGTAATTATGATGAATTTGTTTTAATTTAGTAATGGCTCCATCCCATATTCCTTTATGGAGGTGTTTTTTCTGGTACCCTACCTCCTAAACCTCCTAGAAATATTTTACATTTCTTGTCACAACTTGAATTTGATGGAAAAGGTGAAACCTATGCATCTGGGCATGCCTTACATTTCTGGATATTTTTTGGTTCTCACAATATTACTAATGAAAATTCCATTTGTAGGTTGTTCATTCTCAGGTCAAGTCAAGGGTTGGTGCAAGACTTTGTCGGTCACCTCTATTCACACATGGGAACAATTTATGCATGAATTTTTGCATGATTTTAGGAATTATGATTATGATAAATTGTGTGAAGAAATTATAGAGCTTAGGAATAACGAAGATGAATTTATTCAAGATTTTATTATTATATTTACTCATCTTTTCTATAGGTTTCCTTTGAATGATAGGCCCTCTAATAATGGTTTGATTTCCTTTTTAGTTTCTCATACTATTGAAACATATGAGCCAGTGGATGAAGTATCTAAATAACATTTTAATGTTCCTTTGCATGATGATTTGGATTTAAACAAAATATTGAAAATACTAATGGCTTAGTTGGACTTCATATGTCTAGATATTTCTTTACTATCTGGGATATAGATAAGAGAGATAATTATTTTTCAAAAGAATCATATGTATCCTCTCACCATTCCATTCCCCCTTTCTTTCCTTATAATGGAAGAGAGGCCCCTTGTGCAAATTCGAGTTCAGATTTTTTTATAGTTGACCAAGAGGAGGGTTTTCCTGCTGATAATGGGACACTTTGGGTCACATCGATGGTTATGCCAGGTTCTCATTATCCTACCTCATATTCTCCATCACAAGGAATAGAAGAGGAAGCAATGGGGAAATACATGAATGTTGATATTTGTGTTAATGAATAAAATATGGACACACTTAAAATGAATCCTTCCTCACCTATGGATAATTTGGAATTAGTTAATTTTGATTTAAATTGTCACATTATTATAAATTCTTCTTGTATAAATGAGGTGGATCAAGAATGTTTTCCTACTACTGATGGATTATTTATTGAAACATATGAAATATAGAGAGGATAATGACCCTTTTTCATGGGATGAAGGGAATGTCGTGGAAAAGGTATATCATACCATGTCTTCTTCTTATTTATCTTCATTTACGATCAATAGTGAAGCTTCTTGTTCAAGTATCCCTTTAGTTAATATTGTTGATACTAGTGGCTTCCACCATTTTCTTGAAGATTTTTCTTATACGACAGTGGGTACTAGCCTATGTATATCATTCAATTACACTAGTCTATCTCAAGTTGATGGTTGCTTGAAGTATGAATCTAGGGAGAATTTCCAAGATAATGAGGCACTTCAGTCTGTGTCGATGGTTATGTCAGGACCTCATTATTTTGGTTTGTCTTCAGGGATAAACAACTCTATTATCATGGAGATTCTCTCACAAGGAACACATCACAAATATTCTATGCATGGTTCTCATTTGGCATGCCACTTTCCCATGAACTCTCTCCATCAATTTTATGGTAGTTTTTGTGATAGAATTGAAGCATGGTAGGAGGAATTGTATCCATCTAATGTTATCATGAATTATTGCATTGACATATTTAACACCGTGAATGGATTTTATCATGCTTTAATTTTTCCCACTTTCACTCTATTTTTATTCCAAGATATGTTTCTAATCTTTTATGACGAATATGTTTGTGCAGGCTTGGGATTACATGGATGGCTACATTGGCATTATTAATTTACATAGCTCATTTTCAGCCATTGTGGCGTAGAATAGGAGTAGGGTAGAATATGATAGTGTCTTTCCTTTGCATAGTTTAGCTTTGCTTTCTAGTTTTTTATTAATTTTTGGTTTGCATTCTTTTATTTTTATTACTATTGGATGATCAGTAAATGAATTCTCAACATAGGTGGAACAAATAAAAGGATTGCACACAAAATTTCCCTTGAATGTATTTTTCATTTTAATTTAGATATAGAAAAAATTGTCTTTATCTCATTCTAAAAAAAAATCTATATGTTGGGTGATTTTCACATCACTGATTCACCATGTTTAATCTTCTTCAAGCATTAGGTTATCTCACAAGAAGACTATTTTATAAAAGATAATATTCATTCCCTCTTGTAATGAAAATGGACACTCATATTTGTCCCATACTCATATCCAGATAATTATGATCCGAAAGAGTTTTCGTAATTGAGATTCTTATGAGTTTTGGGCTTATTGCCCCACACACAATAAATTGAAAGTTTGAGTGACTAAAATATGCCCATCTAAAATCAAATCCACTCCAACTCCTTGGAATCCCTTTAAAATATTATTTTTCCTTGGTTTTGGAGTTTTCCAAATGATGTATTTTCCAATTAACTCTTTCTTTGATTACTTTCAGCCAATATGATTTTTTCTGTGTAGACTTGTTTAGCATAGTGAGTTTAAATTACTTTTATTTCCTTTGATTTTTTTTCTTACAACACATTTAGATATAATTTATGGGTATTGAATGCACATATCTTATGCTTTGTTCAATTAATTTTTCAACGAGGAATTTATCTTTCACCTTGCATCTTTCTTCACCCAAGATTCCTCTCATACATAACAAAAAGAGGCATTCATTCACATTGTTTAGATGCATGTTTTGAAAATTATGGAAAGCATGGTAATTTAAATACCTTTGTTAATATATTTTTCAGAAATTACTTGGGAACCAATCTTTTCTTTCCCCAACTCACTGATCGACTAAAGACTCAATCTTAGCATTGCCAATTCAATGGATTTTCAAACCTGATATTTTCTTGAACAATATATTTTCATCCTTTGGGTTTGCTTATTTTGGGTGACTCATTATGGTTACATTATTAAGTAATATTATTTTTATCATGGCTGAGAACTATACACTTTTCTAATGTTGATCCATTCAAATGCTTGGGAGTTGTAAGTATCTTTATGGAATATATATGTCAATGCAACTTTTAAGATTCCAATTTCAAATCTTCATCATTTATTTATATTTTAGACATGATAGTAAGTTTCAAGATGTGAATATATTATGAGTTGTAACTCATTAATATATTGGGCCCCACACTCTCCAACACTCATTGAATCCAAAATCAATTTATTTATAATAAAAAAAGATAATCATTATTTGGGTTAGTTTGAATATCTTCTATTTTGATCATTCGTGCTCATGAGCTTGCCAATTTTGTTATTAGATTTTAACGGAAAACATATCTAGTAGAGAGAGAAATTACACACTCTTCTTTTCCATTTCATTTTCTCTACATTATATGCGACATGTAATCTCAAGGAAGTGATATGCATAATTTTTCTACTGGAAACACTCTAGGGAACTTGAGATATAAGTTACATAGAATTTCCCATCATGTCAATCTTATCACCTATTAGAAATCCAATCCTAATCACTTCATTCAATTTTGATTTCTAATCATATTTCTCATTTTTGTTGGGGAAGTCAATCCATCTAGGCTGAGAACTGAGATCATTTGCACCTTTACAAAATATCTTAATTGCTCCCTTTTTCATGATAATTTCCTCTTGCCTCTCACAAGGATAAAAGATGATCATACAATGTTTCACATCATTGTCATCAATGATCAAAGTGTAACATCCCGCTCTAGCACACTAAGTGAACTTATTCTTTGAGGACACTTGCTCGCAAGTGATCCGGATTATTATGCTATTAAAACTTTTGATTTTGATTATGAGGCGTTATGGGTTGACGACATGTTATTTTACTACATTGACATAGACAGGTGCTATTGTCTCGGTTTTACCGAGTGTGCAAGATTTTGGACCTTGAGGATGCAGAGGCATCGATGGAACCCCTTGGACTCCGGATCGAGTCGGGGAATGTACCATTGGGGTTTGATTGTTTTTACTATGATATTAGCGCATCTGATTAGATGATATGATATGGATATATTCTGACATGATTTGTTGATGATGCAGGCTAACAATAGCTTGCTGACCAGACTCACATGTGGACTAAAGGGGTCACGCACGACTAACAGAGATGTTGAGGGAGAGGTGTGGACAATAGCCCTCCCATAACCTACTAGCACTCCCACCATGGCTCGAACTGTAGGTTAACGATTACCTAGTTTGAGAGGACCCACGATGTCATGAGGGAAGACTACGATAGTCACTCACGATGATTCTAAGGGGTGCGCAATAAGGTGGGGGCCTCATTCCTTAGAGGCCCTTAGTCTCCCACAAGTTCACCTGCCGGAGTATTGACTCCAGGGGTTTTTTATGTCTACCAAGTCAGTTAAAAGGCTAGTGACACCCTTGGAGCATGTGGTGCATCCTAAAGGGCGCATCGTGCAAGAAAAATGGAAGGAGGCGAGTGACACCCTTGGAGCACCTAGTGCGTCCTAAAGGGCATGTCGCATTGTTTTGATAAATGAATGAACCTAGATGGCCTTAGGACGAATAACGTGTTAAGTATTTAAAAAAAACAACAACAACAACAATTTCCCTAATTAAATGTCGCCCAGTACAAAATTTAAGGTCTAAGTCTAAATTACGCTAGTGGTAAAATTTTGTCTACCTATATAAAAAAAAAAATAATAATTAAAATAAAAACAACTTAAATAATAATTATGATCTTCGTAAAATCTTGTAACACGAAGGAAGTAAGAAATTTAATTTATTCATAAAAAATCAGTTGGAATTAATTGTTTTATCTTTTTGATAATTTAAAATATACTAACTAAATGATAAAAGGGAAAAAGGGTTAAATTCCACACCTGCTTTTTTGAGTTCTAATTAAAAAGGGGAAAGAGGGAAAATATGAAATTTTAGGAAACTAGGAAAAGAGGTAAACATAAAAAGGGAAAAAGAGGAAGGTCAAACTTAGTAAAGCATCTACCATTTAAGAGCTTTCTAATTTAAACTGAACTAGCAATTTAATAAAAGGGAAAGTTATTAAAACCTATAAGAGAATTTGGGGACACCTAGGAGTGATTCTAGGAGTAACTCTAGGTGGGTGAGGGAAATAAAGATAATTAATCAATTAAAAAGGTTAATTTATGGAGGAAGGAAGGGGATGGGTGACACTTGTACGGGGAGGAGTTTTTAGGAAATTAATTATAAAAACTTAACTAAAAGAGAATTTTTGGAAAGTAAGGAACCACGAAACTCTATATAATGAAGGGACGTGACGAAGGTTGGATCATATTCTGTTTGCATAATGTTACGCTGCAGAAATATCTAATTGACTGATTTAACTTGTGGGAGTTGGGATACCCAGCTCGGTAAGGAGTGGTAGCTCGGCCTTGCGAGGCGAGCTGGGAGCTAGTCGAAATCTCTGGATAGTGAGTGTGTGGCCCTTTTGCAGCTCGGGGGGCTAAGGGGGAAGAAGATTACCCCTAGCATTGGATGGGAGGTACCGGTGAAGTCTCGACGGTCGACAAGCGAGAGTTGCACAGAACGTGCAAGATGACGTTTGGAGTGGACTATCAGGCAATGATACACTCTCTTCATTTTTGTATGGTAGAATGCATTAGGACTTATGCTTGGATCTGCTTATTTAATGGAGAAGTAAACTGATGTTCTTCTTTTTAATATTGATGAGTGAACTTTCCTTAGCCTAGCTCGATGGTTGTTGACTCCCATGGCCTTCGTTTTCCCGCATGTCTTGACCACCTTGTTGTGTTGATTGTGACCTTCATGGTTGTTTAGACTTCGTCCCTAGCTCACCAGTCCTCGCCTGAGCAGTCGACTAGGAGCTTGATCTATGGTCGTCACCTTAGCATTAAAAGACCTATAGATATCAACGCCCAACTTTTCTGTGTGAGGATGATGAGCAAAGGACAAACCTGTTAGTTGTCTACCCTTGATGTTTGTCCCTGGCTGATTGTTGATTCTTCCATCTGGCAATGATCTCTGCGTTTGGATTATCTTGTGTCCTGGTTGGTTTTCTCTATGCCTTGACTGATAGAAACCCTGAAAATTATTCCATGACCTTTCCCATTAGATCCTTGCATTCTCTTATTGTTTTCTGCATTGTATTGGGGTTATAGCATTGGAAGCATGAATTGATTTCTGGTCTGCAAATTTTGGGTATTTTGGCAATGAAAAAAAAACGTTTGATTACCTATCTGCATTTTATATTGGTGTTCGGGATATGAAAAATGTTTTTTTTGTATTCCTGTTTCCATTGTATTGGTACTCTGGCAATGGGAAGAACGTTTGATTTCCTATCTGCATTTTATATTAGTGTCCGGGAGATGAAAAATGTTTTTGTATTCCTGTCTGCATTGTATTGGTACTCTAGCAATGGGAATAATGTTTGATTTCCTATCTGCATTTTATATTGGTGTCCGAGAGATGAATTTTTTTTTTTTTTTGTATTCCTGTCTGCATGGCATTGGTATCCTGGCAATGGAAAATGAATTCATTTCCATGCCTGCATTTTTCCAGCTCTTTTCCCTTTTAAATGATGATGGCAACATGGAGTTCCTTCTGGTGCGTTTTGGGCACATCATTCTGCATATTTAAAATACGGGTAACCATGAATGTCCTTCTGGTGTGTCCCTGTACATGATTTTCCCTTTTAAATTGAGACTGTGATTGTTGTTTAAATGCTCACAAATTTTCCATTCAAAACATGACTGAGATCGATGTTTAAATTCTCACGATTTTCCATCCAAAACGTGACTGAGTTGCTATTTAATTGCCCACGATTTTTTCCTTTAAAATGTGAAGAGATTGTTGTTAAAATCACCCACGTTTTTGCTTTTAAAGATTGACTTAGATTGTTGTTTAAATACCCACGATTTTACCTTTAGAATGTTGCCGGAGCTTGCTGTAATTACCCACGATTTTTCCTTTAGAATGTTGTCGGAGCTTGTTGTAATTACCCACGATTTATCCTTTAGAATGTTGCCAGAGCTTGCTGTAATTACCCATGTTTTTTGCATTTAGAATGTTGACTGAGCTTGCTAGAATGACCACGAATTTACCAAAACAATTCCTACAGTTAATTGGCTTGTTAATTGCAATGTTAAATGCTATATTAATTGCCTTACTAAATGCTAAAACAATTGCTACAACACTGTGAATGGTCAATAGATTCCTACTTATTGATTAAATGCCATAGCGAGTTAAATGGTTAACAGTTATGTAAATTGCCTTTTTTTTGCGCTATTAATCGTTAGGTTAACCGTCATATAAATTGCCTTGCTACTGTTATATTAATTTTTATGTTAATTAGCATGATAATCGCCTTGTTAGTGATATAATACTTGTTATGAAAATAGTCATGAAAACTACCCTGTTATTGCTCAATTAATTGATTATGTTAATCATTATGTTAAAGGCATTGTCAACTGCTGTAATAAATTGTTATGTAACAGATATGTAATTACCTTGTTGATTTGCTACAACAATGTTATTAGCTGGCAGTTTCCTCCTGAATGATAATAAACAACTAGTGTGGTTATTTCAGTCATTATATCTAGACTAATGTTGAGGTTTAACTGTTCATAGGTGCTATAGGTAGCATTCCAGTTTAAGAATGTTAATGTCGTTATTCAATTTTATGGTTAGTTGGATTTATAGATATCGCCTAATTGGTAACTTAGACTTATTAAATTTGAGTTGTAATTCATGTTAAGTTCGGTGGGTAACTCCTTGACTAATGGAATTTAAATTGGTTAATTGATCTGTAATTAACGCCAATTTAAGTCATAGATAACGACATTTTAGCCTTGATTAATGGTTTTTGTTTAATATTAATTAATGTTGTACGTGGTTTGTAAACATTCAATGTGATTGGTTTTTCTCACTGTAAGGGTTCTAGTTACTTGTGTAATTAATTTTGGGTGCGTTGGGTTGTTAGGATGATTGTCCTTAGCTTAGTAGTCTTGGTATGCTTTTGTCGAGTGGGATGTAGACACCTCCTTGTTCCTCAGAACAGTCGCCAGCCTTGAGACCTTAAATGGTCAAAATCAATGGGAACCTGGGCTTGAGCGTTTCTTATGTGTCCTGGAGGTCCTAACCATTGCAGGGTAGGACGGGTGGGTAGTCATTCTTATTCTTCGTCGGTTGAATGTCGTACATTGCTTCCAGGTGCTTGATGTTCTTTTATGTTAGATCGTTATGTTTTTTGTGGCGTGAGTTGCATGCATTATGTTCATCATTGTGTTGTGATGTTGAGTATAATGTCATTATTACCTTCCTACATACACACACACAAAAAAAAAATTGCACTTGTTATGTGAGGCTTGTTGTCGTAACGAAATGGGAGGTCTGTTACATATGGTATCAGAGCGGGTTCAACCCGGGACTTGGGATTGCTATGGATTTTGTTGATATGATTTGATTATAAGGTTACTAATTGACTTGAATTGTATTCATTAATGTAATCATGGTTAGAGGATGCTGTAGAGGCAGACGATGGGGTGCTAGGGGAGGAGGCGTGACGCCTCCAGTAGCATCCACGCCTGAGGGGTATAACCCCCAAGGAGATGAGCAGGTTATCGGACAGGAGCATATATAAGTTGGTGATGTAGTCATAATGATGATATATTTTCAACGCATGCCCGAGGCACTGATCAACCGTTTCGATAGAGATGAGGCCAGGGCGCCGGCACCCACTGAGGTTCCACCATGCACTCTGGTCAGTACTGGTAGCATTCAATGTGAACTCGAGAAGGTCAAATTTCTTGAGTTCTTTGGTACCTCGGATGATGCAACCGTCGAGGCATGGTTGGAGAACATGGCAATGTGCTTTGCACTTTGCGATTATACCTCCAACATGAAGGTTTGCATGGCAGTCTTTCAACTGAAGGGGAGTGCTATTCTATGGTGGAAGATGCTCCTACCACAACTGAACATGGTCGTCGAAGACGTGTCATGGGAACTGTTCGAGGAACGGTTCTGAGAGAGATACCTTTCAGAGGAATTCATTGAGCGTCAACTCAATGAGTTCAACACCTTACGATAGGGAAGTCGTACAGTGCCCAAGCACGAGGCCCATTATATGGAGCTACTTCGATATTCTCCGCATCTTAACACAAAAAAACTTAAGGTCAACAGGTTTGTGTTCGGCCTCAATGGTAGCATACGTGCAAAGGTCAAGATTTTGATGTCTCAAACCTTGCATGATGTTGTCCAGAAGGCCCTCATAGCAAAGGAGGAGCTTATCAGTGGGGGTCATACCAGGACTCTAGCGAGACCAGCAAGGAAGGTGTCATCTGGAGCAAAAAAACATCAGACACCAGCCAAACATATGCCGAGATATTGTGGCTTCTAGAGGGGATCCAATTTCACTATACCTCGGCAATCGATGCCTCAGTAGCAGACACCTTATCGGGGACCACAAGATCAGCAACAATGCTGACCGCAGTAGAAGCAGTTTAGGCCTGTTCAATAAAACAGACCAGGATTCCAGGCTGGTGGGCCATCACCTTCTACTTCAGGTACCAAGACTACTGGTCCGAAGAAGGGGTGTTGGACATGTGGGGAGCCACACTACCAGTGCGAATGCCAAGTGGAGAGGACTAGAGCATCTGGATCAATCAGACCCACTACCGTGGGAGATATGGGCAAGGCCCATTGGATTCATACAGTGGTGAATAACTACCAGGAAAAGCATCAGTCGACTGTGCTCGAGATGACCGGTACCATCGCTAACCAGACCCTTAGTTTTTTGATAGATCCCGGTGCTACCGAGAGTTTCTTTTCTGGTGTAGCACTAAAAAGGATTAAGGTAAATGCAATCGAACAGGATGAGTTTAGCTTCATAGAGATGGCTTCGGGAGCCAAACAGAAGGTTGGAGGAAAGTTTACGGGCTGTATCCTTAACCTGGGAGAGTTTGTCACAAGGGCCAGCCTGTACAACATGATCTTAGGATCTTATGATGTCGTAATTGGTATGGACTGGTTGGAATCGCATGAGGTGATACTCAACTGTAAGACGAAATGGTTGAGCTTGGTCGATGACGAGGGACAAACATGTGTGATTGTAGGATGAAAATAGGGATTTTCCCTGAGGTTCATCTCTTCCTTAGAGCTACGAAAGAGCATGCGCAGGGGGTGCAAGCTTTATGCGATCTCTGCATTAAACGAGAAGGGATTACCGGAAGGTTTAGAACACCTTCCGGTGGTGAGAGAGTTTGCGGACATATTTCTGGAGGAGTTACCTGGGATGTCGCCGGAGAGGGAATTGGAGTTTACCATAGACCTAAAACCAGGGATTGAACCGATAGCAAGAATGCCTTATCGGATGTCTACCCCAGAGTTACAAGAGTTGAAAATGCAACTGAAGGAGTTGTTGGACCTGGGACTGATACGTCCTAGTGTGTCACCGTGGGGTGCACCTATTATTTTCATATGAAATAAGGATGGGTCTTGGAGGCTCTTCATTGACTACCGTCAATTGAACAAGGCCACGATCAAGAATCAGTATCTGTTGCCAAGAATTGATGATCTGTTCGATCAAATGAAGGGCACAATGGTGTTCTCAAAGATCGACTTGCAATTATGATACCACCAATTACGGATTAAGGAAGATGATGGCCCTAAGACTGCCTTTAAGATGAGGTTTGGACATTACAAGTTTATTGTTTTACCATTTGGACTGAAAAACACCCCAAGGGTATTTATGAGTTTGATGAATGGGGTGTTCCGTGAGTACTTGGACAAGTTCGTCCAAGTATTCATTGACAATATTTTGATTTACTCTCGGACGACAGAGGAGCATGACGAGCACTTGCGCTTGGTACTACAGTGTCTGTGAGAGTACAAATTGTATAGAAAGTTGTACAAATGCTCTTTTTATCAATCGAAGATTCACTACTTACGGCATGTCATCTCCGGTGAAGGCATTGTCGTGGATCCAGCAAAGGTCGAGGCTATTATGGAATGGCCTGCATCGACGAATGTCCCGAAAGTGCGTAGCTTCATGGATTTAGTGGGATACTATTAATTGTTTTTCGAGGGATTTTATAAGATAGAAAATCCGATCACAAAGTTGCATAAGAAGAACAAGAAGTTTGTTTGGACCAAGAAATGCGTAGAATCATTTCGTAGGCTCAAGGAATTGTTGAAAACAACACCGATACTAAAGGTCCCTGACATGGAAGTGGAATTCTTGGTATGCACTAATGCATCCAAGGAAGGCTTAGGAGGGGTCTTTATGCAAGACAGACAAGTGATTGCTTACATTTCGAGGAAACTGAGAAGGCATGAGGAGAACTATGCGACGCACGATTTGGAGTTATTAGCCATCGTTTATGCCTTAAAGGTTTGGAGACACTACCTTGTTGGATGAAAATTCAAACTAAAGACTGACCATTGTGGACTACAACACATCTTTACGCAAAGTGACCTGAATGCGCAACAACGACGTTGGTCAGAATTGCTTAGCGAGTATGACTTTGAGATTACTTACATAAAAGGAACAGTGAACTGAGTGCCAGATGCATTGATTTGGAGACCATGCATCTTTTCGGTGACGCATTTTCAGACGAATCTGCATGAAAATATTCTAACTTTACAGTGTGATGATGATTCGTACAAAAAGGTTGAGGGTTTTATCGGACAAAACATAGTGATGGTACCACGATTTGAAGGTTTTTTGTTTGATAGTGATGGATTATTGAGGTTTAAAAATCGGATCTACATACCGTCGAACGACAAGTTGAGGATGTTGATATTGAGCGAGGCTCATAGAGTAGTTTACATGGCTCACCTGGGAGTCATGAAGATGAGGGAAGACCTTAAACCCTTATTCTTCTGGAAGGGAATGAAGGCAGACATAGTCAACTATGTGGCCATATGTCTAGAATGTCAGCAGGTAAAGGCTGAACATAGACACTCAACAAGATTACTACAACCACACACTATTCCAGAATCGAAATGGGAGGTTATTTCGATGGATTTATTGTTGGATTGCCACTGACGACAAGGATACATGACTCGATTTTTGTAGTAGTGGACACTCTGATGAAGAGTGCTCACTTTATCCCTGTGCGCATGCCATATCAGGCACCTAACATAACTAGAGTTTTCATTAGTGAGATTTTGAGGATGCATGGCGTGCCTAAGAGGATTATATCTGATCAAGGATCGATGTTTACTAGATGATTTTGGACGAGTTTCCAAGAGGCCTTTGGAACCCAACTTAACTTTAGTACTGCGTATCACCCGGAGACTGACGGGAAAACCAAACAAATGAACCAGACCTTGGAGGACATGTTGTGCATGTACATGATGGACCAACAAAATCATTGGGAAGAATTCTTGCCACTACTGGAGTTTTCTTACAACAACAGTTACCAGAGCACCATTAAGATGGTGCCTTTCAAGTTTCTTTATGGGTGACCATGTCAGACGTCTTTGAGTTGGGATCAGCTTGAGCATAGGGTCCTGGTAGGACCAGAAGCAATCCAAGAAATGGAAGAGCAAATGAAAACAATAAGACAAAGGATTAAAGAAGCACAGGATCAACAAAAGAGTTATGCCGATACGCACCGTGTCGACCGTAGTTACAAGGTCGACGATCGAGTCTTCTTGTGGGTTAAACCACATAAAAGTTCGATCAAGTTTGGGAAGGGAGATAAAATCTCTCCTAGGTTCATGGGACCTTTCGAGATTGTGGAGAAAAAGGGGCCCGTGGCCTATCGACTATCCTTGCCTAATTCTTTGAGGCATATGCACGACGTTTTTCATGTATCTGTTTTGAGACATTATATTAGTGATCCTACGCATGTTATTGACATGAGTTCCTTGCAGGTATCAGACGAGGGGACACTCACAGCTGAGTCGTTCCACATATTAGATCATCGTGTTCAACAACTATGGCGTCGAACGATAGAGCAGGTCAAGGTCCAGTGGGACAATTATAGTCCGCACTCAGCGATCTGGGAAGACGCATATGATATGCGCCAGTAGTTTCCATTTTTGTTTGATAGATAGACATATGATACTGTGATACACTTTATTTTGACATTTATACTGTGAAACTTTGAGAGGAAGTTTATACCAAGAGGGGGTGTATGTAACATCCCGCTCTGGTGCACTAAGCGAACTTATTCTTTGAGGACACTTGCTTGCAAGTGATCCAGATTATTATGATATTAAAAATTTTGATTTTGATTATGAGGCGTTATGGGTTGATGACATGTTGTTTTACTGCATTAACATAGACAGGTCCTATTGACTTGGTTTTACTGAGTGTGTAGGATTTTGGACCTTAAGGATGTAGAGGCATCGATGGAACGCCTTGGACTCCAGATCAAGTTGGGGAATGTACCATTAGGGTTTGATTGTTTTTACTATGATATTAGCGCATCTGATTAGATGATATGATATGGATACATTCTGACATGATTTGTTGATGATGAAGGCTAATGATAGCTTGCCGACCAAACTCACATGTGGAGTAAAGGGGTCACGCACGACTACCAGGTGTGGACAACAACCCTGCCACAGCCTACTAGCACTCTCATCATGGCTCAAACTGTAGGTTAACGATTACCTAGTTCGAGAGGACCCACGATGCCATGAGGGTAGACTGCGAAAATCGCTCACGATGATTCTGAGGGGTGTGCAATAAGGTGGGGACCTTATTCCTTAGAGGCCCTTAGTCTCCCACAAGTTCACCTAGCGAAATATTGACTCCAGGGGTTTTTT
>JZKD02S1846760.1:25435-43466 GCA_000966675.3 Picea glauca
CGGTGAAGTCTTGACGGTTAGCAAGAAGGAGTTGCACGGAGCACGCGGGACATCATTCAGAGCGAGCGATCAGGCAACAATACGCTCTCTTCATTCTTGTATGGTAAAATGTATTAGGACTTATGCTTGGATCTGCTTATTTAATGGAGAAGCAAACTGATGTTTTTTTTTATAAAATTGGTGACTGAACTTTCCTTAGCCTAGCTTGATGGTTTTTGACTCCCATGGCCTTCGTTTTCCTGCATGTGTTGACCACCTTGCTGTGTTGATTGTGACCTTCGTGGTTGTTTAGCCTTTGTCCCTAGCTCACCAGTCCTAGCTTAAGTAGTCAGCCAGGAGCCTGATCTACAGTCGTCGCCTTAGCGTTAAAATACCTATGGATCTCAACGCCCTGCTTTTCTATGTGAGGATGATGAGCGAAGGAAGAACCCGTTAGCCATCTACCCTTGATGTTTGTCCCTGGTTGATTGTTGATTCTTCCATCTGGCAATGACCTCTGTGTGTGGATTATCTTCTGTCCTGGTTGATTTTCTCTATGCCTTGACTGATAGAAACCTCGACAATTATTCCATGACCTTTCCCATTGGATCCTTGTGTTCTCTTACTGTTGTCTACACTGTATTGGGGTTATAGCATTGGAAGCATGAATTGATTTCCGGTCTGCAAATTTTTGGGTATTCTAACAATGAAAAAAAAAACCATTTGATTTCCTATCTACATTTTATATTGGTGTCCGGGAGATTAAAAGCATTTTTTTTGTATTCCTGTCTGCATTGTATTGGTACTGTGTAAATGGGAAGAATGTTTGATTTCCTATCTGCATTTTATATTGGTGTTCGGGAGATGAAAAACGTTTTTGTATTCATGTCTGCATTGTATTGGTACTCTGGCAATGGGAAGAACATTTGATTTCCTATCTGCATTTTATATTGGTATCCGAGAGATGATTTTTTTTTTTTCATTTTTGTCTGCGTGGCATTGGTATCCTGGTAATGGAAAATGAATTCATTTCCATGTCTACATTTTTCCGGCATTTTCCCCTTTGAAATGATGATGGCAACATGGAGTTCCTTCTGGTGTGTTTTGGGCACATCATTCTGCATATTTAAAATATGGATAGCCATGAATGTCCTTCTGGTGTGTCCCTGTACATGTTTTTCCCTTTTAAATTGAGATTGTGATTGTTGTTTAAATGCTCACGAATTTTCCATTCAAAACATGACTGAGATCGATGTTTAAATGCTCACGATTTTCCATCCAAAACATGACTGAGTTGTTGTTTAATTTCCCACGATTTTTTCCTTTAAAATGTGAAGAGATTGTTGTTAAAATCACCCACGTTTTTTTATTTTAAAGATTGACTTAGATTGTTGTTTAAATACCCACTATTTTGCCTTTAGAATGTTGTCGAAGCTTGCTGTAATTACCCACGATTTTTCCTTTAGAATGTTGTCGGAGCTTGCTATAATTACCCACGATTTTCCCTTTAGAATGTTGCCAGAGCTTGCTGTAATTACCCATGATTTTTGCCTTTAGAATGTTGACTGAGCTTGCTAGAATGATCACAAATTTACCAGAACAATTTCTATAGTTAATGGGCTTGTTAATTGCAATGCTAAATGCTATATTAATTTCCTTACTAAATGCCAGAACAATTTCTACAACACTGTGAATGGTCAGCAAATTTCTACTTATTGATTAAATGCCACAGCGAGTTAAATGGTTAACAATTATGTAAATTGCCTTGTTTTTGCGCTATTAATCATTATGTTAACTGTCATATAAATTGCCTCGCTACTGTTATATTAATTGTTATGTTAATTAACATGATAATCGCCTTTTAGTGATATAATACTTGTTATGAAAATAGTCATGCAACCTACCTTGTTATTACTCAATTAATTGATTATGTTAATCATTATGTTAAATGCCTTGTTAACTGTTGTAATAAATTGTTATGTAACAGATATGTAATTACCTTGTTGATTTCCTACAACAATGTTATTAGCTGGCAGTTTCCTCCTAAATGATAATAAACAACTAGTGTGGTTAGTTCAGTCATTATATCTAGACTAATGTTGAGGTTTAGCTGTTCATAAGTGCTATTGGTAGCATTCCACTTTAAGAATGTTAATGTTGTTATTCAAGTTTATGGTTAGTTGGATTTATAGATATCACCTAATTGGTAACCCAAACTCGCTAAATTTGAGTCGTAATTCATGTTAAGTTCAATGGGTAACTCGTTGACTAATGGAATTTAGACTGGTTAATTGATCTGTAATTAATGCCAATTTAATTCATAGATAATGAACTTTTAGCCTTGATTAATGGTTGTTGTTTAATATTAATTAATGTTGCACATGGTTTATAAACGTTCAATTTGATTGGTTTTGTTCACTGTAAGGGTTCTAGTTACTTGTGTAATTAATTTCGGGTGTGTTGGGTTGTTAGGATGATTGTCCTTAGCTTAGTAGTCTTGGTTTGCTTGTGTTGGTCGAGATGTAGACACCTCCTTGTTCCTCAGAACAGTCGCCATCCTTGAGACCTTAAATGGTCAAAATCGATGGGAACCTGGGCTTGAGCATTTTTTATGTGTCTTGGAGGTCCTAACCATTGTAGGGTAGGACGGGCGGGTAGTCATTCTTATTCTTCGTCAGTTGAATGTTGTACATTGCTTCGAGGTGCTTGATGTGCTTTTATGTTAGGTCATTATGTTTGTTGTGGCGTGAGTTGCATGCATTGTGTTCGTCGTCGTGTTGTGATGTTGATTATAATGTCATTATTACCTTCCTACATACACACACACAAAAAAAAAAAATGCACTTGTTATGTGAGGCTTGTTGTCGTAACGAAATGGGAGGTTTGTTACACAAAAGAAACACATTCCTTGGAGTGCAATGTTGATAATATTCGAATCCAATTTTTATAGCCAAGGTTTGTTAATGGATTGGTACCTGTAGAAGATAATTGGAAATGATTTTTTTTGGTCTTGTTTGCTTAATTTGATTGATTATGAATTCAAGAACAAGACATTGTGTCTAAAGGATCCAAATCTCTCAATAATCAATGACACTAACTCTCATATTAACTGGAATATGGAGGGAAAAACACATAATGCTTTTATCTCAAGAAGAAGGTTGTGATATTTGATTGAATGAACAATAGATGAATACTTGATGACAACATGGACATTTGCATAAGTTTTATGACAACCCACTTAGTTTAAGTTTGCATTAATTTATCATGCTTTTCTTAATTTTAGTTTCAATTTTGATCTTTACTTTTCTTTTTAGTTTAATTTGATTTTAATAAGTTAGTCATTTAGAGGAAGATTTTTTCCCAAACTTTCTAAGAGCTAATCACACCATTCTCTTTTGTTATGTAGGTTGGGGAAATGGCTTATGCAATCAACAACTCATGGATTTTCTCTTTAATAAATCAAATTTAGGGAAGTGTTAATATAGACTTGGCTTCTTAAGATTCCTTTGCGACATTTTTTTATTGATAAACCAAGATTGTCACTGACTCAATAGTTGATCAAAAATATCTTTTGTCTCATTCATATTTTCTCATTTTGATTTATGATCTAGTAGATGTTTGGATTCATTTTAATGACTATTTTGATGACCTCCATAACTGTGATTTTTTCTCTTTTCCCTCTCAAATTGGATTGTTTGAATCTTTGTGGTTGATGAAAGTTTTTCTAGCAAAGAAAAAATGGCACTTTGGTGAAAAATATGAAATGTATTTTCTATTAAAAAATCAATTACTTTCAATTATGCAAAGGAATTGCTCATGTCATGAAATATTAAGAGCTTACGGGTGTGTGGAATGTTTCATGTAATTTTCAGAAATTTTGTTTTGACTAAATCTATCCATTAACCCATTTTGATAGATCCCCAAAAAAATTGTTTTGTTGCATTGAATGAAAGAAAAATTGTATGTGACAATTGGATTAGAGAGTTGTGTTGCAAATATTTTCCACTAGATCATCAATTCTTGTAATCTTATTTGTCCTTTATTTCATATCTTTACTCTGAGAATTTTTCTAATGGGTTTGGTGTTGAATGGTTAATATTTCTTGACTGGTTATTACCCCAGGCTTACTTTTTAAGCTTTCATTGAAAACACTTTTGTTGTTGTTGCACCGGATTTGTCAGTTGTCTTTGATTTCTCTTGTTTTCTTTCATCCATTTTTCATTCTTCCTTGATGACTGACATTCTAGCTTCAAATTTATTTTAGTTTAGTTTTCTTTTCCATGAATTGACTTCTAATTTCAGTGCTTTTTTTCTACTTGCACAGATTGATTCCACCTTTTAAGTTGAATGATGGTGTGTTCCCTGAGTTGATTTGACCTCTTGATCTGACTTGAGTATTACTCTTTAAAATTTTGGTGAGGGGTTGGTACATTTCTCATCACATACTGAAGAATTTGTTTTACAAGTCATATGATGCACGGTTTTCTCTATCCAAATGTGCATTCATGAAGTTCTTAGTTGTGGGTATGGAATGATAGTTATGGTGGAACACATGTTCCTGTTGAGAATACCATGATAATCCATAAGTATAGGAAAGTGTTTATCCACTCTTTTCTTTGAGATTCATTCAATTCACATTAATAAATGGCCAATACTATGATGGTTTTTGGGGATACCTGTGGGTTAAAATAAAACTCATAACATCTACTTAGAAAATCAAAGCAACTCTCATATCACCATGCTTCCTTCACACCATATGTGTGTATACATATCTATATACAAATATAAATGAGTGAACATATTCTAAAATAAAAAGGAATTTGAAAGCATTATTAATAGTGTGGGAAGTACAAGCAAACTTGTCGGGGATATGGACATCTGTTGGCGGCGGGGCTATTCTTGTATGGTATCGAGACAACTTCATTGAGGCTATGGATGCTCACTGACAGTGAAGCAATGTGAGGAAAAGAGAGATAGGAAACACATTTATGTAGGTGTTTGCTTGTTAATAAAAGTGAAAACCATGGTCAAACCAAAACCAATATGAAGTGTGTAGCCAGTAAGAAAATGTATCTCACTCTTTGTCTCTTTGAAAAAGGTGTGTTAGATTACAAGTACTAGAAATGTTGGGTTATATCTTTTATAATTTTGGCATCATTCTGGTATCCATGACTATTGGAAAATTGTCTACAGTCTTGTTGAGGTTACATTTAAAGCTCGGATATGAAGTATAGGCCCTAAACTTCTATTGACATAGATAACTAGTTCTTCCAGTGTGTCACTATTTTTTGTGGCTGCAACAACCCCCCTTTTTTAATTTTGATTTTACAAGCAAAAGGAAAAGGCCCCCCCTACTAAAATTTTAAACCTATTGTGTAATCCTCTACTACTTAATCCTAATGCTATTTCTTTGCCTACCTTGAGAGATTTGGAGGGTTAATATTGATTGATGAATACCTTTTATGGATGTTGATTATTCCTTTTGATTTGATTATTTCAAATGTCTTCATGATGCTTATTGACCTATGATGTTTCATTGAAATTTGTACGATGGAATTAATGCCTTATATATAGACTTCTTGTTAATTCCAAAGTACTTGATCACCCTATGAGACTGCAAGGTTTGGTGTTCTATTGCATGTCTTGAATGAGTTTGTGGTTGATCATTTTCTGATTGACTAATTCAAATTTTGCATCCTCTTGTTGACATGTTATGCTTAATATATTCAACTTTTATACTGTCGCATGTAGATATTAATCACACGTTTCAAACTATAAGTCTACATCACATAATTGTTGATCCTTCTTTTGAGTTAAGACTTGGCACATGTAGTTTCAGGACACTTATCTACAGTCGTCATGTTATCATTGAATAAACCTAACACTCTCTTATAAATTGGCTTAAAGGCAGGGAATATATCGTTTATAGTATTGAAAAGTTTTCTTCTGATCATATGGTTGATCTCATTCTTATGTTTTGCAGGAGAAGGTTTGCATAGCCACTTCATTTGCATGACTGCTCCATCCTTGAGAGGCCTATGGGGGAATATATCGATCCTTGTCCACAACCTTGACCTTGATTTTTTCCAAGCTTCTCCTTATTGGGAAGTGGATTACATTGGCTTGCAGTCTCCTCGAGGTCTAAATTCCCCAAGGTTGTCAAACCTACCTGCCCCACAAGATTGTCCTTGAACCTTTTCAAACTAATCTATATTGATTCCTTTTGGTTTTACCTCTTTCCAAAACCCAGTCCTAAGACCCATTCGTACTCTTGATTGTGAGTCCTTGTCATGTCGTTGCCTGATGATTGTTAACTATATGTCACATGCACAATTTTCTAATGTAAATACCTTTTCCTCAACGTTATTGATTCTTGCTACTCACAATATGAGTATGTATGCCCTTTGAAATGTGTATATTGAGTGGATTAACCTGTCAAGTGCACTTGGTTGGAGCCGATGTCCTATTTCTACTTCTAGCTTAATCACCACATCCTTGGTCACCATATTCTCGCTCCTCTCCATGATGCCTAGTTTTTCAAATCGTACCCTATACGTTTTTTTCTAAATTGCGGATTTGTTATAACCCTAAATTTCACCACACATTCTTACCTGGCATCAGGCCAACTCATATCCCTTCTTTGCCAAAACTCTACTGAACAACTCTTTGAAAATCCTCTTATGTCAAGGCCCACATACCCTAACCCATTACTGCACGCGTGTGCACACTGGCTGACTCACTACAACCCACGTGTACCTAACAAAGCGTGAAAAAAGGAAAGTTGCCGATGGAACAAAAAGCTATGGGTCAGTTAACTAGAACTCTTGGCCATGCATGGCTGAGGGTTCGTCCAAAACCCTAGCTCCTTCTAGCCTATAAAAGAAGGGGCAGGGGTACCATTTGGAGGAGGAAAAAATATAGCGAAGAAACTCTGCCCATTTACATAATCAATTGTCCCAACCCTTTATCCTTTCCTTATGCCAAAGGAGATTTAATGCAAAGTAGTTGAAGGACAGAAGAAGAGGAGCCCAGGATCAGGTTCAAGGAGCAGTGGTCGGTCTCAGCTTTGTTGTAAGTTGATTCACTTTCAGTAATAAAAAGAATACTTTTCTTGTCCCAATGCATGAATTGTCTATGGTTTGATTAATTTATGCTTGATTTCTAACCCTTGAGTATAGAAGTAGCATGCATGCATAGTTGTTGTTTGTCTTGAGTGCAGGTTATCTGTGGAAGGAGCAGTGCAATCAAGTAATTGAAGAGAAACGAAGGATCTACATCGAATGYCGGTAATAAGGTTAGTGGTCCTTTTCCATGCATTTACTGTGAAAGAGGGGTTTAAATCTTGGGTTGTAGGTAAAAAMGTAGTTTCTTTTCAGTCAAAATCTGCATGCAAGTCTGACCCTAGTTTGCTAGTCTGTAGGGTGTTTTTCCCAACAGCAGAATTGGCGACCATACTGGGGAGAATACTCTTTAGGGTTTCTAGATTTATTTGAGTTTTTGGGTAGTTTAAAGATTAGATTTTCTATTTTTTCTTTGCCTGTCTTTTTCTGTAAGGTTTGAGCTAGCAGGGAGTCTGGTTTTCCATACCATCTTTCCCTGACTTTTGCTTGACTGTAGTCTTCGGGACACACAGAGGTACACGTGGCCTGCAGAAGGCCTGCACGCATGTACCCACGCCCTATCTTCTTACAACCCACGTGTGAACGCTAGCTGTAGAGATAAAAGTAGCGTGTAGGAATTCAGAGAACCTTAGAGGCATTCCTCCTCTTCCCTGTCAGAATTTCACATTCTCAGGGGGTTTTCTGGAATCCTTTCTGAGTCTTGTTAGTTCACAGTCCTATCTCATATTGCCTTTTTTCACCTTATTATTCCTTACGTTATTTGTCTTTTTCTGTTAGAAAGAGCATCCTAGCCTTCAAGGGACTCTGGTTATCAATACTAGAGCCCTCTTCCTGGTCTGGACTGCCTATTTTCATTTTTTTCCTTTGAATTTAGATATACATGTGGCCTGCACAAGGTCTGCCCACGTGTACACGCTTTCTGTCTCTGTTCAACACGCGTTTGCACGCGTGCTGTTTTAGTGACAGTCACATGCTTGGAAAGGTTATTTTTTGTTCAAGGTGAGGCAATCATCCCCTCCTTTGATGAGAAGTATTGCTCTCAGATGTTTGAGTCTAGGTTTGAATAGTCAGTAGGTTAGGTCATCTTACCCTTAGCCTGCTTTTTCTCAGTTAATAGTTGATAGAATATATATATATATATATATATATTATGGTTTTTAGACAAGCGTGAGAGTATTTGTTTTTTGGTTTTTATTGCCATTGTGTGATTCTTTACTCTGATTATTTGCGATCTGTGCTTTAAGCCAGATTTTTTTTTTCTTGGTTTGGTGCTTGTCGATATTTTCCCTTTGTTGCTTTACTAGCACTTAAATAAAAAAAAATAAAAAAATCTCTTTCCATTTTCTTCTTTGGTTGAAGAGTGTGTTTCTGCATCATTAGCTAGAGAGAAGTCTTTTATTTCGTAAGTTTTTGCAGTGCATTTAGAGAATAATTAGCTCATAGTCGAGCGAAATTCCTTTAAGTTTGTTGTATAAAATATTATAAAAATTGAAAAAAAAAAAAAATCTTTCTTTTTGAAGAGTTGTTGAAATTTTGCATTTAGTAAAAGTCTTTTGTTTCCATCTTTTTTCATTCATTTTTTCTTTCATCTTTACACATCATCAGTTTCACCCTCATACCCCTTGATGTAAGAAAAATCCATAAAAACAATGCTAATTTAAAATCTACTAGAATTTTTGTTTGTAGGGTTCACAAACTAGTGCAGGACTAGGGCCTTAGATTAGGTTGGAGAGGAAACTCTCCAAGGCCATTCAAAACCAAACATTAGAGTCTGCGATAGGGAGTGTCTAAGTCCAGTTTCATGGAAGTTATCTAGGACACCCCTCTAACACAGGGGATAAACACGAGGTCGCGTGCGGAAAGGTAGCGAAGATAACCCCTCCAAAGCCGGACCAATCGTAGTGGAGAACACATATCGAGGGCTTGTTTTGGGATTCCATCGTTTGCATTTGCCACGGGGTGTCATGGGTCTCAAATCCATTCAATGTCCTCTGTTGTCTTCCAAAACATTTGCTCTCGATACCCTTGATAGGTTTCGGGCTTGATACCCTGCTCATTGTGGTCTACCCGACTTTCGACTGTACCCGCCTGGTGACTGTTCGTGTGCTGGCAACCTAGTTGCCAATATTTTTAGGGACATACACAGGTGACTGCGGGGGTATACTGTGGTACCTAGGACAGACATTGGGCCATGCTTTGCAGAGTATACCCATAGGGTTCTTCTGTATTCAAGTTTCACTTGCACCGGTAAGTTGCTCTAGTGTTGGTTGTTGTAACTGTTCTTCCAAATAGTTTAGTGATTTCTTGTCTTATCTCTTAGGGGCTTCTTTTTAGTGTTTGTTACTTTTGAACATGTAGAATACCTTAGTGTGTCTTGGATCTTCTCACACAGTGGAGGATCTCGAGGTCCGTCGGTCACGAAGGCTTCTTGGCCTGCCACCGGTTACACTGGAGCCACCCCCGCCACCATTAAGGTGGAAGCTAGACCAAAAAGGGTATTTTGAAGCGACCGGGTTACAAACCTTTGTGCCTGAACAAATCTCGAAGGAATCAACCACCAATATTGTCTCGGTTGAAACCCCAACCATTGATTTCTTGGCACCGTTTATTGTACCGATCCAATTTCACGAATGTCAGTCAGTGCCTCACGCAGCTATGGAAACAAACGATGTTACTTCTTTTGGGAATTCTTCCATTCCCACCACAGTTGCTACCACAGGAGAATCATCTCCTAACTTACCGTCATCGGTTCGAGCCACCATGGTCTCGGCCACAATTACATCTCACAGTGGACCGAACCCGTCTATGGTGGCGGCTACAAACCCCTTCACACCTAGTGCGACAGGCCCTCCATTCTCATACGGTATGCCTAGTTCGGGTACAAGTCCTGCACTAACCTAATCCACTTTATAGACTTTGGGTTTGGGGGTAGGGAGCTCTAATTCTCCTTTGCAAGGTTAACTTGGGGGCACTCCTATCCCTTTTAACACTTTTCCTTACGCAGGAGGTCATATTCCTCCTTCGTCCCCTTCACTTGGTGGACCGCATCAGCAGTCCGCCAGGCAGCCTATACACACTAGTTTATTTGGAGCAGGGAGTCAAGGAACACCTGTGCATAGTATGCCGGTAGGTTCGACACCATTTTCTTGGAACAGGACGTTTGGTAACAAAACTTTCTCATCAATCTCTTTCCCATCTAGGGGAAATCCCATTTTTGGACAATCCACTCCTGCACAGGGTATTATTCCTGCTATGGGGGCACATATAGAAGGACCTTGGAACTTAGGACAAGGACCTGTTCCCTCCTCTAGAATGCCATTCTGGGTTAATTCTTTCCACAGTCAATGGAACCCTGAACAGACCACTATGCCTCTCCCATTGGGACCGGCATGGGTCAATCCTTCCCAAAGTCCTTCGAACACGATGCATGCCCAACACCCTATGTCCTTTATGTGAAATCAGCCAATGATGTCTCCATAGATGCAAAATCCTTATGTTGGTTAGGGCCATGGTTTCTACCAGAATTTGGACCAACAGCCAAACTTTTCTTGGCAACCTGGTGCCAGTCAAACTCCAGGACCCTTTTTCCCAGGTTATCAGCAGCAACCCAAACTACCATTCCTGGCGACATTACACTTTCCAGATTTGACAAGGTTGTTAAATGATCCTATTTGTCATGATCCACATTGGCCTCCTATGCCAACGAAGTTGCCTTCGGACATTCCAAAGTTCAAGGACAAGCCTAATGAAGATCCAAGTGATCATGTGACTACCTTCCATCTTTGGTGTTCATCTAACTCATTGAAAGATGACTCCATACAGTTGCGATTGTTTCAACGTACTCTTATCGAGAGTGCCACAAAATGGTACATTGAGCTCGATTGCTCAAGATACTCTTCTTTTGGCGAACTGGCGATGGCCTTCCTTAA
The DNA here is from genome assembly GCA_000966675.3 of Picea glauca. Lineage (NCBI taxonomy): Eukaryota > Viridiplantae > Streptophyta > Pinopsida > Pinales > Pinaceae > Picea > Picea glauca. The sequence goes on from JZKD02S1846760.1 coordinate 36,465, forward strand.
CCATTTCCAGTTACCTATGAGATATAATGTTGGCATAGAGCTGCTCATCAATTTCGAATAGACAACAGTGGACCATATCTCTGATCATATCTGAGAATGGAGACGCTGGAAGAGTCTAATCATAGTACCCGTCCCACCAGCATTCCTACTTGAGTGGTTCCTTAAGTCTTTGGTCCCACAGTTATCCAAATATGTCGCGACTTCTGGAGTTTTCTCTGAAGAAGATGCCATCATGAGGGCTCAACAATTTGACCTCATCTATTCTCAATCTGGTTTATTATACAACATCTTGCCAGATGCACCACATTCGATACTGGATAAAACTAGACAGAGAGCTGGACCACATGCCGATGGTATTGTTGGTTCAGCACAAACCAATCCCGTTGAGCAATTGACAAAACAGTTGCAACAATTATCCATACAACACACAGCGTCCAGCCAAACTACTGTTTTGTCTTCTCCCCCTACCCAAACGTCAGAAGTACACTCCGTGCAGTTGACTAACCCAAAGGCCACCCAACAGCCTGAAGGGAAGAAAAAACAATGAAAGAAGGGTAAGGGGGATAAAAAACCCACTGATAATGCTAGCGGGGACACCACGAAAAAATGGAAGGTGAGGTATCCGTGCAACTTATGTGTGGAAGACCACCCAACCCATATTTGTCCTTGACTTGTAGAGGCCCAAAATTTTGTCACACAGCAACAGCAGGTAGTGTTGACTAATCCCTTTCAACATGGGAAAAATTTAACTCAAGCCTCTACAAGAACAGAAGGGGGCAGCCAAGAAACCTGCCCTCCTCCAAACAATCCCTCATCCGCGAATGTATACATGGTTAGGGGTGATGCTTTCATAATGACTAGAGCGCACGACTATAGTAAACCAAGCGCTTCTGAGAAGGGTAAAGAGGCTGATCTACCATCTCTTCCTCTACAGATTGAGAAGTCGTTGGGAGAAACAATGACATGCATTCCAAAGGGTGCATTTAAAAAAGCTTCTCACAACCCCAACGCAAGGGCCGCCCAGAATTACTCTATGGTGGAATATTTATCACAAACCCCTTGTGCAATGTCTGCTTTGGAGGTCCTCCAAAGCTGCCCTGCTCAGAGGAAAGCCTTGTTAATCGCTTTGGGCTCTACTGAGACTTGTAATCTGGGTACCATCATGTTATATACAACCAACTTAAAACCTTGTCTACCTTACCACGTAGCGTTTCAGATAGTAGTGGCTCACCCACAAAAACTTTTACATGGAATATCTTTCGTACGGTGGTTGACGAGGGTGCCTTGACATGCGTTATGTCGTTAGCATGTTGGAAGGCCATTGGCCAGCCCGCTTTGTCTCCATCACATACTCTCCTCACTGCTTTTGACGGTCATTATTTCCGACCACATGGCATCGTTTCTTCTTTCCCTGTGCAGTTAGGAGGGAATACCGTGTGTGTCGAAGTAGAGGTATTCTATGCTCCCCTCGACTATAACCTCTTGTTAGGACGGAGTTGGACTTATGCTATGAAAGCTGTGGTTACTATAGTTTTCCAAGTCTTGTTGTTTCCACACGAAGGCCGGATAGTGACCATCGATCAACTATCCTTCTCCAGACCTGACCCATCTTTGGGGGCATCCACAGTCCCAATGATAGATAATCCTCAACTAGGTGTCGTTAACATAGGAGTTGGTTTTTGCCCATCCTTGATGGGTACCTTCGATTACCCACCTCCTCACGACGATGTCAAATTTATATCTAATCACCATAAGGTTGATATTTTTCAAGTTTCGTCATTCCGCACGAATTACTTTGAGGATCCTTGGATTCTTCCTTCCCCATCAGCCACGATGGATGAGACAGGGCACTCAGGCATGTCCATGCCCTTGTCGGCCACTGAAGTAGTGTACTCTTTAGTCCAGCAAGCTTCAGCTAACCCTGATCCGACTCCCGCACAAGATTTAGATCCACTTCTAGAGCCTATTTGGGCTCAAGTTTCTCTTGCTAACGTCGATTCGTTAGACTTAGTCTTGCCTTCTGACGAAGCAGTAATCGAAGCAATGACTAGTCCGGACAAACCTTGGGAAGATCTTCATCATAGGTCATACTTTCTCCCAGAGTTAAGCCGAATAGAAGAAGAAGAATTCATCATTACCATGACGGGTGATCAGCCATGTCCTATTAGCCTCTTAGCTACACATGAAATTTATGCTGAGGGAAATATGGCAACTATCGCTGAAACTATACCCATCAACATCTCCCGAAACTCTGGCGTCATGGAGAATGTCTTCTTCGGAGTGGATTGTTCCCCCGAAGAGATTCAAATTTACATGGATCTTTTCAAAGAATCTTATGAGGAAATGCCAGGTATCGATCCGAAAATAGTTGAACATGAAATCACAACGTATCCTGATGCCAAGCCTGTTCGACAAAAACTTCGTCCAGTCAATCCTAAGAAAGAAGTAGCCATCAAGATTGAGGTTGAGAAATTGCTAAAGGCAGGTTTCATTTATCCTATTCATTTGACTCAATGGGTGTCAAACCCTATGCCGGTCAATAAAAAATAAGGCACGATTCATGTATGTACCGATTTCCATGATTTGAACAAGGCATGTCCCAAAGATAATTTTCCAACACCATTCATTGACCAGATCATTGATGAATGTGACGGTTGTGAAGCCTTTTCATTCATGGATGGTTTTTCGAGATATAATCAAATCCAAATCAAACCTGAAGACCAACAAAAAATGACATTCATTTGTCCATGGGGTACATTCACATATCGTAAGATGCATTTTGGCCTTAAAAATGCTGGAGCCACATTCCAGCGGGCCATGTCCTTTCCTTTTCATGACCTCAAACATATAGTCGAGGCCTATTTAGATGATTTAGCATCACTCTCTCACAAGTGAATGGATCATCCCATGCACCTTCAGGATTCACTTGAATCCAAACAAGTGCAACTTCTGCATAATGTCAGGACGTTTGTTGGGTTTCATCGTATCAACAACAAGGATCATGGTCAATCCTCTTAAGGTGGAGGCAATAATCTAGTTCCCCCCCCCCATGCACAATCTTACAACTTCAGAGTCTACAAGGCAAGGCGAACTTCTTACGACGCTTCATCGCCAACTATGCCGAAATAACCAAGGGCTTTATGCATTTACTAAAGAAAGATGTTCCTTTTTTCTAAGATGAAGTCACTCAATTATCTTTCGACGCATTAAAACATGCCCTCACAACCGCACCTCTGCTACGAGCACCTAACTATAACAAAGATTTCTTATTATATCTGGCCACCGTAGAGTCAACCATAGGCATGGTTTTAGTTCAGGAAGACGATTCTTTTTCAGAATACGTGATCTATTACCTGAGCCGAGGTCTCGTAGGACCTTAACTCAATTATTCTCATATTGAAAAACTTGCGTTGGCAGCAGTTCATGCTGTTCAACGGTTCCATCACTATGTTCTATTTCGCAAGACCATCGTCATTGCTGTCGTGAATCCATTCAAGTACATGTTGACACGACGAGTTATAGGCCGAAAAATCAGTAGATGGATAGTCATCCTCCAAGAATTTGACTTAGACTTTGTTTTAGCAAAGTCCAAGAAGTCATTGGTCTTCGCAGAGCTTATTTCGGAACTTCCGGTTGAGTCAGGTGACGTTGTGCCTGAGGAATCACCTATCCGGGGGGGATATGTTTTTTATTGCATCTTCAGACCCCTAGTATGAAGATATACTTATCTATCTCCATACTTTGAAGTGCCCCACCTCTGCTTCTCATGACGAGCGTCGGCGGATACGCCATCAGGCTAAGAATTATCTCATACTCGATGATATGTTGTATCGGAGAGGTGTAGACTGCATCTTGCATCGATGTCTCACTCATGAGGAGGCCATCATAGTGCTCAACGATTGCCATACTGGATCTTATGGCGGTCATTTATCTGGGTTGGAAACAGCCCAAAATATTCTACGAGAAGGTTACTTCTGGCCCACACTTATCAAATATTGTATCAAATCGGTCAAGAAGTGTCATCCGTGCCAAATCTTCTCTCGGAAGATGAGGGTACATCTAGCTCCTATGTTTCCCATCATCATAGTTGGTCCCTTCACTAAGTGGGGGATTGATTACACTACATGCAACCCCCCGTCAGCAAGGGGGTATCGCTATATCATCGTAGCTATCGAATACTTCACTAAGTGGGTCGAAGCTATGCCAATGTTTAAAGATGATGGAGAGACTGCAACTCTCTTCTTATTCAACCAGATCATAGCAAGGTTCGAAATCCCGAGAGAGATTGTCATTGACCATAGCAGTCACTTTCAGAACCAAATGATGACCGAATTAACATCAAAGCTTGGGTTATGGTAGGAACATTCGTCATCTTACTACCCCCAAGCCAATGGGCAGGTGGAAGCTGTAAACAAAACTCTTAAGATGATTCTACAGCAATCTGTCAACTCAGCCAAGTCAAATTGGCATTTGATGTTATACTCAGCATTATGGGCTTACCGAACATCTATTAAGACTGCAACCAGTTTCTCACCTTTTCAACTCGTTTACGGGCTGGAGGTAGTCTTGCCCATCGAATGTCAAATCCCATCTCTGAAATTGGCAGTACAGTTATTGCCAGACACTTCTCCACTTGAAGAACGGTTAGTATACCTTGAGCAGCTTGATGAGTAGCATCGCGATGCAGCCCTGGCCAATGAGACTCACAAACATAAGGTCAAGTGTCAATATGATAGGTCCATTTATCCTCGGATTTTCTCTGAAGGGCAACCTTGTCCTGGTCTATGACCAAGACAAGGACCCCCTCGGGGCAGGAAAGTTTAAACCCATGTGGTTCGGACCCTTCATTATCAAAGAGGTATTAAAAAAGGGCGCTTATCGTTTGGTTGATTTTGAAGGGAATGCTTTGGCRGAGCCTAGAAATGGGCTCTACCTCATGAAGTATTACTCATAGATAGGTCACTATGGGTAACTTTTTGTAACATATGTATAGTCTTTGTACTATTAATTTTTAAGTTTCTTTTATAGTGTTATGGATGTGTCATTGACATTATCTTTCGTCAATATGGAAGATGTCAAGTGAGTTCGAGGTGTTCGTTGGGTATGCAGACAGTGCTAGTCGACACACGTGGAGGCTTGCCTCCGCAGCTTGGGTAATCTTTACACCACAGGGTTAGTTGTTATCTTCTGGAGGTATATGCTTAGGTGACACCACAAATAATGTCGTCGAGTATAGTGCAGTTATTGAGTTGTTTTGTGACGCCTTGTCATTGGGTATCTCTCATCTCCGGGTCTATCTCGACACTCAACTAGTTGTGTCGCAGCTAAACAGTGTATACCAAGTTCATGATCCAACTTTACACTGATGATTCCTTAGGGTATGTCTCTTAGAATGAAACTTTGATTATATTACATATTTCCATGTTCCTAGGAGATTAAACCAAATTATAGATACTCTAGCTAATCAAATTTTAGATTGGCATCTTGCCCACATATAACAGAACATGGACATAAACATGTAAATACATTTTTTCACACATAATCCATAAGACACAAAAAGATAAAAACCATATATAAAAATCAAAAAATAACCAGAGTACATAGATGGATGCAAGCGCCTCAAAAATGGGAATAGTAACGAGTCACCAGGCTTATGCCCTCAAAAAATATATACAAGTAGGTGCTTGTGGCACATAAAAAAGTCTAAGTCTGTTCAAGGCCTATGGGCCCTATTATAATCATCCACATCATGGGCTAAAAGCCTAAACAATCGGACCCATGTCTGAGGTTCCCACACAACATGAGGCTACATGGATGGCGGCAGGTCCTCTATCTCTGCCATCGTGACTGTGCGAGTGAACGCAGTGAAGTTCCGCTGAATTCACCTAACAACCCTCTCAGCCTCTCTGGCTGGGAGGTTTCCTGCTACTGCTACTCCCCTAGTGGCGGCAGGCGCGGCTTCTGGCCGTGGACAATGCCTATTCCATGCATAAGCGGCAGGTCACATGGGTCCCACATCTACATGAAACAAACGTTTACCCATCAAATACTCTGGCATACAAAAAATGATATATATAACAAAAATACATAAAAATTACATATGCAAACAAAAAAAAATACAAAGGTGGAGACTTACCCATCTCCCCTCGCTCCTCACCAAGAGGCACGAGTATCTCAGGATCTCTAGAGAAATCTATCCCTGCATACGGGTAGTCCTTGACACAGGGATCTATCGTGACAGCCAAACAAAGAAATCATCGTCGAAGGACTCAACGGTCCTTCCGCCACCCTATCACGGTAGTAATACTGCCCATCTACACACTGCAGGGAAAGAGGCCTGATGTCCTCGTACTACAACTCAAGGACTAAAACTCGGAACTGTCTCAAAAAATAACAAACACAAGATGGTCCCGAACCCAAAGTTCCTCTGTGTCCGTTGTCGGCAATCTGTTAATTGCCTCTTCATGCACTCGAGTAGTGTGGTACTCCAGTAAAAAATTTGTGCATTCATGCACTGAATAGCACAGTTCATCTATGTGCATGAAGCCTGATGCACAGCTACTGAGCCAGTAATCCGCCCAATCAGTAACAATATATTCTGCAGCACTAAGTTGGTAATCTTGATAATGGGTACCTGGGAGCCCGCACGTTTGGTCCCAGCCTCACAATTCTCAGCTATCAATTCCGAGATCTTACTCGGCCCCGCATAAAAAGTCTGGAAGTTGACTGGTTCCCCTCTCCTTGAGAGGCCAGTCAGAAAGTAAATATCCTCGGTGGTGGGCACCAGTGATTGCCCCTCTAGCATAAATTTCTCTGCATCAGGATGCCAGTAGTCAATCAAGGCATTCAGTATCCTTGGTTGCGCGTGCATAAACGGACATAGAAATAATTTGAGTAAACCGCATTGCATTAACACGGCCACAACATTTGGATCTGCAACAACCAACTCACTGATTGCCTCATGCTCCCTTTCCCTCCACTGGACATACATCCTGCCAACAC
>JZKD02S1846771.1:6660-28425 GCA_000966675.3 Picea glauca
TTTTAATTATGAATGGCTGAGTTATTTCATGTTGTAGATAGATTTTAATCTCTGCTGAATATTTTGCTTATATGTTGGTGATTGAATTATTTATGTAAATTGAAAGGAACTATATATTAAATTATATCAAGTTTTGTATTTTACGGTCCCTACAGAAAAGGCATCCGCAAGAAAATAGCAAAAGGGGTCATATGTACCATCAATGTAAGTCTATTGATCGCATCCTGTTTTTTTTATCAACCCAGTTATTCCACTTTTTTAAATAGAAATGTCTAGCCAAAGACTGATACCTTTCAATTTTATTTTTTTCAGGTATTGCACTCTATCGTCGCCCACTTATTCTTTCTACAGTCATGTTTCTTGTACATATTTCTCTTATGGTCCGCGGGAGCCCCAATCCCAATCTATATGACAAACGCATCGAAATTTCTAGGAATATGTAACAGACTTTTATTTTTTGATATATTTCAAATAAAACTGTTTTTTATCTCCTTTTATATTTATGTCCTCATACATTTTTATCTTTCACCAGTCTATATGACAAATGCATTTAAATTTCCAGGAACTTGTAACTTTTTTAATATATTTAAAACTAAACTGCTTTTTTATCTCCTTTCATATTTGTATCGTCATAAATTTTTATCTTCCACTATGCACAAATTGTATTTTGTTATATACTTTCAAAAAATAAATGGGGCTCTAGAGGCCACGTGTCATTTACTACATGAATACCACCTGTGCTTCATGCTGCTTGCCACATCTCCGTTGTAATTTTCATCTGCCTCTACTACTTTTTCCTATCCCAATTCAACTCGGCAAGGACTATGCTGCCATGCAACCTTGTTATTGTAGTTATGCATACACTTATATTTTTCGCTTAAATATAAACATCTTCCATGAACATATAATAGGTTTTCTTATTATTTTTTCCAAATCAATGATTATGCATCCCAAATTTGTTGGGAATATTCACTACATATGGATGAATAGTTAATAGTAACTACTCTTAGGAAAACCATGAATTTTCAAATGAAGTCATGTAAATTTATGTAGGAAAATAAAATGCTCTTAATACTTTACTTGTATTATTTTTTTTACTTCTTTAAACATGTAGGTGGTATACCATGTTGTATATTAGTGTGTAGAATTTTTTCCATGTATTTCTAATATATTTTTCATTGTCATTTATTTTGTTGTAAGTTGTTGATAATTATTGTCAATGATGCACATGTGACACTAATGGAATGGTGTTGTTGCCAAATTTTAGAGATAGTAACAAGAAATCAATTGGTTATCGCCTAAGACAAATGGTATATATTATTTTATAAATATGCTTTGATCACTAAATAGTTTGATAAGTTATGACTTCTGTGTTTTGAAAAAAGAAACATTGCTTTGATCCCTAAGTCTGATAACTCTACTTGTTTTCAGGAGTATAGGACTATTTCCCTATACAACCACATATATAAAATTATTGCAAATATTATTGCTAGAAGGGTTAAAGGATTGTTATCCAAGTCTATTTCTAGTGAGCAGTTTGGATTTTTATTTTTTTTGTGTGGTAGGCATATTCATGAGCCCATTGAGGGTGGTGCAAGAGGGTCTACATTCCATTAAGAATAGGACTATCAAGGTATTGGTGGTTAAAGTTGATTTATCTAAGACATATGATAGAGTTAGCTGATTTTATTTGAGATTGATGTTAATTTACTTTGGGTTTTGTGTTCCTATTGTGAATTAGGTTATGAACCGTGTATCCTCAGTTTCTTTCTCTATCTTAATAAATGGGTATACTTTAGTTTTTTTAAGGCTTGATAGGGCTTAATAAAATGTTGTCCCCTCTCTCCCCTTCTATTTTTTATAGTGGCTAAAGGTCCTAGTAGAGCCTTGTTGGATGCAAAATAAAGTGGGTCAAAATTGGCACTGAGGCATGCATTTTACTCTTAGGTCATTTTACATTCAAATTTACATGAAATCCCAAATCTAGTTGCATGAACGTAACCTCTCATGTTCTTCAATTAAACTTTAAATGACTTATGTAAATTCACAATATATCTAACTCCATATTACAACCTTTAAAACAATTTTTGAGCTACAAGAAAGCTTGGGGATGCATAGAAATCATCATTTTTGGAATGCAAATACACTACTAATTTTACAAATAGGTTATAAATATTATAATGATTAGTTTACAACTTCAATCCTAAATTACGGAGCCTTATCCAACTTTGGGCATGCAGTTTCATATAGCGAACTTTAACAATGTCGCCCTTTGGTTTTACAAGACAAGTTTTTAGCCTTTATGCACACCAAGTAGGTTTTTGTCCGAAAAATACCAACATAAGTTTATAGATATGTGTAAAATCACTAAATACACCTTTTGCAAGTTGAATCACTTAATTTGGGTCAAAATTGAAACTAGGGCATGCATTTTACTCTAAGGCAATTATGCCTTCAAATTTACATGAAATACCAAATCTAGGTGCATGAAAACAACCTATCACGTTCCTCAATTGAACTTTAGATGAGAGCTAAACTTACACTATATCTAAATCCATCTTACAACCTATAAAACATTTTTTGGAGCTACAAGGAAGCTTGGCATGCATTTTAATTTTGTCACTTAGTATATTTTTTACCTTGCAAATTACAAGACAAACTTTGCCTCTTTTTCTCAACCACCATTTTTAAACTTGCAATTACAAAATAAACAACATGAATAGGTCTACTATGATAAACCACATCCCCAACAGCTTGCACAACTCAAATATAAGGTATAATACAACCTTGTGTTACTTTTTACAAATAGGTTGTATTATATTGTATCATAACCTACCATCCTCTAATTCATCAAAATGTCGTGAATATTTGTGCATAGAAATCATCCTTTTTGGAGTGTACAATTTAGACCTTGTAGTTTCATATAACCAACTTTAACAATTTGGCCCTTTGGTTTTACAAAGTGATTGCCTTTATGCACAACAGGTAGGTTTATGTCTTAAAATGACAATGTAAGTTTATAAACAGGTCTAAAATCACAAATTGCAACTTTTGCAAGTTGAACCACTACATTTGGGTCAAAATTGAGACTAGGGCATGCATTGTACTCTAAGGCGGTTTTCCCTTCAAATTTACATGAAATGCCAAATCTAGATGCATTAAAGCAACTTCTCATGTTCTTCAATTGAACTTTATATGCATAGGTAAATTTACCATTTATCTAACAGCATATTACAACTTATAAAACAATTTTTGGAGTTACAGGACAACATATTACAACTTATAAAACAATTTTTGGAGTTACGGGGAAGCTTAGACGTGCATTTTAATTTTGTCACTTAGAACAGTTTAAACCTTGCAAATTACAAGACAAACTTTGTCTCTTTTGCACAACAACCCTTTTTAATTCATTAATTCAATGTTCCTACTCCTTCAACATTCAACATTGCATTTATTGAATAGAAAATATATCCTCTACTCATAATTTGTGATTTTTACCTTCACCACCATGTTCTATGAGCCTATTACTTCTTCAACAAATATGACTACATCTATATTTTTTCAAAACATTATCTTTACCTCATTCAAAAAATGCTAAGATTCTTATTTTAAAACCCTAAACTCCACAAAACACAGTAAAACAAAATCTTACCATTGAAAATCATAAAATCTTAGACCCTTTCACACCCTAAAAGTAAAAATAAAGTATTTACCAAAAACTTTGTTTGGTCAATATGTAATTATTAAAAAAAGACATTCCAAAATGCTGGGGCTTTGTCTTTTTCCCTTTAGTAGAACATGGGATTGCAGCTTTAAATGAGGGGCATTATCCATTCCCATGAAAATAAATCTTGTGGGAAAGTACACCTCGATGAATTTGTACTCAATAAAAACCAAACTTTCACATCTCAAAAAAGATCGACCGTAGCGGTTAAATGATTGAAATCGAGAAGTTTGATCACATGAACATGCATTGGCCTGCGAATTTTAATGCTATGTCAAATCACATCATTGGGAATGATTTCAGGGATAGATTGATGTGATTTGTTGTTTTTTATTTAATTATTTTAAATTTGCTAATTATTTTATATTTTTTAAAAGTAGTGTAATTATTTTATTTTTTAATGTATACATGGTTAAAATTAATTAAATCGCCATCCAATCAATTTATAAAAGATTAAAATAAATCCAAAAGATAAATAAATACAGAAATATATATTCAAATGGTTTTTATATCCAAATAAAATACAATAAATACAGAAATCTAAATTCAAATGGTCTCTATTTTTTACCCAAAAAAAAATTATATTAAAATTGATTAAAATTTTAATAAAAAGAATAATTATTATATTAAAATTAATTAAAAAATTAATAAAAAGAATAATTATATGATAATTTGTAATTTAGTTTTTTTAAATAAAATTGAATTGTATTAATACAGTTTGAGTGGGTTTAATGGTTAAGAACATGTGTTTCCTCCTAAGAGGTCATAAGTTCAGATCCAAAGGGGGGTAAGGTATGTATACCTTCATAGACTTTACCAATCAAATCACTAGGCGGAGGGGGTCTCCTGTCCCACAAACAAGGGGGGCTCATACACCAATTTGGTGTCTAGCTTGGCCATGACCTTAAAAATAGATTATTATTATTATTATTATATTAAAAAGAGTTGTGTAGAAGCAAACAACGCTTATACAAAGTCTTCAAAAATGATTCAAAGCTTGTACATAATTCTATAACTAAGACAACCAAATTTGGAGCTCTCTCCAAAATTCTTTCTTGATCATATATGTTAATTACATCTTTAACAAACTGACCTAATAACCACAGAACTTTCAAAAACATTTATTGGTAAGAAGAGGTAGAGTCTTGAACTTTTGTAACCATGCTTTGTTGGGGAGGTCCCTCCCCAATGTCCATAGGGGTTATGCCACGTTTCTTGTTTCCATTGATCATGATGCCTTCACATGGAGAAATTGTGCCATGATTGATTGACGCAGAAACCGAATGTTGTCGGTGAGCGAGAGACTTTAAGTGTTGTATTTCTAGCTCCATTTCATCCATTCATTGTGTCAAGGAGAATAGGGCAAGTTCAAAATACCCCAATTTTGCTAAAACATGTTGGAGCACAGAGCAATTGGCTTGAGAAATCTCCTCATGGCATTGTTGGCACAAGGGCAGACCCAGGGTTCAACGCTTCAACAGCACACCAACAAAACCCTAACTACCGGCCCTTTCGGAAACACCTGCGAAGCAGGCAAAGTCTCACCCAAGGTAGAGGCAAGGGGGGTTACAAGACTCGGGTGTTTGTAACATAGTTGGGACACAAATCTATGAGTATAACACTTCGCAAGGTACTTAGAAAATAACATGCATTAGTTCATCAACTTTATTCACATCGCAAAATAAACCCTAAGGATAGATCGGCGCAGCAACAATGACCAAATACACATTGCACTTAGYATCATAAGTTAGATCTAGCACATTAAATATAAGTAAAGCACTAAGCATTCATAGATCTATCTATCATATATAACAACCAATGCACTAAGAAAATTCACAACATAAACATCATAGCACAAAGCAAACCATCAACACAGGATATACGTGGTTCACCCCAGTGTGGGGCTACGTCCACCAACTGTTTCTTCTTCTTTATTACGCTTCAATATCTTACATCCGTCTACTCCTGTGCACTAAGCCACAGAGCCTAGCTTCCCACCGGACATGTAATCTACGCACTAAGCACCAGATCCAGCTTCCCAAAATCAGATCAAGGCACAGAGCCAACTCCTCTGTCAAGCACGGAGCCTTACATACATGTTTTGTTGCACAAAGCAACTCAGAACTACTTGCCTCTTGCACTTAGCCAATTACATTCCCCCTTCTACTACTACATTACATTCTTATTTATACTTTTACATCACTTACAAAAAGGCCTAATCATGGGTAAACCCATGGGCCGACATCCCTTAACCCGTTACAAAACCCTAAAAACCCCATGTTGGGTCCACAAAGCCCACAAAACAAGTAAGATCCACGATCTCAGCTGTCCCTGGGCACTCCTTCTTCGATCACTGCGTCGAAGTCCAAAAAGTGTTCAAACTTGACCAATGTTTCCCCAAAACTGGGTCGAGGGCCAACAGGCCCCCACCACTCACCTGTGACTCGTCCTGAGTCACTCAGATCTGGGCAATGTTGCTTCAAAGGCCTCGAGCTTGGCTCGAGCTGCCTCAACTTGTTGCTTCGACTGAAACTTTCGCTCAGTGAACTCCTGGATCAGTTTCTCTGTAGCAGGCCCTTACAGGCGTTGTTCCACTATCGCAACCACTTGGTACAGTTGCGAACCTTGTCCTTCGATTTCTTCAAACACTGCGCAAGCTTCCTCCTGCACCGGTTGCAATCTCTGTGTAACTTTCATTACTCTGCCCTGGATGGAAGTAATCTGTTGTTGGGTTGCACGTTGTTCTTGTGATCTCTTCATTCTCTCGACTGCAGTGAGTGACTTCATCTGCGCTTGAACTGTCAGTGCCTGCTGATGTACCTCCTGTAGTTGCGCTTCTAACTTCCTAACCTATGGATCTTTCGTGAGGCATTCATAGGTTTGCGCGCTTCTGTCGCTCAATTGCTTGCATTCTGAGGTGAGGGTTCTGATCCTTTCGATTGCGCTCTTAGCAGCTTCCATCCTTTGGTCGCGCACTTCCTACGGAATGCTTGTTACTGCTTGAATCTCCAACTTCGTTACCCTTGCTTGAAGCTACTGGATAGCCTCAGGGAGCTTCATCACTTGAACCTCGATTGTCTCATTTTCCTCCTGTGCCAATCCTGGCACAGAGTGAAGTGCTCTACTCACCACTTCTTTGACTGCAGTCTGCTCTGCGAGCAACTTGTCTTTTTCCCTCTATATCTTCACTTTGTCTTCCTCGAGCATCGCCCTATCTTTCTCATTTTCATATGTAGTTACAAAGTACCGCACAAATCATAGCTTCTCTAAGACTTCCTCTTTCTCTTTCTTTAGGGCTTCTATATCCTTCTCCTTCTCCTATTGGACTCACTGAAGTCAAGCCTCTGTTGCATCTGCAAGTCATCGAAGTTGGGCTGGCTCATCCCCCAACTCTGTAGTCTCTGATGAGGAAGGAGAAGTAGGGACTGCGTGGACCGAGCAAATAGCTTCTTGTATCTCCTTCAGCTCCTTCTCGAATTTTACATACAGATCTTCCTACTTTGCTCCGTATCTCTGCAAGAGATCTTCGAACATGTCCTCCATCGTTCCGTGGACTAAATCGATATCATCCTCTGTGGGCGTAGCCTCTAGTTAGGGCTTACTGGCGTGGGTCTTCTTTCTTACTGAAGGTTTCTACGGGAAAACCTTCCTCTTCTACAAAGTTATTATTTCGGCAGGGGGATCTTCCGGTAGTGTAGCTTCGCCTTCTCCTTATTTTTCTTCCTCTTACCCTCCTACTTCTTGATTTACTTTGTCTCCTCCTCCTCTTGGGGGTGAGCCAGGTCCATTTTCCTCTGAGGCGTTGTCCTCCTCATTAGTCTCTATGTTCTGAACCTCCTCCTTTTTCTTTTTCTTCTTCGCACTTTATTGTCCTTCATGTTCAAACCGGGTGACCAAGGGGCTTCCTATGATTTCAGGGTCGGAGAGTTCGGCATCATCAACCGGTACACGGAACTCCTCCGGCCACTCCTTGGTGATTTTCTCCATGTCCTCGTCGGTCAGCTTATAATAGGACTGTAATTCTTCCTTGCTCTCATCCCTGAGCGTAGTGATATAAATAAAGTGTGGATCTGTTCGAAACTTAGCTAGGGGTCTATACTGGTGCAATGTGCGCGGTGTCATGCGTGGGAATGATTCTATGGAAACCTTCAGTTGCTGATAGTGGGCGTGGAACACTACGTTCAACTGCCATTGCTTCGACATGTCGTTCCTATACCATAAGGTTGAGAACTTCGTGGCCAACGGCTCCAAAGGTGCAATCTCCAGAAAGATTGCCTCTTCCAGCATTTGCCAAGCGACAAATGAAATCAACACAAGTAGCCAACTGAAGTGGAACTCATATCCTTGATCCTGTGCTTCGCAACAGTCCTTTTCAAGTTCGCTTACAAGGTAGCTTGCCCAATTCATCTGGATTCCCTCCACGCATTTCCCTGTGAGGTCCACCACGAACCCAATGACCTGTGTGGGTCGGTTCTTTCTAACAAGCTTGCCAACTATAACTTGGCAAGTGAGGCGCACTGAGCCATCCTGGATAGAGGCTACCTTGTAGCCTCGCTTTCCCTTTTCTACTTCGTCGTATGCCTCCTTGATGTGATGTGCCAAGGAGCGATCTGAGGTCTTCCCTAGGTAGAACTATTGAGGGTCAGGTCCCTACATGCTCAATCCCGTGATCAAGTGGATCAGCGTCGGATCCACAGTAATTCACCTGCCGAGCCATAGGTATCCACCATGATAGCACGACAAGAGGAGTTTAACGCAAGAGTTAACCTCCTGATGTCGTCCAAAATGGGGAATATTCATGACATTCAATATTGTGGACTGCACCAACTCCTTAATCCAAGGCTGGGAGACTATGTGAGGCTTCTTCCTAGGTATCTATGAGGGGCGAGCATTGTGTAGTTCTTTTTGTCGCCGAGATTGAAATCATTGTTCTTCAAGGATGGGATCTATCCCAACTGGCTTCCAACTACGTGTATCCCCTTCGGGATGTACGCGGTGATCAAAGTGTACTCGTATTCCCATGGGATGTTGTCACGGTTAACCACGCCAGTCAAAGGTGGGATATAATCCAATAAGATCGATGGGATCTGCTTCGCATTAGCCAGATCATCGCGGTGCTTACTTCGCTTCTAGGTCACAGGTTTAACACGGCTAGACCGTCGTGTAGTTGAATGGGAAGCCTGTAGTCCCCTAGTCGACGATGCCTGAACACCCTCAGACATAGATCTATCAGCCATGAACTTCTTAAGGAACTCTTCGACGGACTTCTCTAACTCAGTCTGTTCGCTCGACATTCTCACTTTTAAACGGATACGTCGAGGTAGGTGAATGGACAGACGGGGTAAACAATCAAATGGTGATCTCTAGGTTCTAAAATCACAGCTCGACACACAATCAGTTTCTTTGTTAGAAATGTTAATCACGGATGGTGAAAAGTGGTCCTGACATAGCATCGAATAGGTTAAATAAGGGAACATCATAACGGATTCTTCCAACAGGAAGGATTGCTTTAATTAACTCAAATTTGTCCGTTATGGCGTGGTCTCAACGTCCCAAACATGGTCTATTCACCCATAAATGTGTTTCCTAGTCGTTTCAGAGCATCGTTCTAACGGTCGAGGCGCCTCCAACGGTCATATAGCTTCGCCAAGGCGACGTCCCATTCTGCAAGGTTTTGTTGTTTCAGTGAGGTTCAAAAGCCTACAAACCTACCTCCTGCGATGTCTTCTCTGTAACTCCCTGTAGTTTTTCCAACCTGGCTTTTTTCTTACTGAGATTCCTTGCCTTCTTTCGTGTGATCTGAGTCTCTCTAACTGTTTCTGGATTTCTCTTTCTATTCTTATTCTTAGTTTCTCCTATCGTAGTGACTTCGCATTGTTGATGTGTTTCCAAAGGGTTAGAAGTTAATATCCTTTCCCTTACCATTTCTTGGGTGGATTTACTTTCTTCTTTCATGGATAGGTCCTTCAAACCTTCTTGCGTTCTTTCAACCTCGATGGCTAATTCTCTCGCCTTCTACTACTTTGACTCGACTTCTTATTCTTCTATCAGTCGATCTATTTTCCTAGCTATGAAATCCCTTAATTCTTGTTTTTTCTTTTCTATAGCTTCTTCCTCTGCTTTCCTTATGATCTGATCCTTCTCAATCCAAGTCTTTCCTAGAAAAAGTGAGAACGGGGCGTTGTTCTCAATAAACCTAATAACTTCAAATTCATCTTCTGTCGATGTTCCATGAATAATAACAGGTACGTTAGTAACTCTTCCACATAGAGTTATCATCTTTCCTTTGAACAAGCCTATCCTTCCCGGTGAAGGTACCATAGTAGGCTTTACCAAAATTTTCCAAGTGCTTTCTGTCATAATATTCACTAGTGTTTCCTCATCCAAAACATAGTCTATGTCGAAGTCTCATGTGCTTGCACTTATGCATTGTCTTTCTTTCATGATCTCTGGTAAACTGACATATTTGTGATCATTCATTACTTATTTTAACTGGACTAGTGTAGTCTGAACTTCCTCTGATCCTTTCTCTTTCTAATCTTCTAACATGCTCTTATTCTCTTGACTCGTGTTCATTTGTTCAACTCTAGCAATCATCATTGGTCAATCCTCAACCTCATGACCAACAATTTTACAATAAATAAAAATATGACCTATACCAAGGCATTTGTTAGCAAGGTGTCTCGGTCTTCTACAGTTATAACATACGGTTAATCCTCTCTTCCTCTTGTATTGCGCACTAGGATCACAGTGTTGGACCTGCAATCTGCAAAAACAAATTCTAGGTTCCTGCATCCAATCATTAGTCCAAAAATTATTTCTATGCATAGGAATAACATATCTTTCTTTATTTCTACTAGCCTTACTTAGATCAACTCTTTCTTCCTGTTGCGCCCTAGCTTTCAAACTAGGACAGACTTTATTAAACATACTTAAATTCGTGATTCCAAAACAAAAATTTCCACTTATCTTACTCTTATCAAAGTACCAGGCTTTACCTCTTTCAAGATCTTACCTCTTTCCTCGGATCGGTTTTCTTTCTTAGCACAGAGCTTCGCAAGTCAAGTAGAATATTGCGCACTACAGCAGCAAATCTACACACAAAGATTATATTTTCTTTACTTCAGTTCCCAGCGATCACTGTTCCAGGTCCCGGCAACGGAACCATTTGTTGGCACAGGGGCAGACCCAGGGTTCAACGCTTCAACAGTGCACCAAAAAAACCCTAACTACCGGCCCTTTCAACAACACCTGTGAAGTAGGCGAAGTCTCACCCGAGGTAGAGGCAGGGGGGTTACAGGACTCAGGTGTTTTTAACCTAGCTGGGACACAAATCTGTGATTATAACACTTTGCAAGGTACTTAGAAAATAGCATGCATTAGTTCATCAAATTTATTCACATTGCAGAAAAAACTGAAGGATAGATCGGCGCAGCAACAATGACCAAATACACATCACACTTAGCATCATAAGTTAGATCTAGCACATTCAATATAATTAAAGCACTAAGCATTCATAGATCTATCTATCATATATAACAACCAATGCACTAAGAAAATTCACAGCATAAACATCATAGCACAAAGAAAACCATCAACACAAGATATACGTGGTTCACCCCAGTGTGGGGCTACGTCCACCAACTGCTTCTTTTTCTTTATTAGGCTTCAATATCTTACCTATGTCAGCTTCTGTGCACTAAGACACAGAGCCTAGCTTTGCACCGGACAGGTGATCTGCGCACTAAGCACCAGATCCACCATCCAAAAATAAGGTCAAGGCCCAGAGACAACTCCTCTATCAAGCACGGAGCCTTACATAAATGTTATGTTGCACAAAGAAACTCAGAACTAGTTGCCTCTTGCACTTAGCCAATTGCATTCCCCCTACTTCTCCCACTTCTACTACTACATTACATTCTTATTTATACATTTACATTTCTTACAAAAATGCCTAATCATGGGTAAACCCATGGGTCGACATCCCTTAACCCATTACAAAACCCTAAAAAACCCATGTTGGGTCCACAAAGCCCACAAAACAAGTGAGATCCGTGATCACAGCTCCGCCTGGGTGCTCCTTCCTCGATCATTGCACCGAAGTCCAAAAAGTGGTCAAACCTGACCAATGTTTCCCCAAAACTTGATCAAGGGCCAACAATCACTGGAGAATTTTCTTGAAGTTGTTACAAGAAGGGTCCATCTCCATCCATTGTAACAAGAAGCCAAAAATTCTCTGCCCCCCAGGGTTTCCAATTCCAATTCCAAAGATAACAAACAGAGGAAAAATTGCACAACGAATATAAACCACATGAAAAAAGAGATAGACATTACCATAACCAGAGGATAGGGGCTAATAAACCAGGAGAAATATGAAGAGAGCAATGAACAAGGTCGGCATTGAACAATCGCCTCCTACTAAAGACAAGAACAGGGCCCTGAGCCCCTACGACAACCCCATGAAAAAACACCTATTGAGGTCTGATGCTGAGACAAAGCCAACGTCCAAGCAGGGAAAGAAACCCTTCCATGCACTGAAGAAGAACAAGCCATACCCAGACCAAGCAATCCGCATAAAAGGTCGAATAAACATAAATAATATTGAATGCACACCCTAATGACATAAATCCTTAAGTGTTCAAGGAGATATGCGCAAAAATCGATGGGACGCACCATCACCACTTGTCCACATGAAAAAGAGGAGGGTTTGGCTATGGTATGGGAAAACCCCCCTTACCCCATTTAAACTTATAATGCCTCGATCCAAACTTGTGCCTAGCTTCGCCCATTGATCAACAAGGGCGTTGAGTTCCCTCTTAACATGATAGATTTTGAATTCAACAAAATATTCAATAAGGGACAGAGTGCGGGAAATAATTCCATTGAAAAATTTTGCTTCAAATTGATTTTTCTTATTTATCACTCAGACTACCATCATGGAGCCCTCAAAAACCACAATTTTGGAGACATTTCTCTATTTAGCTATACGCACTCCCTCACATAAGGCATAAGCTTCAACAATGTTATTTGAAACCATCCCTAGTCCCCAAGTGTAAGAGGATATGTTATTTCCACCAAGATCAAGAAGATTCCCCCCACACCTGCCACCCCAAATAATTTGAAATTTATTTAGTTTTTTATCAAAAACTTTAAAATTCTCAAAAAAAAATTAAACCATGTCAAATTATTTTGTGATATTTGATTAAATGTAAGCATAGCTTATGAAAAATAAATGCTTTGAATACTCCTTATAAAGATAAAAACATAACAAGGCTGGAAATGGAGGCTGATGGTGCAGGTTGAGTTCCTTGGTTTTCACGTGCACGAGCAGGCTTTGACTCCCTATCAGGAGGAGAGGGGGAAGAGGTACAAGTAGGGTTGGTGGTTCTACAGCATGGATGACATATCCCAGGCTAGGCCAAGCTCCAGAGGAAGGGGCGTCAGGGGTGGCCAGAAAGTCCTTCAAAGAAGTTGTCAAAGGGTCTCCCGACAAATGGGGTGAGGATGTCGAGATGGGTGGAGTCTGCAATGGGAATACATAGACCCAAACAAAGGACAAGAAAGAGACAAATCAAATCAGTAATAAAAATCATTTGCAGAGCCATTGTTTGGCCAAGACAAGTGAAAATTCCAAGTACGAGGTCACCTCGACAGGAATTGGGAATTATATTCAATGGATGAGGGATCATGCTTTAATTGGAAAATTTATGGGGATTTGGCCATTAGAGAAATCCTTACAACTGTGGATAAATTTCATATGGAAGGTTAAGGGGAAAATAGATCTTTTGTTGGGGTCAAAAGGGTTTTTCACAGTGGTATTCACAAAACTCAAGGAGTGAGACAAAGTTTTTTAGGAAGGCCCCTATTTCTTCAACTCAACGGCACTGCACATGAGATTCTGGAAATAGAGGTTTGCTCCTAAGAAAGAAGACTTACAAAAACCCTTGTCTAGATCAGGATGTACTCCTTGCCTAGGGAGTTCTAAGATCCTAAGATCCTAGAGGGTATGTGCAATACTATAGGATCCTTTGTCAAAATATGAGAAGTTACAAAGGCAGCAAGGTATATATCTTAAACTAGAATTTGTGTTTATATGAATGTTATGGGTGCCCTCCCAGAGTCGATAGTAGTGTCTTACCAAGAAAAAGATTGGACCCAATCCTTAGACTATGAGCATATACCCTTTCACTATAGGAAGTGTCATATCCATGGCCATATTTTCATAGATTCCCCCCCTAAATGTGCCTAACCCGGGAAACAAAGCAAAAGAAGAGACAGATCATGAAGGTTTTACCAAGATCCCAAGTAAAAGGAAGGATGGAAGACATCCACCTAAACAACTAGCAGGAGCCATGGCCAAGAACCCGACTAATAGCTTTCAGGTAATAGAGGGGAAACCTACTGAAACCCCCAGAGAAGAGGAACCAAAGAAGCAAAAGAATGAGACTAAGAAAGGCACAGAAACAAGGGACGACTTGCCCAAGAGATGTAGAATAGGCGTTGACTCGGGGAAGGATGAGAAAGCAGGGGATGAAGTAGTGATGAGGGAAATCCACTACTGAGGATCAAACACAGAGGAGGAATATGAACCGTACATGCCCCGGGATATGGACCTCGAGGAAATTGCAGTGGATTTTCCAGCTCTTCGGGAGGCCCATGAAGATCAGAAGATCAATAATCTCACAATATCTCAATTAAGAAAGTTGCAGATAGATATGGTCAAAGAAAAAACAACAGGCAATAGTCAAAAGGCGGAAAGATATTTATAATTTTATAAAAAAATTATTTTAACTAAATTATATATATATATATATATGATTTTTATTTTTATATTTAATTTTGATTATGTTAAAAATATTTTTCCTTTACTATGAAATGAGACACAAAATTGTACATTTACCCACCTTTTTTCCGTAATAAATCACAAAACACTTAACCCTAAAAAAAAAATAATAATAATTTAACAAAACAAAGAAAGTAGAGAAAAAGATTAAAAATTAAAAATCATATCAATAAGCTTGAAATGGGAAAAAATATGAAACCAATAAAAAAATTTGGCTTTTACTAAAAACTAAGAAGTAAGACATTACATTGATTGATATCTAATATTTCTATTTGTATTAAAACAAGGAGAGTTGCAGAGCAACAAGTCCCTACCCAGAAAGTAGAGTTGATTGAGTAGCTTGATTGAGCTGCAATGTGTTATCCAATAGCTTGATTGAAGTCCCTGCCCAGAAAGTAGAGTTGATTGAGTAGCTTGATTGAGTTGCAATGTGTTATCCAATAGCTTGATTAAGCAACAACCAAGCTGATAAGCTTCTCCTGAATGTAGATATGGATGTATATCCATTTCTCCTCCAAGTGTTGAACAAGGTTGAAGAGTTGTAACTTTAGGAATGTGGTGGTAATAGAACCCTAATTATCTATGTTTATTTATTTTTTGAAAAGATCTTTCCTCTTATTAAAATGAAGCAAGCATGCTCTCTTCCCATTCTGAGAACACTGCATGGAAATGTAGCTGGTACAGGTAAGTGTATTGCATGGAAGTGTAGTTGGTGCAGGTAATTGTGGTTGACACATAAGGAAGATCCTTCAGGCTAAGAAGTCGTACGTGTGATATCTATTCACCAAAGTCATGGGCGAGATTGATCAAAGAATGTCCGTAGTCTAACAACCTCTCAGGAAATTGATTTCTGCCATTGAGTTTCTGCAATTGAGCGAGAAATAGAGATCTCAAACAGGCCCTGGTACACTGTAGGTCTGAATATTCTGAAAGGCCCACTTTCGGCTCTTAAGGTTACTCCGACCGAACGATAATCTTCCTCTAATTCCTCCATTCGCGGAGTTTTCTCTTCCACTCCTTAGTTTTCTCTTCCCCTCCTTAGTTTTGAAGTTTTGGGCAATTTTGAAAACCTCCTTTGAAAAGTTGGCCTTCTAATCCCAAGGCCCGGGCTTCTTTTCTTGCATCTTGATGTTCGAAGTCCTCAATTAATCCTTTGAAAACAGAAGGTGATCTGCATGCATTCTTGTTAACACGAGGGATGGTATTTTCATGAAATTGAGGATGGGGTGGGCATTCTCCCTAGCTTTCGGTCATGTCCCGAGCTCAGAAAACTGATTCTCAGAGCACCTGAACAGGTCAACAGAACACAATTGGTGGCTAGTCCAATAAACGAACCAGCGGTCTGGCTGCTGGCTGGAATAATGGAACAAGCAGACTCTCTAACCCTTTCATCCAATGGCATCGCCTTTCCTTATTATTGTCTTGTTATTTTAGAATAACATGTATATACTTTCATTTAATATAACTTCATTTTATTAATGAAAGTCAATAAAGATTAATTATTGTTTTTTGGGTGGTATTCCATCCAATTCCATAAAAGCCAATATTGAGAACACTTATTAAGAGCTCAACATGTCACTTGCAAAAATTAAACCTGGATGGGGAGGATAACAATCAATCCTCCCAACCATCCAAGCTAAACTCAATTGACTATTTTAGATATATGTTGTATAAATAAAGACACCATTTCTATTAGGTATTAAATTCTATGTACATGAGTAATTTTATAAATAAGATCATGATCTTATAATAAGGTTGTGTTTGTAAAAATATCAATATTACGTAATAAGAGTTTAATTAATTTGTAAACTTTGAGTTAGAGTTTTTAAGGATTTTGTATGGTTATCATTATAAATATGGGATTTCCTCCATATTATAAAGAAGAAAATAGGACTTGCAAGAGGTAGGATTATGATTGTTTCAGGGGATTGGATTGTGCAAGTCTATTGGGCAGTAGGAAAAAGCCAATATTGCCTTAGACTCATTATACATTTGTAATAGAATTGCAGTCCCAAGGTTGCAACTCCCTTGTCATATATCTATAACATTCTTCATAATAAAGTTAAGGCATCCACCACGGATGCCACCTATACACGTGTGTTGTAGTTTGTTTACTTGAATGAACATTATGTTCCTTGCAATGTATTATGTTGGACAAGTATTGAATAATTGGATAAGTATTGTTGGAATGTTTTAAAGGCCATGGTTAGACGTGTGTCTACTATTGAATTAACTTAGTTGAGTAGGACTTAGTTTCCTTTGACATATTGTAGCTTAAGGAAAAGCTATGGGTAGAACTTAAGTGAAGAGGCATAGTCTAGTTGTAGTATGTGCATGATGACAAAGCCACTGCAGCTAAGGCAAGGAAATGTCGCACAACCTCAAGTGCCAAAACAAACTTGGGAGAAACTCAAGTTTGCAAAGAAAAATTTAGGTAGACTATAGGTCTATAAGTTATATCAAAGCTGATTTTGAGACAAATTTGGTGTTGTTCACCATTGTCACTACCATGATCTGTGGTATTAGAGTTGATTTTGAGATAGTTTTGGTGCTCTTCACCATTAACATTACTAGGTGGTATCAAACTAGTACAAGGACTATCCATCACATCTAAGCAAACTTAAGAAAAAGTGGTAGGCTTTAAGATGAGTTGCCAAGAAACCGTAAGACTGACTTGGAGACTAGACAAAGTAGGTTCTTTTCCTTATTACAGTAGGTATCCAGGGAATTCATCCACACAAAATTGGTAAGTTTTTTTTTTTTTGAGAGAACGGGCTTGAAGACTGAAGAAACAATCACTTTGAAAAGTGACTATGTCTAAAAGAAGATCGATGGCATATTGAAAGGGAGAAGAAGTCTCCTTTCACTTGCCTCATGAATACTATGATGAGATTTATGAAAGAATATTAACATAGATGGATAAATTACTTCTCAATTTGAAGAAATTAGTGGACCAAGTAGTTGAATATGTTTGAGATCAGTCAATAAAGGTGGAAGAAGGTACCACCAAGGCTGAGTCTTTGAAACAAAAGATGGCTCAAACAGGTCAGAAGTCTTTTGGGTCCTATAATGGATTTTAGGTAGATCCTATAAATGGTTGTTGGAGGTGGCCTTGGTAGCCACATACCACCCTCCTTTCAGTATTAAAATCCACAAATGGCTCGATGCCTAGAAGCAAGCAGTGGAGCCTAAGGCATTAGTAAAGGTTCCCAATTTAGTGAAAGATTGACAGAGCAAGAGGAATTTTGTCAAAAGGACGAAATGTATGATGGAAGGAGGCCATCATATTCTCCACATTGATGTCGGTTTAGGTATTCTCGTGTCCAAGAAGTAGGAAAGTGGAAAAGGAAGTTCTAGTGCATAAGTGGCTTCCGTAAATTGTTAAGTTGTAGAAGGTGATTAGGCAAACTCAAGGAAGTGGTGAAAACATATCCTTGTGAATCCATGATGACAATGCCAAATAAGTGGATGATATAGTGAGGAAGTTAACCAATAAAAAGTGTGCATTCAACCTAAATGGTTTAGAGAAGAATGGAAACCAATTTGACAAGGAATATGCTCACCCACTTTGAGATATGGGGACCTAGGATTAGGTAGAGTTCTCCTTGGGTGGTTTGAGGATGTTTTTCAAGATGACCTAGAGATCATGAGATAATTTATTGAAGGAAACATAAGTATTGGTGTAAACCCACCTCTCTTAATAAGAGGTATGGAATTCACTTTGGTTGGATTATCACACTTATTATACTTTGGATAGACCATTGGACCATTTGAGGAAAATGGTTGCAATGGCCATTTTTCACCTTCTTCCCATCGAAAATTTCCTTAAGGAATCTTGTTTCCTAGAAATTGACAGTGGAGCCCAAGTGTACCAAGAAAAGGTGCCAAGATTAGTGAAGGAATTGGAAGCATTAAGTTGCAATAGATGACTTGACAGTTTGGAGGTGAAGATGGTGACATTACCTTGGTCCAACGGATTTGTACAAATATACCAAAGTGTGAAGGGAAATGAGTGGTTTGAGAAAAATAAAGTACATGCTCAAGGAGTTGGCTTGGGGATTCCTAAGTTGAAACAATATTGGAGAATTTCAATGTGCATAAGGATGTCAAAGTGGCCAAAATTACTAGAGTAGTAGTACGACTATAAAATTTGACACATGGATAGTTGCACAACCTTCTTAGTGGAGGTTAAGTTGCCACAACAACAAACAGAATTTATAGAAGTAGTGTACACTCATGTTCCAACTGTAGCAGAAGGAAATAGTAGCAACAACATAGGAATCCAAGAGCATTGCAACATAGTCGAGAAAAAATTCTTTATTCAAAGGAAATAATGGACAGTGAGTTGTTGCATAAGTAATTATGGTAGTGACAGTGTAAAGTGGTTGGAGAATCGAACCGTGGGAGAATGCATTAGTCTTTACAATAGACTTAGAGGACAATAGTTTCTTGAGGATGTTGTTGCGTATGGAAATATCTTTTAGTAGCGGAGGAAACTAAAAGATATTGCCATACGCAACAACATCTGTGCGTATGGTTTTCCCATACGCAATATCATCTGTGCGGAGGATATTGCCATACACAGATTTATGTTGGAAGCCCTTAACCAAGAGAAAACCATCCTTCCTTGGTGTTGCACCTCTCAACTCTTCATTGTATTAATTTCACCATTTTCAATACAACATATACACAATATTTTAGGTATTCCACAACTACTAAAACCCTAATCCCTTAATCTAGGATCAATTTAGAAAGCCGCTAAAAATAGCAAAAACCGCTGCAAAATATTTTTTGGCACGCTACCCCGAACACTCCATGTAACCAAGGGGGGGCACTCCTACCCCCTTGGGATCCCCATAGGAAATCACCCGACGCACACACCCACAAAGAGTGACAGGTGATGGGATCGTCAGATGTAGTCATCAAATCTGACGCGCACCAACACACACATGCAAAGAATATAACACCTACCCAACATTGTTGTTTTCTTTGCATGTATGGGGTCACAATATTACATAGTGAACAATATAGGGAAACAACTCCCATTGTTTCTCTACACCAGGAGAACTTCTTGTAGCTCATTGACTTTGTCAATGAATCTGCAACATTCTTCAAAGTGTCAACCTTCTCCAACAACATCGTGCCTTCAACCATGTCTCTCACAAAGTGATATCTAACATCAATATCCTTTGTCTTTGAATGATAATATTGGTTCCTTTCCAGGAATATTTCACTTTGAATATCACAATCTAACATTACTACTTTTTGTACCTAAATATGGCATGAGTGGTTTCCATATATTCAACTTTTGGAGTTGAGAGTGCCACTACAACTTGTCATTTGCTCATCCAAATGATTGCTCCTCCAAATAGTTTAAACACATACCCACTTGCAAATCTTTTGCGATCTAAATCTCCAACCAGTCTGCATCAACAACCCCATGTATGTCCAACACTCTATCCAATCCTGGTCTTCCTTGATATCACAATCCATAGTTATAAGTGCCACGTAAATACCTGAAAACCCTCTTTACTTTTGTCCAATTCTCCTTTCATGGTTTTGATATATACCTGCTCAAAGATTCACTGCATGTGTACTGTTCGGTCTAGTATAGAACATTGCATACATCAAACTGCCAATCACACTAACATATGTAACATGGGACATGTCCTCTTCCTCTTCCTCTTCATGTGTATTGGGAAACTGATTTGCAGATAAATTTACACCTACAGGAATAAGAACCTTGATCGGTTTACTCTCCTGCATATTAAAACTATGCAATGTTGTATTAACATGTTTTCTCTGATTCACCTAGAGTTTCCTATTTGCAAGGTCTCTTTTAATCTCCATTCCCATAATGAAGTTAGTAGCACCACGATCCTTCATGTCAAATTTGGAGGATATATGTGATTTCACCTTCTTGAGAACATCCATGTTATTTCCTACCAGCAACATGTCATCGACATACAACACTACATAAATAAAGTGATTACGAACCTATTGGGAATATACACGGTGTTCATCCCTGCTTCTCATGAATCTCAGTCCAAGGATGTATGTTTCAAACTTTTGGTACCACATCCTAGGTGATTTATTCAGACCATATAGTGACTTCTTTAGCTTGCAAACTAGCTCCTTATTTCCCTTCACTACAAAGCCTTTTGGTTGCTTCATGTAGATTTCTTCTTCCAAATTCCCATGTAGGAATGTTGTCTTCACATCCATATGTTCTATTTCAAAAACAAAATCAACAACAATAGATAAAATAATTCTAGTAGAAGTTAAATTGGCAACATGAGAAACAATTTCACCAAAGTCAATTCCCTCTACCTAGGAATAACCTTTTGCTACTAACCGAGCTTTGTATTTCTCCACTTTTCCTTATGCATTCAACTTATTCTTAAACACCCATTTTCTTCTAATGTATTTTCTTCCAGTTGGAAACTCAACTATATCCCATGCCTCATTCTTATCCAATGCATCCATCTCTTCAACCATGGCCTTCTTCCAAATTTTACTATCCTCTTAATTCAGTGCTTCCCTGACAATTCTGGGATCATCACCAATAATAGATAAAGAAAAAATAGCATGAAAATTAGGTGGACTATACCTTTCTAGTTTCATTCTTTCCCTCATTGATCTCCTCAATATTAGAGTATGAGGTTCTTCTTCTTCTAATTCATCTTCTTCCATTGATTTAGATTTTGCATAATCCAATTCAAACTCTATTTTCTCAGTTTCTTCTTGACTTGGTAGGAATTCCTATTTGGAAACATCTTTAACCTCTCTAAAAACAACATTCATACTATAAACAATATTCTTAGTTTCTAGGTTCCAAAGCTTATAACCATTCATACCATATTTATAATCAATAAAGATACACTTTTCAGCTTTATTATCCAACTTACTTATATTTTCCTTTGGAACATGTACATAAGCATCACAACCAAACACTCTGATATGTTCAAGAGAAGGTTTCTTATCATTCCATACCTCATGTTGAGTTTTATCCACCAATGTTGACGAGGGTGATACTTTATCCACCAATGTTACCAGTCTTAGTCTTTGATACCACAACATGGTATTCTTTCCAGGGAGAGTATGGATTTTGTCTTCTTTATTTCTCCTCTCAGGGACAACAAAACTGTTACACCCACCAGTATAAGTGCTTCCCAAAAAATTATACAGAGTTACACAT
>JZKD02S1846771.1:55317-69781 GCA_000966675.3 Picea glauca
GGTTTTATTATTAATTTGAATTAATTGCACCAAGAGGAGCGAGGTGCTCTACAACCTAGTATGGAGGAGATGTTGAGGTTCTCTACAACCTAGTATGGGGGATATGTTGATTGCATCGAGAGGAACGAGATGCTTTATATCCTAGTATGGGAGAGATGTTGATTGCACAAAGAGGAGTGAGACATTATATAGACGAGTATAGAGGAGATGTTGAGGTGTTAAGTTATGTTAGATAACATAACAACAAAAAAAAAAAAATTATAGGTAAAATTAAAAAATAAAAATAATAAAAAAATAAAAAAAAAAAAAAACAATTACAAAACTAAACATGGACAGAAATAATAAAAAACAAATTTACAACTTAAAAAATTGGATCCCTCTAAGTGCTTGATAGATCCGGGCTTAAGATGGATCTATGTTGGCTAATTAAAGTTGTATAACTAAGAAATTTTATTTGTTATTCTTTTTTATGATGTTGAGTATCAATATTAATATTTACAAGTTACTAAATTTAATATTTAAAATTATAAAAAGATTATTATATATAAAAAATTTAAATTATTGTAAAAAATTAAAGCATATTGTTTAAAAAATTAAAGAAAAATGATGAAAATTATAGACCTCAATTCAACCAAATCTACAAATATGGAATAAGGAAAAATAACTTCAATGCAAAAAAAATATAATATGTTGATGATGGTTAACATCTATTGAAACCAAAATTGGTCTATTGGGCCTTAAGAAAAACACGAGATTACTTGGATTTCTTTAAAATGTTATTTCGATGCTTGAAAAGCATTAAGAGAAGTGTTCCAAGATCACTAAAGTTTTGATGACTTAGAAGGTTAGGAAGGTTGATATTGTGACAAATATTTTGAAATTGGGATCTAATTTGGGTATACGCAAGGCATTTTAGGAGAAAGTGATTTTCATCTTCAACCCTCTTGGTGTCACAAAGGTAACTGATTCTTTAAATAACGATAAAATACATGTTTTTTCTATGTACATAAATAATCAAGTAAACAACAAAAGTTTTTGAAAGTCTCTTCCTCCCAACTAAGTCTTTCATATTGTAATATAACCTTCCCTTAGCTCATTTTATCTATTCATCATGTTTTATAATTATCTTTCTCATACCTACTTCCATTATTCTTTAATAATAACCAACATAGATCCATCTTAAATACGAGTCTATTAAGCACCAAGAGGGATCAAATTTCTTAAGGTGTAATCTTTTTATTATCATTTAATATGAAGGAATTAATATTTTAGATGTTTTCATATGTTAATACGTAGTGTGTGTGTGTGTGTGTGTGTGTGTGTGTGTAATATAATAGTTTGTGTAATTGTTTTATTTTAATTGAGCCGACTTTATTTTTATTATTGTTAAATTTTATTGATTGAACCGACTTTAATTTTTTTTTAAATGTAATCTTATCTAACATAACGCTAATGTGACAATGTCTCCCTTATATTGGGTTGTAGAGCACCTCGTTACTCTCAGTGCAATCAAGAGTCTATTTTGACCATTTAATTTGGGCATCATTATACATATTCATCATATTATGCCTCTGTTTATCCATGACTATAGAAAAATACTATTTTAATTTTTTTTAATGACTAAATTTTACATATACAAGTAAATATATATTTTATTATATTTGTAGTTTTTATATTAAAATTCATCCTTCCTTTACTACATAAGATACAAGATTACACCTTTGTACTTTTTCCATTCTCTTTCTCCTTATAGTGAGTTCCAACCAAGCGAACCAAAATTCTAAGTTTCTTTTCCAATGATAATATGAATGGAATGAGAAAATTCTCCAACCCTTTCATCAGTGGCATTACATCATTGTTGTCTTTTTTTTTCAAATCAAGCTCATTCTAAAATAATATGTTTATATTTTCCTTTGATATAGTTTTATTCTAATGATGAGGGTAAATTGGGATTAATTACAATCTCTTTGTTGTTGATCCATCCACTTCATAAACCCTTTATTCTCAAATCAATTATAAAAAATATATATATATATATATCTGGTTTCCACATTATATCAAGAATAATATCCATATTGATCTTGGAACACTAAGAGGGGGGGTGAATTAGTATGAACACTTTTACCACTTTTAACCACAATATATAAACTCTGACTTAATCAATAGTATATCATTAGTATATCATCAATACATCATCAATATATCATGAGAATATAAACATAAGTAGCATCACATCAGCAACATCACATCAAGCATACAATACACCAGAGTTTACGTGGAAACCCAAATGGGAGAAAACCACAGAATGTTTTCTTATATATCAAAGAATACATTCATTGAAAGAACCAACTTCATGATTCTCCAACTACAACTAGAAGGAGGCTACGACCCTCTGATTTATAGGCTCCAACCTGAAGGAAGCTACAACTCCCTGAATTATTTGGCTCCAAGCAGAAGGAGACTACAACCCCCTGATTCGCAGGCTCCAACCTGAAGGAATCTCCAACTCCCTGTGTTCTCTGGCACCAACCGGAGGGAGGCTAAGACCCCCTTTCCTTGCCCCATCCTGCAGCCCTAAAATACAAGTGTAGACCAAATATCACTACCACAATCACTGCCACGGTTTATTCCATTGTCACTTCCCTTGTCATTGTCATTGCTACTGTCATTGTCACTATCATTGTCACATAAACCTATAATTTATCAACCTGTCACTATATCCAACCTATCATTGATAAACTCATCCAACCTGTCACTGATCAAGCTTTCCAACCTATCATTGATCAACCTGTCACTGACATTTATACCCAACCAGATCCTCTCACATGGATCATATACCAAAGACACCTCTCAACTAGATTTCCAACATCACCAACACATACCTCTACCAAGCATGTACCAATATCACCAACATACCATCACAAGATATTTCTCTCAAGCATGTACCAAACCCTCAACCTGTACCATACCAAGAATCAACTGTGTACCCCAACCTATACCGCAACAAATGCATCAACCATGCACTAACACCTATACCATCAACACATGTATCATACCATGTGCCAACCATGCACATAAACCATGTACATCAACACCATACCATGTACCAATAATGTACTATACCATGTGTTTCAGTACAAATCGATAAGTGTGAATACAAACTAATCTCCCTAGTTTCACCCCGAAACTAGAACAAAACAAGACAATATACTAAACTTTCCTTATATTTCAATTACCAAATAAGAAGAGGATTCAAAACATACCTTTTAAATGTTGTAGACATGACCTCATTGATGTGATCCCAGCTTCGTTGTAAGGCTTATGGATAAGTATCTACAAAGAAACACAAGCCAATGAAGACAAGAATAATAGATTATATTCAATACGAAACTATGTACATGATCAAGGAATCATACAATATGGACAAATAGCGTTTATATAGGAAAGAAAAAGTATATCCAAATAGATACAACTAGATGCCTTGATGTTGTCAGGTTCCTTCCAACAGTTCCTTGCTTCCCACACACTTCTTCTCCAACGAGCTATGAGACTGTAGGTTTGAAGATATTAACAATCTATCTTGACAACATAAATCAGAAGCCTATCATAAGCCCTTCTAAAAATTTATTCTCCAAGCTGACACAAAAAATCTTAACTCCAAGCTAGCTAACTTTTCCCATGAGAACTCCCCTCCTTTTATAAGATGAAAAGGATAGGGTGAGAAGGTTAGGATGATCCCATGAGATCAGGGATGCGACTCAGATCCAAACCGATCAGAGGCCAACTTACCCCCGAATATTTTGTTCTAGAAGCCTCGAGAAGATTATCTTTTTCTTTGTATGGGTAATCATCGCACCCTTAACACTGCGCAAACTACGACAATGTCGCAGGCCACTGTGGTGCAAACTGTGTTGATCTTCTATCGGCACACCCTTAACACTGAGCAAGGTGCGACGATCCTTATTTACAAATTTTTACACAAAGGAAAAGATAATTTCATCTCTCTGGGAAAAAGTGTCTCCATTCTTCTTCAAGGATTAAGGCCATTGATCCTTCTAAAGACAAAGGATAGGTGTACATCATCAACGGTCATAAGGGTGACGAAAATAATGTGTAACACCATGTATCATCCATGCACCATAAAAAGTGTCTCAACCATATACCATATCACTCAATCATATTATACACCATGTACCAATATAACCAAGACATGCACCAACAATGTCCTCAACATATATACCTCAACCATGCACCTAATATGTGCCTCAAGGATGTGCCAATGCCTCAACAATATACCAAAACTTGCCTCAAGCATGCACCATACCATCATCAACATGTAACCCTTAAAACATACATATAAACATACATGTAACTATGTAACAGACCTGGTGTATGTGATCACAAACCTACAGACCTTCCTCAACTTCAGCAACAAGAGAATAACATCTTCATCAAACTTTACCTTAGTCTCACGGGACTAGTTTTTGGATTAGTCACAAACCCTAACTTTCAACAAGAATAACTACGTAACTGTAATGAAAAAAGGTATGAAACTTGTACCGATTATTCTTCAATATATTCTCTGCAATTCCTCCAAGTTTCACTACTTGGAACATTCCAGAAAAGTAGTTATAGAAACAATGGTAGACCTTGATGAATTATGGATTATTCTAGAGAGAAAACTTGTAGAGCATGCCACGCACAAAATATTTTATATCTGGATCTAAAAATCACACACAACATACTACTAACTATAATATATCCAATACAATTGGTCTCATATAATTTGGATCATATATGAAGAAGTTATGACGGTTTTACCTGGAACACATGTTTGCAACTAGTTTAAGGACTAGTCAAAAACTCTATCTTCCACATAGTGTATCTCCAAAAATACAACGACCTAGAAGCTGATTTTTTTACCACATGTACCTTGATATGTCTTCTCAACAACATCCAATTTTCATTATCTGATTCATTCTAGAAAAAATTTATAGCGAAAATGGTAAGATGACCTTTAAATAAAATACCTTAGAACACATCATCACAAGACTTCATCCTCCCTTGGAATTTCACCCTTCTTTACTTCATCTTCCCTCTGAAATTATCCTCAGATCTCCTTGGTTACCTCATATAAGAATAACTTACGCACATAGAATATATTCAATAGAATGTGTGTGTGAATGTACTTATGAGTGAATTCTTAAGGTGTATATATACTTTTTCTAAGTAACCTCTTTCCTTAACTTGAGGGATTGTTGAACTTTCTTGTTACAATCACTTTACCCTTTCATTAATGACTTGCAACCAATTAGAGGATTTTTAACTCATATTGCAACCAATTAGGGCCTTCTTAACCCATCTTTAGGGCTTCCAACTTCATGACCTCATAACTCTTCAACCGTGAGAAACCATGTGGCGTACCACCTATCATCGAAAATGAAATGACAAGGACTATCCATCTATGAGTGTTTACCTACATTTACATTGTCCTTCATGTCCATATTTTGAAGAAGAAAAAAATCGGGTATCATAACCACAGCTCTGAGGATTCATGTAGACTTCATCAAATGCACCCATCACATATGTTGACATCAACCACTCCATCAATGACAACTAGCTCGCCATCACTCTCAACCACATATCTAAGGATCCCATACTTCTCCAAGGGTTGACATCAATTACAACCAACTTTCCAACAATCTCCCTATTTGGAATTGATGGCAACATTGATGGCAACACTCATACTCCAATACTCTTTCTCCCCCTATAACCATTGCTCCTCATCAATGTGTCTCACTCTCCCCCTTTGACATCAATGGAAAATGGTCTCTCTCCTGGGGGTTTCTCCCCCTGTCTTCATGCATCGATTCTCTCTCTCTCTCTCTCTCCATGACTTTTTTTTTCACTTCACATGTTTCTCTCCTCTCCAAGTTCTTCTTCTCTTTTGATAGAAAAGAGTGACTCCCCGTGAAAGTATACCTTCTCTGAACAATCATTCTCTGACTTCATGCGCTTGACTCTTTTTATCTTTCTCTTTCTCTCCCTTTGACATCTTGGGAAAAAATATAACTCCCCCTATCGGTATGTCTCTCCCTGTATGTATGCTAATGATCTTCCTTTCTGTGTCTCTTGATGATTTCTCTTCCCTTGACTTCTCTCCAAGATGTTGTGTAGATTAATGTAGGACTACCTATAAGTGTTTCCTTTCCTCTCTTCCAGTACTTGTTAATTGTTAATTGTTGCTTCCTCTTGTAACTCTCTGACATATATAAAAATAATCCATTACTTGATTTCATCATTCACTTGTCATGTTCACTTGAAAATATTGTTCAATTATTTTCTTTTGATGATTTAGCTTCTGCTAACTATCTCTCTTTCCCGATTATTTTTGCCTTTTACTACTTGTCTTTCTGTGACCAATTGATTCCAACTAATTCCAAATGATTCCACTGATTCCAATTGTAGATGCATTGCTATGTATCTTCTCGGACCCATGTTATCTATACTTTCTAAGTATCCATCTCTTTCCATATGTCGCAAATTTTCCATAACTATTATTCATCTTCTCTAGCCCATATTTTTTGTACCTACTAAATATCCATATATGTACATATGTTGCAAATTGTCCATACCTTTTCTACTCAATTGTCCTCAATGTTGACCCATCTATCATTGTACTATCATGAAGGCTTCATAGATGCAATTGATCATCACATATTCATGTTTCTTCAAACCAAATCAAATATGTCCACGAGTCTTCTCTATCTGCAAATCAACCTCTGCATGTCTGGAACAACATGTACCAAAGATATCCCTTCCTGAATAGATAGATGGAATACAATCATAAACTTCTTCCTGTGTATCTATGTGGGAACACTACTTCTCAACAGATCAATATGTCATTATGTACTGCTATCTAACTTCTATGAATTTGTCTCTGCAAATACTTCAACATGCTCGAAGGATGGTTCTCTAATCTATAGTATCTACTGCACTGACTCCCCCTATTCAATATTCATATTTACTGGGAGTTTCCAATCTGGGTGGCTGAGAAAAATACTCACTCTGATGCAGAGTAATAGTCATCTTCATTTGTGGGCTCATCATCTTTTCAAACTCTAACTTCTTTCTTTCTTCCTATGGATTGATCTCACACTACAATTACTGAAAGTACAATCTCTTGAGCATGTTCTTTATTCACTTGTTCTTCTTTTCTTTCTTGCATTACTGCAAATCCTGTGATCTCTGGGACCTGGTCTTTATTGACATTTTCTTCTTGTTTTTCATTTCTTCTCCAAACCTTCATGTATCTGACATGTTCATTTTTGTGTGTATAATTTTTCTTGATCTTGTACTATTACCAATTCTGAGAGCATGACTTATGGGTGTCCTTCATTCATCTTCTCTTCTTTTACCTATTCTTGTTTTATTTTCCAAACTTTCTTATATCTGATATCAATTTTCGTTTTCATAGAAGAATCCATCATGCTTCTACAATCATGAACTATGTGACCACAATTGTAGCATTTCTAACATCCAATTTTACATGGGGCCACATAAGCATTTCTTGCTTGAACATTTCTTCCATAAGCCCTGCAATCTGCAACTTTATGTCCAAAGTTAGTAAAATAAAATAAAAATTTGACCATAAAATAAATTTGCATACCTGGGAGAGAATGATCTTCTTTGTGGTGTAGTCCTTATAAATTCTTTCCTTAGTTGATCATGATTTTGATTGAAACTTCTTTGTGGCTCAAATTTGGAGGATATTCTTGAAGATGTATCTCTATCATTTTTCTTTGATTCTGGCTAACCATGATTCCTTCATTTAAGTACTTCTGCATAACTCTTACTATTTTCTTCATTTTTCTTTTCTGACAACCTGGAGTGCTTCTTTTCAATATTCTCTACTAATGATGTGGATGTTTCTGTCTCTTCAACGTTCTTGCTTAGATTGATGATTTTGGCTCTTATTGTGACAACTTCTTCTTCAAGCTTCTCAACCTCTTCTCTTTTCTTCATCATCTAAATCTTCATGAATTCTTTTGTTCGCTTTGCTTTTTCAAGTTGGATCTTCAAGGAGATGATTTATTTTTCAAGTCTTCTCTCTTCTTGACCGAATTATGCTTCAAGTTGATTTAAGTCATCAGTTCTTTCCTTAAGATGATCTGTCAAAATATTTTATCTTTTCTCTGCTTCCTTTCTTTCAACTTCCAAACACTGCTTCTCTTCCATTGCTTCCTTTATTAGTGTTGTTATTTTAGTTTCCAAATATCGCTTTTCTTCCATCCGACTTTTCTATGTTTCTTCAATTCTTCTACCTTCTTCTAGCTGAGCTTTTATATTCATGATGACTTGTTGGGCTTCTTCATAACTTTCTTGAGAATGGTTCTTGACTAATTGTTCCTTAAAATACATGTTTTTCTTCCTTTCTTTTTTCAATTTGTCTAAAGCACTAATTAATTCTGCTTCAAGGTATACTATGTCTTCTTCACAATCTTCTTCTTTTGAATCTGTTTGATATGATGAATATCTTTCTTCTTGTTTTGTACTTGCACTTTATTTAATATGATGTGACTATGTGATGGGAGATTCCTTGGAATATATATTATGTAGCTTATCCCAAATTTCTTTGGATTATGAACATTTTCCCACTTTCTCTCTTACCGGATCAGGTAATCCTTCCCAGATGAAATCCATTGCTATTTTTTGTTTCTTTTTAATTCCTTCTTGGCTGAAACTAAGTGGTGCGCAACTTCTTGGAGAGGCATTTTTGGTGTATCTTGGTTATTTTCATGGTGGGAAATATTCAACTAGGGTTTGAGCTTGATTATTCTTGGTGAAGTAAGTAGAAAATCTTCATTTTTTTATTGTGAACGAATGTTTATGGTGAATTTTACTTGTTTCATGTTAAAGATTATGAAATTTCTTGCTTGAAACCCTAGGAGAAAGACAAAGTTATTATATTTTTCTCTATAATTTTTCACTTGTTTAAATTTCTCAAAGAACACCTTATCTAGAAGTAGATACTAGAGCCCTACCATCGTGGCGCTCTAGTAACCCTACTTACATTGCCTATTGCATATTTTGTTTCAAATTGTCTAATGAAAGAGAAATCGCTAGGGTCAAAGTTTCCTTACTTTCTAACAATTATCTCTCTAGGACTTGGATGTTTGAGGTCTTGGGTTACTAACACCTCTCTCATCCTCTCCATCTCCTTTTGACTGAGTATTATCATTTCTATTTCCCTCTAAGAGTTTTTGTTGTTATCATTGACTCCATTACCCTAGAAGGCACTAGTCTATTCATTACTGGTGATTGATTGATCAAACAACTTTCAAACTATCTTCCTTGGAACATTCACTAAATCCTGCTAACCTTAGATTAGCCTAATTCACTAACTAACTTATTGTTGTTGCAAAATATTTCTACAGCCATCTAACAGCAATTGTAACATCCTCGGGCCTACAACTCCACCGTCGGGGCAACGCTACCTACGGAATACCTTATCTTGTACATTTAGCTCTGATACCATATTGTAACATCCCTTGGCCTACAACTCCACCACCAAGGTAATGTTACCTGTGGAATACCTTACCTTGTACATTTAGCTCTGATCTGTGACAACTCCTGCCTTAAACTATTGGGTTATGCCAAACAGAGATACTTGCGGAAAAACATACACATCCATAGAAACATAGAATGACTATTCTACATATATATAACATATTATTGTGGAAATAACAGTAAACCTACACATGCAGCATATACAACATACACAGGCAATACTCATCAATTACAACATATGTATCATTACACGGCATGTAAATGAATATAAAAGTGGTACTTATATTTTATTAGAAGACCACCAACTGCATGCAGACCTTCTGCGAACCTCTCATCCATAGACCACACTACTCATCATGCTCAGCAGTAGGTCACCCCCGAGCTAGGACTAAGCTCCATTAGGCAAGGGATTCCTAGACTAGGCAAGGTCAATAGGGAAGTTGCACAAAACACAGGAAGGATATCTTGTCTCAGGAGCCACTTACGCCCACAACCCACAGACCCTCATTCCCCACACGACTGCTCCACCCCAGGAGGGTACACCTTCACTAATACAAGTCCATCGTCTATTACACCTCCCTTACCTTGGGCTTCAGCAACAGGCTGGACTAGAAGTCTCAAAGTACTGTAGTTGCTATGAGACTCCCTTCCAGGAGAACTCACTTCCCAACAAACTCTCTCGCCTAAGAGAGTTTCTCACAGGCCTAACAACCTGCCTCTTCAAACAATCTTCGACTCGGCTACAGCCAGGTACAGGTGACAGCAACAGCAACAAGGAAAACGGGTATGGACACCCAAAATGGTTACAGTCATACACTAGACATAGCAAGGCTCAGTAAGAAACAACCGATGGCAGCGAGCCACACTCAGTCAAGGAACTGTGTGGCCGCAACAGCCAACAATTATGAAACCACACGGCTCAAACAATTACAAGGTGCTCAGACTTCACAAGAGACACAGATTATCCCCTCCATTTTCATTGGTTTCAAGGTGACTAACCTCGCGAGATTCCATACGCAAAGGTGAAGGATCTCAAAACTCATCCAGATGCAAGGATGGGAGTCACACTGAACGGGAAGCAAACCCCAACATGATTTGACTCATGAGTGACTAGTTCCAGAGATCTATGATGGATGCCCCCGGTTCACGGTTATACAGTGGAATGAGAATGGCAAGCGAACCCCCTAACAGGTTGTCTTTCCCAGCTATAACTGCATGCGCCCAGGTCAACACTTGTCTTCCCGCAGCCACATGCGTTCCACTTTACACTCGTTCCCTTTCCAGGAACTTAGGACAACATCGTTCATGTCCACCTTAGCCTTTAGGACATAATAATAATAAAATAGTATTCCCTTAGAGGTAAGCCCTCTAGCTTATCCTTTAGACCTAGACACTTAGCCCCCTCCCTTACCCTATCTAGTGGAAGCTTAGTCTCCCATCACTCTTTCTTCGTGGTCATTCTACACACAGGGATGTTTATATTTTTATTAATGATTTTGCATAATTACATATACAAAACAGGCTCCTGGCCTTAGCATTCTAGGCTCCTCGCCTAATCATCACATAATCCTCCTAGCTTATTATAACTCGGCTCACCAGCCTAACAAACATGTTTACAATTCATAATTACAACTGGGGCTCTATCAGGAGATATTACAATTCTCTTCCCTTATTTTTCACTGTCCTTGGTGCAACTCTTTACACAACATCAGCAAGATTTCCAAAATATTCAAAAAGATGTGGGTATTCTGCCCACATAGCATCTTCATACTTCCATGTCAGGTCCTCGGGACCATACCCGGTCAACTGGACCTTTACAAGCCCTATGGCTCGATTCAGGAGCTATTTTCTCTTTCGGGTCCAATATGCGCACAGGATGCACTTGCAAGACGCCTTCTTGCTCCACCTGAATCACATTCCAATCAATAACATGATTAACATCAAGTATAAATTTCTTAAGCAATGAAACATGAAACACATTATGTACGGTCATGGATGCAAGTAATGCAAGCATATATGCAATGTATATATATGTATATACAGGCAATTCTAATAACATTATAACATGTATACAAGATACACAACATACAATGAATAGAGAATTGATACTTATCTTTTAATTGAGAAGACCTTCCACATCAACATGGTCTAGACCAAGGTACCAAACCTCAGTAGCACTCTAACCAATGGTCTCTCATTCCCCCACATGCCTGTCCCACCCTAGGAGGGTACACCTTCACTGTCACACAATCCATCGGTTGCTACACCTCCCTTTCCTTGGGCTTCAGCAACAAACCGGCTTAGAAAGTCTCAGAGCATCATAGCTCCCAGAGTTCCAACTTCCCTTAGAGATTTTCAATCAGCATATTCCCCGAGCTACTCTTTGTAGTCAACATTCTAACTTTGATCAACATCATCTCATCTGCATCACCCACATGCAGTTATCATCAGAAAACATAAAAGAATTCATTTAGGAACTTCAATTAGTTCAAAAGGAAATTCAACTTTTTCCCCAAAACATGAAATTCTATTTCATAATTCATCTTGGTTGTTTCCATATTATGAATGTAGCCATCCTTGTGGTTTTCCACGGGCACCAAACTGCATACCATTTTTCCTGTAATGCTTCATCTTACATACAGCTAACAAATTGTCAGTACTTGTTGTACATCATAATTCAATTGCAATATGTACAAAATATTATGCAGTGATCTTAGAATTTCCTGCACTTAGCAATTCAATCACAATTACCCAACAATTTAATAAACTAGAATGACTCGTCATTCTATGCATATGCATGTTCACAGTTATATATGTAAGTTCAATACTTCTTTTTCTGAACAAGAAAATTTTGTATAAGGGGATTCTAGACCTAGTATAATCAGATGTTTATGGGCCAATGTCAATAACACTAATTACATGAAGCATGTACTATGTATTCTTCATTGATGACTTATCTCGCGAGACTTGGATCTACTTCTTAAACGCTAAGGATGAGGTATTTAGCATGTTTCAGGAGTTCAAATCTCTAGTTGAAAACCAGACATGCAAGAAAATCAAAATCTTGAGATCAGACAATGGAGGAGAGTATACTTCGAAATAGTTTGAGGGTTTCTACAAGGAGGCCAGATTCAAGAGGGAGTTCACAATTATTTACAACCCAATGAAAAATGGGGATGCAGAGAAGAAGAATCAATCCATCATATGGGTTGTTAATACCATGATACATGACCAAGACTAGCTAATGTTTCTTTGGGCAGAGGCATGTAACACAACTTTTTACATCAAGAACTAGTGTCATCATAGGATCTTGGAAGACAAGACACCATAGGATATAGTCACTAGTGTGAAGCTAGAGGTGAGACATTTTCACATCTTTGATTGTCCAATTTATATCCATGTACCAATATAGAAGAGGACCAAGTTGGAGCCCTTCAACAAGAAGGGTTTATTTGTGGGTTACAAAGAGACTTCAAAGGCTTACAGGGTCTATACTCCATAGCAAAGGAAGACAATAGTAAATAGGGATGTAAAGTTTGAAGAAGACTTTGCATCCAAGATGTCTCATGAGCCTATTCTACTGACACGGGATGAGGAGCAGGAAGCTCCAAAGGTTGAGCCTGGGTCACCAATGATTTCTAGAGCAGTGTAGCAGCGTTCAAGGGAAGAGGGGGAGACATTGACTCCTTCCACTTCTAT
Source organism: Picea glauca (assembly GCA_000966675.3). Classification (NCBI taxonomy): domain Eukaryota; kingdom Viridiplantae; phylum Streptophyta; class Pinopsida; order Pinales; family Pinaceae; genus Picea; species Picea glauca. Next base: position 68,587 of record JZKD02S1846771.1, read on the forward strand.
CAAGAGCTCGATGGTTCACTCGGACATTGAGGGATGCTTAGGAGCACATTTAGAGAGAGAAAACCTCCAAAGAAGTTTCCAGGATACATGGCATTGATGAAAAACGTCTTAGATTATGATCCTTCCACCATTCAAGAGGCAACAGACTAGTAGATATGGTGAGATGCCATGGTGGAGTACTCCATCATGAAGAATGTTTGGGACATAATGTGAAGACCAGAGGGGAAGTCAGTTGTGAGTTTCAAGTGGCTCTACAAGATCAAGCATGCAACAGATGACAACATTGAGAAGTTCAAAGCAAGGTTTGTGGCAAGAGGATTCTCCCAGAGAGAGGAAGTGGATGATGAGGAGACATTTTCTCTAATCGTCGGGTACACTTCCATTAGAGCAGTTATGTCTTTGGTTTCATTTATGGGATGGAGGATACATCAAATGGATGTGAAGACAATGTTCCTTAATGGGATCATTGAGAAAGAAGTGTACATAGAGCAACCATGGGGCTGAGGTAAATGGGAAGGAGTCTCATGTGTGAAAGGGTTAATAAATCCTTGTACATACTCAAGCAGGCACTGAAAGCATGGTATTATAAGATCAATAGATATCTGCAGAGTATGGGCTTCACCAAAAGCAAATCAGATTCTAACTTATATTTTATATTTGTTGAGACTGATCTTCTCTTTTTGGCGTTGTATCTAGATTATTTGTTTCTGATAAATACAGAGAATCTCATTGTAGGGTGAAAATCAGAGATGGCAGTGAAGTTTGAGATGAAGAACATTGACATGATGCATTACTTCTTGGTTTTGGAGGTTTGGCAAAGACTGATCCGGATTATTTTCGGCACGAAATGAGAGCGGAGATATAATAAAGAAATGCATAGAAATATTGTAGATATTCAATAGCATAACAGAAATGTATCAGAGGGGCAACCATAAACACAGATATATAGTAATACACAATTTCTATTAATCAGAGAAATGTACAGAGACTGTAAAAATACAGAGTAAAAGACTCGCTAGAATGGTGGCAACGTATCTCTGAGAAGAGATGTGACGACTACTCACATTCGCAAATAAGATTATTACAATGAGGCTCTGAAGGCCCTTTTACAATAAACGGGAATGCCAAAAGTCCTAAACATCCAAAAACCTAACCCTAGGAGATGAAGCGCCAAAAGTCATGTGGGCCCCGTTTG
>JZKD02S1846771.1:71334-87134 GCA_000966675.3 Picea glauca
CATCCAAAAACCTAACCCTAGGAGATGAAGCGCCAAAAGTCATGTGGGCCCTGTTTGGGTAAGTGAGTACATCAACTTCCCGGGGTCGTAACTTTTGCATACGATCTTTGTTTTATGAGTGTGATAGCTCATTGGAAAGGTATCATCGAGGAGATTCATTTTGGGGGATAAATTATGCCTTTGGCTATCATTGAGACCCTCGAACTTTAAAAACCTTCATTTGGGCCCTCAAAATGGCCCCGGAAGTTAAAACCTACTAAAAATAGTAAATTGCCAAAAATGGCCAGAAAACTATTTTGAGCCATTTGGAAAAGGTGGGTGGCCACCGATATCCACCTGGATCAACTTCCATTAGAGCAGTTATGTCTTTGGTTTCATTTATGGGATGGAGGATACATCAAATGGATGTGAAGACAATGTTCCTTAATGGGATCATTGAGAAAGAAGTGTACATAGAGAAACCATGGGGCTGAGGTAAATGGGAAGGAGTCTCATGTGTGCGAGGGTTAATAAATCCTTGTACATACTCAAGAAGGCACTGAAAGCATGGTATTATAAGATCAATGGATATCTGCAGAGTATGGGCTTCGCCAAAAGCAAATCAGATTCTAACTTATATTTTATATTTGTTGAGACTGATCTTCTCTTTTTGGCGTTATATGTAGATTATTTGTTTCTGATAAATACAGAGAAGCTCATTGTAGGGTGCAAATCAGACATGGCAGTGAAGTTTGAGATGAAGAACATTGACATGATGCATTACTTCTTGGTTTTGGAGGTTTGGCAAAGATCGAGAGAGATTTTCCTTGGGCAAGGTAAGTATGCAATTGAGATCCTAAAGAGATTTTGGATAGATGATTGCAAACCTATGGCCACACCCATGATCACTAATCTGGAGAACGTGAAAGTTTCATATTCAGAGTTGATGGATCATGTGTTGTAAAAGAAATTGATAGGTTCCTTGATGTATTTGGTCAACACCATGTCAGATATATGTTTTTTAGTGAACACCTTTAGTCAATTCATGGTGGAGCCAAGGCAAAGCATTGTATAATAGAAAAACATGTGCTCAAGTATTTGAGGGGCACAGTGGAGTATGCTCTGAGATATCTTGGAGATGGTGAATTGAATATGCAAGGGTGTTTAGACTCAAATTGGGCATGTAGTGCGATGGACAGGTAGAGCACCTCAAGGTGCTACGTTAGTTTGGGATCAGCGATAATATCTTGGTTCATCAAGAAGCAAAACTTCCATGGCACTTGGCTCAACAAAGGCAGAGTGCATGGCAGCAAGTACTATTAATTGTGAGACCATCTGGCTTCACAAGTTACTTGCAAGATTGTTTGATTAGGATTTGGACCCCACAATGATTTACTATGATAATCAGAGTTGCAACAAACTCTTTGAGAATCCAATGTTTCATGACAGGTCCAACCACATATAGATCAAATATCCCTTCATATAAGACAAGTTTCAAAAGGGAGTAGTGAAGCTCCAATATATTCCCACAAATCAACATGTAGTTGATATTATGACTAAGTCCTTAGCAAGAGGGAAGTTTGAAGCATTCAAAGACAAATTTGGATTGATGTAGAATTCCTTCCTCGCTAAGAGAGAGTTTTGAGAAATATAACTTGGAGAGGGACTTTTGCATAAGTTCAGTGTGAACATGCTCAAAGTAGTTCTAGTTATTTTGGAAAAGTAATTTTATTTTGTAATTCACTTTAGTAAAAAGTGAAAAGTCTTATATTTTGTTTTTGAATCTAATAAAGTGTATTTCATGCATTTATGACTTAGACTAGGAATTAATCTCAACCGTGTATCTCACTAAGAGATTAGGGTTTTGGTACATTAGGGTTTCAGATAAAAGTATAAAGACAAGTCAAGATAGAGGGTTTAAACACAGTTGAGTTGATTGAGCGACTAAGAGAGAGAGAGAGAGAGAGAAAACATGGATTCAGGTAAGAGGTCAATCGGAATAGTAGGCAAAGACCCGTTCCATACGGTGGTACGGGCATGCCATAACACAAATCCATTCCATACGGTGGTACGGCCATGCCATACAAAGGTACTAACAAAGACATACAGCCAAGTCGTACTTTCTCAACAAGTCATACAGCTCAGTTTAGGGTGATTTGTTGACCGTGTAGCTGTTGGTTTTTAGTAGACTATGGAAGTTTTCTTATCAATTTTATTAAATGAATGAAAAACTAATTTGAAGGAGAAATTAAGTGTGTATATGTAAAATTGTTTTATGCTTCTCCTACTTAATTTCCAATGATTGATGTTATGGTTTGAATTTATTTTATGTATTAATTAATTTCAACAATTTACTTGTTTAATCATAAATTGTTTAATTGAGATCATAGAGACATCAATTTTTACATTGTGTAAATTCATGTTATTAGCCAGAGAAACCCTTTCACGTAATGACCAGTAATAGAAGAGAAGTTAGGCCATTATTAACAATTGAAAAAAAAACATTAGATTTTGGGTCAAGGCCTAGGCTCGGGTTCGTTATCAAATCACGGATCTCGGCTATGTCTAGCCATCAAAACAAACTTTCAGAGCTTATTATAGATATACTGAAACAGAAAATGAAAGTGGTGACATCTAACGCCCATGTTGCTCTGGTTCCCAATACAAATCAGAGTCGCAGAATCATTGATATGTGTCTGAATCTCCAGGGATCAGCACATTTTGAATCTTCAATGCTCAGCAGACTTTGAGAGCACCTGCAGCCATTTCGAGAGAACAGTGACACATCGACAATAGCATTTGCAGCACAAAAGCATAGTTGCAACAGGGATTTGGAAAGCACATTCCCCATTTAGAGAGCAGATTTGGCATACCAACACTCTCATTTAGCAAGTTTGGAGTACACGATTGAAGGCAGACCTGTAAGAATCCCTTTTCGCGAGCAGAAAACCCAGTACATTCTTTCTTTTTCTTTCATATTGTCCTTCATTTTCTTCAATATTTCTATTAGCGATAATTATTGTCTTAGGCTCGAGAGCATTCGGGTCTGCAAGTTACATGAGAAGCGCCCGAGCGCAGCATAGAAAAATCTCGTTTTTTGACCTCCAATCAAGCGAGTGGGCAAAGTATGAAGTCAATGACCAAGATCCATGTATAGAGCAGATCAACGATCGGAAGGTAATCGCGGTTAACAGAGTTGCGCCAGGAGTAGCGCAATGGATAGCGCTTATATATCTTTTAAAAAAGGTATCTCAGTCGTTCATCTTGGAGGAGCACGTGGTGCACAATCAGGCTCCATCGCCTCCTCGCCCTTCGTAATTTTGAAGAACGAGGACCAGCTTCCTCCCACCGCGAGACGCGAAGTAGCGAGAGCATTCAGGCCTCGGGCCCACTGTATCGCCGAAGTGTTTTCAGCCGTCCATCAAAGAGGGACACCCAGCCTTGGGTGACTGAGTCACGCCTCTGCAAGGAGAATTTTCCTGAGTATATAAACTCAGTCTTTGTATTTTGTAAGCATCGATGGTTGAGCAGAGCTCCCTACTGTAATGTTTTAATAGCTATTCTAGCTTTCAGCTTGTGCATCTGCATATGAGATTTCTTTTTTTATGACAGACAGTTCTCCTTACTCCATCTAATTTTCGTCTCATGCTAAGAGAGTTCGTGATTGACTGAGTCGCGCGAGTTATTGCGGTTATGTTATGATAAAAGATTTATTGTTGCATTGTTGCATTCTCTGGATTTGCGTTTGAATGTAAGATGATATCGCATTTGGACGTCTTCTTCCTCGGTCTGTTAGAAACCTATTGTTTATAACAGACCTCCGTTTTTCTCTCGTACAAGTCTTCCGCCTGTTCACCCTTTACTACAGCTCATTGTCTGAATTTTACGCAAGACCTCACTTGCTCATGCATACCTGGCCTAGTTTCAGAGTTGGAACGCTATTGTTTTGGGCTTCTTGCCATTCGATCACCCATCTATGAACAACTGTGACATAAAATTGATGGGCGTCAGGCTCTGCTCCTATTAGCAATCCAGGAGTGACTTCAGAATCTAACATTTCTGGCGCCGTTGCCGGGGACGAAGTTGAAAATTTTCCCCGAGTTTGAACGACATTGAGCCTCTAGTTCTGAAGGTGCATCAGACATCAGAGCCTTCTTGAAGATTGCTACTGTGCACCTGGCGACTCTATTGTGACGACTCTGCTGTGGCGAACTTGTCGTGGCCATTGTGGCTTTCAGAGGTAGACACACGCGGTCCAATCCTCAACTGCCTCTAGCTACACCTAGAGTTGATCAGGAGGTAGTTCGTGGGAAAGGAAAGGCCTCAGAAGGAGAAGCTTCCACCGAACCAGGTAATCCACAGTCTCCTTTTGTAGAAGCTCCATTCTCTCCGCCTCAGTTTCCTGGCAGACTGTCTTCTGAAGTTTCCCGTTTCCTGAATTTCGGGAGTGTTCCTGCTGAGTTTTCCCCTCCTGGTCTGGGATTGGAGGGAGAAATCCTTGTCACTCCCCTCTCCTCTGAAGCTGTACCTTGGCGTAGACCCAGGACCACAGAAGATTTCCCCACTCCTGCACAAGGGGGATCACCTCTTGACTTGAACTCGTTAGCTTTCTCTTTAAACCCGCTTTTGTTTCCCACTCCACTTCGAGACTCATTTCCCGCAGCCCCTTCACGAACTCCTTCTCCTCCGAGTTCCCCTTTACATAATATCAATATGGCCAGAGTAAATCCCCCTATGCCAGAAATAGAGATCATCATAGCCGCTAGGTATGCTCCACTCGTGCTACCACAGCCTCTCAATGCCCTCCCACCAGATGGATACCTTAAGCAGTTGCCCAAGTTTACAGGCGAGGGGGACATAGCTGTAGAAGAACGCCTAGCAGCCTTTTACACTTTCACGGATGATAATGTTATCATGCACAAAGACGTATGGATGAGAATTTTTGTCCATAGTCTCCAAGGAGAGGCTAGAAAATGGTTCAAGGCCCTGCCTCCTGGATCTATTGATGAGATCAGAGCTTTAGATAATGCCTTTTTGAGACAGTGGGGAGATAAAAAAGACTTCGTGTATTACATGACAGAGTTTGGCTCGTTGAAGAGAAAGGAAGGAGAGTCTGTTTCCGACTTCTCCAAGAGATTTAATAAAATGTACAACAGAATCCCTGCTGAGATAAATCCCTCTGAAGCCTCTACAATAATCACTTACTCCAGCACTTTTGATCTCGATTTATGCCTACTGCTAAGGGAGAGAAGAGTTTCTACGCTGGCCCACATGTAGGATGTGGCTGTGGAAGTAGAATCTAACATATTGGTTGTCAACCGACTCAGGAACGCAGGTGATAGAAATACGCCCAAGAACAGGCATGAATCTTCCTCATCCAGTTCCTCTCCCCTGCCCCATCAGACAGATGAGACATCCAGAGCAATAAAATCGCTTTCTGCCAAAATGGAGAGGTGGGAATTGGAGGGGAAACCCATGTACAGAAATCCCCAGAACACTGATAATAGAGGTTTCAGACGGCCTGCTAACAATATGCCTTAGGTTTTCCCGAGGGAACAAAGGGGAAAAGACAGGGATGATCAAAGGTTTCAGACCCCTCTCCAGAATAACCTAGATTCTCATGAGGAAAGAGAGGAGATAGATGAGTACGGCCCTGAAATTCACTGTTTTGAAGAAGCTCCTCCTTTTCCCCATTTGACTCAGTCTGCATATGAAGAATCCCTGATGAGCACTCAAATCCATGAGCTGGGTAAAGGAGAAAGGGCCGGTCACGCCTCTAAAAGATACAATCTCAGGTCGAGAAGGAAAGAAGGAGAATTTGGCAGCCCAGACCAGCCCCTCATAGCAGAAAGACCTACTAGATCTGCAGCAGCTGCTACTAAAGAAAAAATAACTCAGAGCACTTTGCCAGCAGTCAAAGAACCTATCACGAAGGTAAGGGAATCTCCTAAGCCCATTCCATCCTTTAATTTTGAACATGAAATTCAAAAAATCAGGATCCTCGTCCCCCTCTCAGAGCTGGTAAAAAATGAAGATTTTAAAAGATCCCTCTCCAAACTGCTACAATCCGAGTCTCCCCAACCACCCTGTGACTCAGTAAACCTTCAAGATGAGAAACCAGCCGTCATATTAGGCCCCATGGTAGAAGACAGAGATGACTCATCCCCTCCCTTCTACACATCCCTGAACATACATGATAAAGTGTTGCATAATTGTCTCATGGATTCAGGAGCCTCCCATAACCTTATGCCCAAGGTAGTCATGGAAGAATTGGGATTGGAGGTGACAAGAACTTATCATGATTTATATTCTTTCGATTCAAGGAGAGTGAAGTGTCTAAGAGTCATCAAAGACCTGGCGGTTTCCCTGTTTCAGCTGCCCATGAAAAGTGTGGTCATGGATATTGTGGTAGCCGACGTTCCCCCCAAATTTGGTATGTTGTTGTCTAGATCTTGGATTAAAAAGCTTGGGGGGACACTACAAATGGATCTCACATACGCTACCATTCCAGTCTTCAAAGGGGAACAAAGAAGCTTATACAGAGAAGCCCAGCTAGCCTATATTGTCAGTGATGAAGCGGACCCCACCAATCACCCCATCTTTGCACTTTACACCGACTTGGGGTCTAGTTTGTGGCAGCTTACCGATGCCCCTGAAAGCTCTTTACAAATCAGAAAACATCCTAGCCTTGATCATTCGATTTCCCCTCAAAGCCCCTCTGTGTGGAAGATGTTTTTTGACGGAGCTTCTTCTAGCAAAGGCGTTGGCGCTGGAGTGGTCTTCATATCACCTTGTCAAGAAGTCGTGTCCCTGTCATACAAGCTGGAATTCGAAGCCACCAACAATGTGGAAGAATATGAAGCACTTGTTCTGGGTATGAGAGCCGCAAGGGAAATGGAAATTAAAGAGATAGCAATATTCAAAGATGCTGAGTTGATTATTCAGCAGGTAAGGAATGCTTATCGTGCCAATAATCCCCGGCTCAGAAATTATCGGAATGAAGTATGGGACCTTATTGATAGTTTCTTCTTGGCTTTTAACATTTCTTTCATTCCGAAGGGAGAAAATACTTTGGCTGATTCTTTAGCTGACTCAGCTAGTGTGCTCAAGTTTCCTCTGCCACCTATGGTAAAAAATGATGTTGATATAAGATATAGGCCCTCGGTGCCGGACAATGTCAAGCATTGGAAGGTGTTCGAGGATGATTCGGAACTCAAGAGGTTTCTCCAATCCGTGGATGATTTTTTTGTGTTGCACATTGACCAAGATCCCGACCTGGAAGGTGACCCTCACCCTAAGGTGTTTTTAAACAAAATTGCTAATCATCGGATTATCCAGCTGCCTAGCAATCGCATCCCGAGAGGACTAGTCCCTTTAGAGAGATTGTTCGATGGGAACGATGTGGCAGTAAAGGGAAAGGTCCTGAATGAAGATGTTGATACAGCCGAATGAAACATTGGCACGCAGGAAGAGCCCAAGTTTGTCAGATTATCAAGCAACCTGAACAGTGAACAGAGGGCCAAGTACACGGAGTTGCTGAGAGAGTTTGCCAACGTGTTCGCTTGGACCTACAAAGACCTCAAGACATACGACACATCTGTCATCAAACACAAAATCTCGTTGAAGGAAGGAGCTAAGCCATTCAGGCAGAAGCTGAGACAGATAAATCCCATGTTGCTGCCGGTCATGGAAAAGGAGGTCAAGAAGCTATTAGACGCCCAGATCATTGTCCCTTTGAGATATTCCGAATGGGTGGCCAATCTGGTTCCGGTAAGAAAGAAAAGCGGAGAAATCAGGCTTTGCGTTGACTTCAGAAATTTGAACAGAAGCTCGAAGAAAGACAATTACCCCCTGCCTAACATGGAACACATACTGCAAAGGGTAACTGGTGCATCCAGGATATCTATGATCGACAGGTTTTCCGGTTAGAATCAGATATCGGTCATGCCTGAGGACAGAGAAAAAACGGCCTTCACCACTCCGTGGGGCACATTCATGTACGCCAAAATGCCATTTGGGCTGATGAATGCAGGAGCAACATTTCAGCGAGCCATGGATATAGCCTTCATCGGTGAAAAGGACTAGTTCGCAGTGATCTACCTAGATGACATCACGGTCTTCTCCAGGTCTGATAAAGAGCACCGCTGTCACTTAAGGAAAGTTTTCTCGAAGTGCCGGAGATTCGGTCTTTCCCTAAATCCAAAGAAGTCCTTGTTTGCTATGATGGAGGGCAAGCTGCTAGGCCATATAGTATCGGCGGAGGGAGTAAGGATTGATCCCAGCAAAGTGGAGGCAATCCAAGCCCTGTCACTTCCCAAGTCTAAAAAAGAGTTCTAGGCATTTCTAGGAAAGATTAACTTCCTAAGGAGATTTGTCTCAAACTTTGTCGAGCTAGTAAGGCATATCACAGCCATGCTCAGGAAGGGAAATGAAGTGAGATGGACTGTCGAGCCCCAGGCATCTTTTGACCAAATAAAAAGGGCATTGACTGAGGCGCCTGTGCTAATCAGCCCTGATTATTCCAAGGATTTCCTGATTTTTTCTTTTGCTTCCTGTGATACAGTGGCGGCAGTCTTACTGCAGAGAAATGAAGAAGGGCGTGAGCAGCCCATCGCCTTCTTTAGCAGGGCGTTAAGAGACGCAGAGAGCAGGTATGAAATCATGGAGAAACGGGCATATGCCTTAGTAAAATCTCTTAAAGCTTTCAGAGTCTATGTCTTGCATTCAAAAGTAACAGCGTACATTCCTTCGGCTTCCGTGAAGGATATCCTTGTACAGCCCGACATAGATGGGAAAAGAGGTCGATGGATCGCTAAAATTATGGAATTTGATTTAGAGATAAAGCCCACCAAGTTGGTTAAGGGCCAAGGTTTAACCAAGCTACTGGTTGAATCTAACTGCGAAGCCTTGGGAGTTAGTTTCATCAATACTCACCCAGGATCTCAGCAAGCTAAGCCGCCCAGCCAATGCTCTCAAGATGGCTTATCACTAGCATAATGTGCTTGGTATCGTGACATTCTGTATTTTCTGCAGGAGTTGAAGCCGCTGGATGGAATGGGAAAAAGCAAAGCAAGAGCTTTAAAGCTCAAGGTGATCAGGTATTGCCTCATCGACCAAATCTTGTACTGGAGAGACCCTCTAGGGGTATTTCCGAGATGCCTTGACCCACAGAAGGCCCAGAAGGTTATGTTTGATTTTCATAGTGCCCTTTGTGGAGGTCATCATTTATGGAAAGCCACGGCTCACAAGATACTCCAAGCTGGGTATTACTGGCCCACCTTATTCCCCGATGTCTGCAGGGAGATCAGAGCTTGCATCAAATGCCAAAAGTTCTCAAGAAGACAGCAGCTCAAATCGTTGCCATTAAAACTCATAGTAGCTTCGACACCTTTTCAGCAGTGTGGGTTGGACTTCATCGGAGAAATTCATCCTCCCTCGAGTGGTCAGCACAGATGGATCCTAACTGCAACCGATTATTTCACCAAGTGGATAGAATCTGTCCCCACCAGAAGCACATCACACAAAGTAATTATCAGCTTTCTGGAGGATATCATAGCCCGATTTGGCTGTCCTAGCAGGATTGTCACCGATAATGCTGCCTCTTTCAAATCTGAACCTCTAATTAAGTTTTGTGAGCAGTTCCAGATCTCTCTAATTCACTCCACCCCCTACTATCCCCAGGGCAATGATTTAGCGGAATCCTCTAACAAAATCCTGATAAAGATCATCAAAAGATTGTTAGAGGATAACAAAAGAGCCTGGGATTCGAAGTTGAAGTTTTCTCTGTGGGTTGACCGTGTGTCAACGAAGAAATCTCTGGGCACTTCGTTGTTTCAACTAGTCTATGGAGCAGAGGCGGTTTTCCCTACTCAGCTCGCCTTACCTGTGGCAAATTTCTTTCAAGACTATGAGGGAGAACCAGATCATATGATCAGAAGAATTCATCAGATAGTGGAAGTGCAGCAAGTCAGAGAACAAGTGAGGAATGCAGCTTACAGTCATCGGCAGAAGATCAAACAGGCTTTTGACAAGAAGGTCAGGAAAAAGGAGTTCGAGATCGGGGATTTGGTACTTAAATGGGACGCACCTAGACAGGATAAAGGCAAGCACAGCAAGTTCGACGCCCTCTGGATTGGCCCCTTCAAAATCTTCGAGATTTTCTCCAACAACACATACGGGTTGCAGGATCTGGAGAATGAAGAGGTTTTGAATAGCCCAGTGAATGGGCATTTTCTGAAAAAGTGTTTTATATGAGCCTTAAACGACTCCTCTGATTGTAAATATTTTCCTGTTTTCTTGTTTTATTTCCTTTTTGCATGTTTTCCGGCTTAATAAGTGACTCCATAGCCCAATAGCAAGGCATTGAAGCTGCAAAAGGAGTTCTTAGAGCATTGCAGGGACGACTCTATCCCCCATGGAGCCTAATGTTAGCAATAATTCTTGTCTTGGGCTCGAGAGCATTCGGGTCTGCAAGTTACACAAGAAGCGCCCGAGCGCAGCATAGAAAAATCTCGTTTTTTGACCTCCAATCAAGCGAGCGGGCAAAGTATGAAGTCAACGGCCAGGATCCATGTATAGAGCAGATCAACGATCGGCAGGTAATCACGGTTAGCAGAGTTGCGCCAGGAGTAGCGCAATGGATAGCGCTTATATATCTTTTAAAAAAGGGATCTCAGCCGTTCATCCCGGAGGAGCACGTGGTGCACGATCAGGCTCCATCGCCTCCTCGCCCTTCGTGATTTTGAAGAACGAGGACCAACTTCCTCCCACCGCGAGACGCGAAGTAGCAAGAGCATTCAGGCCTCGGGCCCACAATATCGTCGAAGTGTTTTCAGTCGTCCATCAAAGAGGGACACCCAGCCTTGGGTGACTGAGTCACGCCTCTGCGAGGAGAATTTTCCTGAGTATATAAACTCAGTCTTTGTATTTTGTAAGCATCGATGGTTGAGCAGAGCTCCCTACTGTAATGTTTTAACAGCTATTCTAGCTTTCAGCTTGTGCATCTGTATATGAGATTTCTTGTTTTATGACAGACAGTTCTCCTTACTCCATCTAATTTTCGTCTCATGCTAAGAGAGTTCGTGATTGACTGAGTCGTGCGAGTTATTGCGGTTATGTTATGATAAAAGATTTATTGTTGCATTGTTGCATTCTCTGGCTTTGCGTTTGAATGTAAGATGATATCGCATTTGGACGTCTTCTTCCTCAGTCTGTTAGAAACCTATCGTTTATAACAGACCTCCGCTTTTCTCTCGTACAAGTCTTCCGCCTGTTCACCCTTTACTACAGCTCACTGTCTGAAGTTTACGCAAGACCTCACTTGCTCATGCATACCTGGCCTAGTTTCAGAGTTGGAACACTATTGTTTTGGGTTTCCTGCCATTCGATCACCCATCTATGAACAACCGTGACATAAAACTGATGGGCGTCGGGCTCTGCTCCTGTTAGCAATCCAGGAGTGACTTCCGTCGCTAACAATTTCCAAATGGTTTCTTTCATATTGTTGCTTCATTTTCTTCAATATTTCCAAATGGCGTCGTGTTCATCTGCTCTCTATGGAATTTGTGGTGGGATAAGTGGTGGAGGGAGAGAGGATGGTGAAGAAAATTAACAAAAATATCTTGTTGATTCCAGTCTCTGGAAGTACGTGACTTAAGGTAAGGAAGGAGGAAATAAATATTTCGATGGAAGTTTCTTGTATCAAATCATAACAAAACAAGTCCAACATGAATTGCCATTGAGTTCTATGTTATTGCATCCGCAAGGGAAGTGACAATTTGAGAAGGAACATGATGAAGCACAGTAGGGCAAGGAGGAAAGGAGGGGCAGTAAGCCAGCAATCTCAAAAAAGGAACAGCAAGTGTCCATTAATCGTTGAAGAGTCCTGCAAGACACTGAACACTAAGCCCCAGGGAAAAATGTTTGCCCTGGTTGGCAAGGATGAGACAGAAAATGGAGTCGTAACCCTTCAATTTAGTCCTATTAGCAAGGCACGCTCAGGGCGATTAATGAAACGCGTACGGTTTACAAGGGGCCAAAGAGGTTTACAAGGGGCAAAACTTTGAGAAAGAATGCACTGCGCTTTGATGGAAGGAGAGATTGCCTATGGAGAGAATGATGAAATTGGTTTGGTTTGTGTGAATTGGAGTTATAATGATGTCTTCACCAGTATAGATTTATGTTAAATTTGGATCTATCAAGTTTGAGTGTGCCTAATGGTTAAGAACGTGTGTTTTCTCCTTAGAGGTCATAGGTTCAAATCCAAAAGGGGTAGGGTATGTATGTCTTCATAGACTTTCGCAGTCAAATCCCTGCGTCGAGGGGGTCTCATACACAGGTATGTATGCTTTCATAGACTTTTGCAATCAAATCCACAGGTATGTATGCTTTCATAGACTTTTGCGTATGCTTTCATAGACTTTTGCAATCAAATCCTGCTATTATTGAGGATGGGCATGATCATATTGTATAAACCCTGGATGTGGTTCCTAGTTTAAATCTTGCTTTCAAATCTATTGTTGTTGAAATTCAATGGATGAAAAAAATGTGTGAAGAATAATAAAAAAAAACATGTTTTTATCACTAACTACCAACATGTATAAGCTATGAAAAGGTAGTTTACCAATCTCCAACCTCTGAAGTTTTGAGAAATTAGATTTGCATTCCACTATATAATTATGAAGTGGTTAGTAGATGTAAATTTAATACATTATGACTACTCACTTCATGGAATATGAATAGTCAAGTGATATGAACCATCATCGGAAGTCCAAGAGACCTCTTGGAAGACGAATCCCCATTTGTATCATATTAATGAAAAAGCATTTCACATTGATATTCATTTCGTTTGCATTTCAACATTGGTATCAGATCCTATAGTTCTTAAGCCTGAAATACGCTATAACAGTGGTCCATAGCAGATTAATTATGTGCGTTTTACTTGCAGAAAAGTCTCTTTGCCATCCTTTCCTTGCTAATCTATAGAAACGTCTCTCTACCATTCTCTGCCTGCTAATTTGCAGAAACGTTTCCTTGCCTATCCTGAGTGCACATTTCAGTGTCAAATCTGAGATATTACATTCCTTTTGCCTTCCTTACCATTATTTGTGCCAATCTGGTCCCTCTGCCTACTAGTCTAGTCTGCATTGGTCTACCCTCATCCCTACACAAGCATTAAGTTATCACTCTCACTCTCGGTCTCGACAAGGCTTTCCTGCGTGAAACCCTCACCTAAGTCGTTGAGCTACAAACTCCATTTTTCCTCTTGATAGTTTCAATTTTCTTCACGATTTTGCCAATATTCAACAAATTGGCCGCTACAAAGCTGCAATTCAAAAATTGGAGTCTTTTATGGAGGCGTGACCACTCTAACCAGTCCAAACCTACGATTCGAAAAACTAGCGTACGACATTAGCTTTGTATGGCCTCCACATACAGTTTGAACAGGTGAGAAGTCGTTTGCAACAGCTTGTCTCCCTCCAAATTTGTCACACGAATTCCCATATCCATATCTATATCCTACCACAAGATCTGTGCCCGGAGATAGAAATTAGGTCCCTGATAGGAGTAGGAGCATCCAGGAATTTCGTTATCATCTCTNAAACTTCTCGTCAAGGGTATATTGCTTGGACACACTTTGTGGCAGAGCTTTATGAACACTTTGACACTGACACCAACCATTTGGGTCATTTGACAAAGTTGAAACAATTAGGAACAGTGGAAAACTTTACAGGCCTTTGAGCGTCTGGCTTTTAGAACAAAGGGCATGTCTGATGCCTTTTTCCGAGAGTGTTTTATCAGCGGCCTCGAGGATGAGATTCAGGCCCATGTCCTCATGGCTCGGCCTCAGAGTTGGGTGGAGGCTACTAAAAGAGCTAAAGAAGCACAATAAGTTGTATCTTATCAAAACTGAAAACCCTCCTTTATCCCTCGCCCTAAACCAGTAAATCCCACTACTCCCTCTGCTCCACTAAAGATCCAAAAATTGACCAAGGCCAAAATTTTTGAACACCAACTCAAAGGCCTTTGTTATAACTATGATGACAAATATTTCTTGGGCCACAATTGTAAAGAACAAAAGTTTTTTATGGCCATCTCAGAGGATATTTCGGAAGAGGATGTAGAAACTCCCCTTGTGTCTGAGTCACCTGAATCCACTGACATAACCCCTCCCTCAGACCCTCCCGAAGTAAAACCGGTCATTTCCCTCAATGCTCTCACTGGCTTCTCCGCTCCCCAAACCCTCAAGCTAATCGGTTACATCAAGCATCGGAAGGTCATCATTCTGGTTGACAGTGGCAGCACCCATAATTTTGTTCATCGACGCATTGTCCAAGAAACTCATTGCTACATCCATGTCGTCAATAATTTCTAAATCATGATTGCCAATGGTGGTTCCATGAAATGTGGAGGGTGTTGTGAAAATGTGTGTCTCCAAATGGGTGACTACCACCTGAAATCCCATATGTTTGCTATCGACATGAGAGGTTGTGACATTGTGTTGGGTGCAGACTGGCTAAGGACTTTGGGTCCTATTCTCATGGATTTTAAAGACTTAACCATGCAATTTGACCAAGAGGGCCACCAATATAAGTTCCAAAGCATCACCTTCGGATTACCTGAGATCATTAGTTCCCATCGCATGGAAAAGCTGCTCAAAAAAGGGCATTCTGGTGTTATCGCCCAACTCCATGCCATAGAAGCAACAGAGACACCCTCGGTCCCGCAAGACCTCCAAGCCATCCTTTCTAAACATCAATTGGTCTTTTCCACTCCCCAAGGACTCCCTCATTCCCGTGGTGTTCATGATCATTCCATTCCCCTTGTACCCGGAAGCCTTCCTCCCAATATCTGTCCATATCGTCATCCATTTTCCCAAAAAAATGAAATTGAGAAAATGGTCCAGGAACTCCTTAGGGCAGGCGTTATCCGCCCTAGTACGAGCCCCTACTCTACTCCTGTGGTCATGGTCTTGAAGAAAAAAGGTTCTTGGTGAATGTTTCCTGACTTTTGTGCCCTCAACAAACTTACCATCAAAGACAAATTCCCCATTCATGTCATTGATGACCTCCTAGATGAATTGAGTGGCGCCCAATTCTTCACTAAACTTGATCTTCCTTCGGGCTACCACCATATACGTATGAAAGAGGCAAACATTCCCAAGACTGCCTTTAAAACTCATGAGGGCCACTATGAGTTTTTGGTCATGCCCTTTGGCTTGTGTAATGCCCCCTCCACCTTCCAAAGCCTCATGAATCATGTCTTATGTCCTTTTCTCCGCCATTTTGTCTTAGTTTTCTTTGATGATATCCTCATCTATAGTAAAACATAGACAAACCATCTTGCTCATATGGATCGAGTTCTCCATCTACTCTCTCAGCACCAACTTTTCTTGAAACTGTCTAAATGTGCTTTTGGCGCCTCAGAAGTAGAATACTTAGGTCATCTGGTTGGCAAGGATGGCGTCAGGGTGGATCCTAAAAATATTGAAGCTATGAAACACTGGCCTCACCCAAAGACTCTTAAGAGCTTGTGTGGATTTCTAGGCTTAACAGGGTATTATCGCAAGTTTGTTAAGAATTATGGGAAGATTGCAGCACCTCTCAATGCTCTCCTCAAAAAGAACTCTTTCACTTGGACTCCAGTCATTTCTCCAGCTTTTCAAACCTTGAAAATGGCCATGTGAACTACTCCAGTCCTCGCCCTTCCCGATTTCACAAAGACCTTTGTGTTGGAATGTGATGCCTCAGGGAAAGCAATTGGTGTTGTCCTTATGCAAGAGGGTCGACCTTTGGCCTTTACCAGCAAGCAACTATCTGAAA
>JZKD02S1846782.1:37307-47817 GCA_000966675.3 Picea glauca
ATAATTGTGCATATCCTTCACATGTATAATTCAAAGCACCCTTGCACATGGGATAAGATCCTTCCCTATGTCCAACATAGCTACAACCGAGCCCTGCATTGCTCAACTGACCAGATCCCCTTTCAGGTGGGGTTGGGATTCCAACCATTGGGTCCCATAGATGTTGCACTTCCCCTTGCGGTAACCTTGATCGACTCATATTCTGCTCCAAATGAAGCTGAAAAATCCACTCGATTCATGGAGAGGATCCATCACGTCT
The DNA here is from genome assembly GCA_000966675.3 of Picea glauca. Lineage (NCBI taxonomy): Eukaryota > Viridiplantae > Streptophyta > Pinopsida > Pinales > Pinaceae > Picea > Picea glauca. Next base: position 37,567 of record JZKD02S1846782.1, read on the forward strand.
GACAACAGGTTTAGGATATCCTACAGAATTCCAATGACAAGTACAAGTAGCGCCATGATCAACATCGGGTGCCACATAAGTTTCAGGTGGGCAACAAATTTTGGTTGCACTTGTAGAAAGAACGCCTTATAGGACCCCATTGAAATATTTTCCCACTCCGTTATGGGTCATACACCATCACCAAGGCCGTGGGGGATAATTATTTTGAGCTCAACATTCCTCCTTTCCTTGGCCTGCACCTAGCATTCAACGTGGATCTCCTTCGCTCTTATTTCCCACCATTATTGGACACCTCAGAAGTAGCAGAACAACTGAAACCAACAGAGCTCAACCCCGACTACATACAATAGGCATCCAGTGATCATATTGTGTACACACAGATCAAGGGCACTTGACAACAAAGGATCCATCTTTATTGAGTCGTCAAAGCAAGACAACTCTTGCACCAAGGCAAGTGGCTCACCCGCGGCCAAATTCAGCAGAAATTTCCTCATCTGATGGGGGAAATAAATGAAATGTAGACCATTTCTTCCTAAGGAGGGAGGATTTATCTAGGTGGATATAGGTGGCCACACACATTTTCCAACTGGCTCAAAACAATTTTCTGGCAATTTTGGTAATTTACTATTTTTAGCAGTTTTCCACTTCTAGAGCCATTTTGAGGTCCTAAATGATGTTTTTTGGGAAAATGGGAGAAATATGATAGTTCCTTCGATATTTCCCCAAAAATGAATATCCTCAATGATACCTTTCCAACGAGATATCATATGCCTAAAACGAAGATCGTATGCAAAAGTTACGACCCCAAGAAGTTGATGTACTAACTTACCCAAACGAGGCCCACATGACTTTTGGCGCTTCATGTCCTAGGGTTAGGTTTTTGGATGTATAGGGTTTTTGGCGTTCCAGTTTATTGTAAAAATGACTTCATAACCTCATTGTAGTCACCTTCTTACGAATGAGTGTAGTCATCACATCTCTTCTCAGAGATAAGTCGCCACCATTCTAGAAAGCTTGTTTCCATTGTATTTTACAGTTTCAGCATATTTCCTTATTGAATAGAAAACCGGTTTTACTGTATCTCTGTTATTTTGTGTTAAGCACCTGTTAATAATCTATAGTAATTTTGTTCTTCTCATAAAATTCGGATCAGAGAGGGAGGGAGAGGGAGAGTGTGCGAGAGAGAGAAAAAAAGAGGGGAGGAAGGAAAAATGGAGGGAGAGAGAGTGTGGCACTGGGGGCTGAGGTAGGAATGGGGAGAGAGAGAAAGAGATGAAGGGAGAGAGAGAGGTAAAGAGAGATATAGAGGAATAGTCTGGGAGAGACAAAGGGAAAGAGGGAGAGAGGGAACAAGGGGTAGAGGGGGGAGAGAGGGAGGGAGAGGGGGATATAGAAAGTGAGTGAGAAATTGAGAGAGAGAGAGAGAGAGAGAGAGATAAGGATTGGGGTGGAGAGGGAGTTAAAGAGATATAGGAAGAGAGAATTAAAGAGAGCGAGGAAGTGACAGAGAGAAAATGAGGGAATGCAAGAGAAAGTAGAAGAGAAAGAGAGAGGGGAAAAGAAGGAGGGAGGGAAGGAGGGGGAGAGGGGGTGAATGTAATGAACCAAATGCTTACAAATATCATAAAATAACAGAAGTACAGAACATGTATAGAATTTTAGCATGGAGCACAACTCCAAGGTAGATACATTACACACTAAATCCGTAAAGAATAGGGGAACCCCCTCCAAATAACCAAATACCATTCATACTTCACAATTCACCTCCTCAATAATGAATACATGATCTATTATATATAGTTGTTCACACTTGCACATGACGCCCCTTTACTACTAGGCCAACCTCATTACAAATATATTTACACATTATATGTACATTTAGGCCCATATATGCCCCCCCATTGGGGTCATATCGTATGCATTTATCCATATATATTCCCCCCTTGGGTCATAACATGGTACCCTCCTTCAAAAATATTTGTCATCAAAGCTTTGCAATTAAAGGCTTCACATGTGATGAAACCAAGTAATATGACATTCTTATGTTCTTTCTTCCTTCATTCCATTGTTGATGATTTATCCATCCAAAATCAATTATTTTTGGTCTTAATCCTTGGTGTCTAGTTGTTTCATAATTTGTTTTTCTTTGATTCCATGTAGTTTTGCTGAAGCTTCTCCAATTTGTAGTGGTTGTTGGTCTATGATAATAGCTTGTTGAAGAGTAGTTTGGTGATGCTTTGTTCCATGAATATTGACAATTATTCCATATTCTTCCTTCATAATGTTGATATCGTCCTTCTTGTCTTCCTTGAAATGTTTCTTGGTAATGAGGGTGTCGATATGGTTTCACATTTGACGGTTTTTCTTCATTTTGCACTCTCATTTCATCCATATTCTTTTCAGAGACAATGAAATCCTCAATCATATTTTCTTGTTATTTGATTACTATAGACTTGGAGATAATACCATCATATTTGCCATGTACATCCTCTAGAATGGAGTTTAAATTCTTCAACTATCTTATGTTGACCTTCTTGAATCTTGTCTTATTTCTCTTTTTGAAGCTACAATGTCACCCCATTTATCAATTTATGACGTCCTTCAATTTTGGATTTCATTTCTACTTTTATCTCATTAGTATTTAGGGATTCTTCAACCTTCTTGAAAATTTACTCTTCAAGTCTTTTGGTAGGTTCTTCATCCAAGATCCTTCTTTCTTATTGATTTTGACACTTCTTCTTTTCTTCTTTCAATCTCTTGATCTCATCTAATAGTTTTTTATTATGGTTTTGTAATATATATATCTCTTCATATTTATTTTTCAAATATTCCCTTGAATCATCATTTTCCCACTTCGATTTACTATTCTTTTCTTTATTTAAGTTCTTAACCTCCTTAATGAGTGAGTCATTAAGGGATTGTATCTTAGATAGCTCCTCACCCTTCTTATTAATCTCTTCCTTTTATTCTTTTAATTCATCTTGAATTCTATACAATTTCTCCTTTTTTGTATCCCTAATCCATTTATCTGAGAAGAGTTTTTCAAATTCTTTCCATGTGTAGTGCCATCTAGTATCTTTATCAATACTCATCCACCACTTCTAAGCTTCATCAAAAAAATAATTTATTGTCTTTGAAGGAGTCATATCATATTCTTTTCTCAACCTCAACCATTCCATAGGATTGATTTAATTTTTATATTCATCTCATGTAGATTTAGGTATTTTCATTGATTCTTAATTGAGGTCTAACCTAAAACCTTAAATTAAAACCTCAATATATTAAGGATAATTATCTCAAATAGTTATAATACTTGTTCCCATATATTATTTTAGGTTTCCTCTTTCCAATGGCTTTTGAATCAGCTCAATCGAACATTCCAATCACAAGTTATGATAGTTTTAAGTGAACATACCTTTGAAACCTTGGTTTGGAGTCTATCCTCCTAGCCGACCTTCCTTCTGATGTATCTATACAATTTTGGCCCTTCTGAGTCTAAAATTGCAACCTATAGTACCTTGAAATGTCTAATTTGTAATGCCACAGTGATATTGATTTTATGAGCAGAACAAAATGACTACATATTATTAACAGGTGATTTACACAAAATAACAGAGATACAATAAAATTGGTTTTCTATTCAATAAGGAAATAAGCTGAAACTATAAAATGCAGCGGAAACAAGCTTGTTGGAATGGTGGCGGCTTATCTCTAAGAAGAGATGTGACGGTTGTGCTCATTCACAAGAAGATTATTAAAATGAGGCTCTGAAGTCCTTTTTACAATAGACAGGAATGCCAAAAACCATAGACATCCAAAAACCTAACCCTAGGAGATGAATCTCCAAAAGTCATGTGGGCCCTGTCTGGGTAAGTTAGTACATCAACTTCCCGGGGTCGTAACTTTTTCATACGATATCTGTTTTAGGCGTATGATAGACCGTTGGAAAGGTAACTTCGAGGAGATTAATTTTGGGGGATAAATCATGAATTAAACCATCATGAACATGATCTATCCTGAAAAAACTTCACTTAGGCCCTCAAAATGGCCCCGAAAGTTAAAACTGCTAAAAATAGTAAATTGCCAAAATTGCCAAAAAAATGTTTTGAGCCAATTGGAAAAGGTGGGTGGCCACCGATATATACTTGGATCAATAATAACTTCTTAGGAAGAAATGGACTCCATTGCATTGAGTTCCTCCATTAGGTGAGGACATTTTTGCTGAACTTGGCCCCGGGTGAGCCACTTGCCTTGGTGCAAGAGCTGCCCTCCTTTGACGACTCGATAAAGTTGGATCCTTTGTTGTCAAGTTCCATTGATATGTGTTTCCACAATATGATGGTTGGATGCCTATTGTATGCAGTTGGGTTTGAGATATGTTGGTGTCAGCTATTCTGCTACGTCTGAGGTGTCCAATAATGGTGGGAAATAAGGGCAAAGGAGATCCACGTTGAACACTTGGTGTAGGCCAATGAAAGAAGGAATGTTGAGCCCAAAAGAATTACCCCCCATGACCTTGGTGATGGTGTATGACCCATAATGGAGTGGGAGAATATTCTGATTGGGTCCTTTAAGTTGTTCTTTCTGCAAGTGAAACCAAACTTTGTCGCCTAGTTGAAACTTATGTGGCACTCGATGTTGATCATGGCGCTGCTTGTACTTTCCATTGGAGTTCTGTAGGCTATCCTCAACCTATTGGAAGATGTTCTAGATGTGCTCAATGAACCAGGTGGCATTGTCAGCTTCAGTTGGAGCAGGAGATGAGGCGGTCGAGGTGACCACAAGGGGAAGTGCAACATCTATGGGACCCAATGGTTGGAATCCCAACCCCACCTGAAAGGGGTTGTGGGTGGTTGAGCTATGAAGGGCTCAGCTATAGCTATTTTGAACATAGGGAAGGATTTCATCCCATGTGATAGGGTGATTTCAATTATACATGCGAAGGATATTCACAAACATTCGATTTACGACCTCGTTTTGGCCATCTATCTAGGGGTGGAAGTCCATGGATTTGGTGAGCCCGGTGTCTAGCAGTGACCAGAGGCTTCACCAAAATGTGTTGAGAAATCGAATACCCTGATCTGAGACAATGGTTTGTGGGATTCCAAAATGTACCCAAACTCGTTCAAAGAATATCTTGGCAGTGGTCTCTATTGTGATGTTCTTCTTGCAGGCAACCAGAATCGCCATCTTAGAAAAGCGATCAACAACCACAAAAACACAGTCATTTCCCCACTTGGTGGATGGGAGGCCCGACATGTAGTCCATTGATATGGATTCCCATGGACTGTTAGGAGTAGAAAGAGTGGTGTACAGGCCTTGTTTCTTAGTGGTCGGTTTGGAAATAGAACAGGTAGTGTAGGACCTGATATACTTGTTGACCTCCTATCAAAGTTTCATTTAGTAGAAATGTTTCTGTAGCATATCCACTGTATTTTTGACACCGAAGTATTCTGACACTCGATTGTAGTGGGATTCCCAGATTAGCTTCCCTCGCTCTTAATAGAACACATATATGGCCCAGACAACACAACAACCCATCCTGAAGATGGAAATTATCGAAAATTGTGTTTGCACCCAACATTTGGTAGGTGGTGGCAATGTCTGGGTCTATCTCATAAAGTTCAGGTCATCTACAGGTATCATGGCTGCAGTAGTCTAGCACGATGGTGAGTGCCATGACTAGCGGTTTGCTGAGGCAATCAGTGACGCGATTGGTGCTTCATGTTTTATACTTTATGTTGAGGTGGAATTGCTACAAGTATGTGGACCTCTTTTGATGGAAATCATTCTCCAATTTTCCTTGTGTATGCATGAAATGAAGTGGCTTATGATCAGTGTGGATGACTGTCTCCTTCCCAAGAATGTAATGTATCCACTGGCGGCAGGCTTGCACAATGGATTACATTTATTTGTCGTAATTAAGGTACTTATGGAAAACATCTGATAGTGTCTCACTATGATAGGCCACGGGGTGGCCGTGCTGAGTGAGAACAATGCCCACTGCATATTCTGAAGCATCTATCTCGATCTCAAAGGGTTGTTACAGGTCTCGTAGTGAAAGTAATGGGGATGAGCACAAGCGCTGCTTCAAATCATCGAACGCTTGTTGTTGGGACCGGACCCACGCAAATTTTTCCTTACCACCTCCCCTGGTTATTTGGCTGAGGGCCCATGCAATATGGGAGAATCCCAACATGAACCTGCAGTAGAAATTGGCAAGGCCCAAGAAGATCCAAAGCTCAGCGAGTGTGGTTGGGGATGGCCAGTCACAGATGACTTGGATCTTGGCTGGATCCACATGTACACCATGCTGATCAATTATGTAGCTCAGGTAATGGACCTTGTCCATGCCGAAGGAGCATTTTTCCAAGTTGTCATATAGCTTGTGATGCCACAGGGTGTGTAGAACCTGCTAAATATGCTGTAAGTGTTCGGCTCAAGTCTTTCTGTAAATGAGAATGTCATCCAGATAAACCACTACAAAATTATTGGTGAATGGTCGCAGGATATAGTCCATCATCCTTATGAAAGTGGCTGGATCATTTTTCAAACCAAAGGGAATAACCAACCATTCAAAAAGGCCTTCCTTTGACTTGAAGGCAGTTTTCCATACATTTGTCTGTTCTATCGAGACTTAGTGGTATCCAGACTTCAGATCAATCTTACTGAAGTATTTGGCCCCCGTGATTTGATCAAGGAGGTAGTCGATTCGGCTAATCGGGTACTAGTTTATGACTGTGATCTTATTTAGAGCCCGGTAATAATGCAGAGTCTCCAGGTTCCATCTTTCTTCTATACCAGCATTATTGGGCTCGCACAAGGTGATGAGATAGGACGCATGTGGCCCTTGTGGAGTAGCTTTTGGATCTGTCGCTTGATCTCCTCATTCTCTAACAGAGAGTGACGATAGACTGGCCCATTGGGAAACAATGCGTCGGGGGTCAGATCGATAGGGTGCTTGACCTGATAGTGTAGGGGTACCCTGGTAGGTGAGGAGAATATATCTGATTATTTTTCCATGACCTTATCTACTTACTTCTGCTTTGTGGAGAGGTTGGTCCTAGAGACCCTAGATGTGGTTGTGATATTTCACTTATTCTGAGAGTGAATCACGAAGAATAAAATATTCCCTATCTGAGAGATGACCTTCCCGCATTTCGTAGCAGATATCAAGGACAGAGCACTAGGTGGGACTGCCTCGGGTATGCTGTACAATTTCTTGTTTAAAGTAATAATAACACTACGAGGCCTAGACTCATATACAACATGATGTTTCCATAAATAAGGTTGGCCCAAAAGAACATCAAAAAATTTGAGAGGAGAAACATCACACAATACCTCATCTTTGAAGGGCTTGATGTCATGCGACAATCGACATTGTTGTTTAATGTGGAGATTGCTTCCTTGGAGGAGCCATTCAATGGTGTAGGGTTGTGGGTGCGGCATTGTCGGCAGGGCCAGCCGCTTGATGACCTCTACTGAGATGAGTTTCTTATGGCTACCACTATCAATGATGAAGTGCAGTCAGGTGCCTTTTACCCACATATATGAATGGAAGAGACGTTCTCCTTCTTCTGGCTCATCTAGTTCACCAGGCTGGAGTTTGGTGGTAGAAACGGTGGCACTGGGTTCCACGTCAATGATCCATCTTCCCCTTTCTGGTTCTAGCTCAGAGTCTAAACCTGCATCTGATTCATAGGATTTAACTTCGGCCACCAGTGAATGCTTTGAGTGACAGTCAACAGTGTTGTGCCAAGGGATCTTATGGAAGTCGCACAACTTCCCGATATATTTCTTTGTCTTTTCGGTGTCCTTCTTTTCTTACGGCTTGGACTGGTTGTCCTGATAGTATCCATATTTTCTCTGTCCTTTTTTCTATGGGTTGGGGCCGCGCTTTCCTGGATTTTGTTGTGAGGGGTTCCTAGGCCCAAATTGATGCATCTTTTGTTTGAGCTTCTTAGGCCATGCCCAAGGATGAGATGTCTAGAAATTCCATTTCGGTCTAGATGTATAAATGTAGAGCGTCATGATAATTGAGCACCATATTTCAATCTGAATCTTTGATACCCAACTTGGTGCGTAAGGTATGAAAGATATTTGTGAAATGTGGCACTTCTTGGTCTCTTTCTTTCCGTAGTGTGGTCCATTTGGTATACAAGTGGTCATAACTTCCGACAGGGTAGTATTGTTCCTTAATAGCATCCCTGAAGGATTCCCAAGTGGTCGTGACTGTAATTAATGAGGGTTCCTTGGTTTCCTTTTGCTCACAGAAATTTTCCCACCAATCTTTGACATGGGGAACGACTTTGAGGAGAGAAAAAGTAATATTTCCTCTATTCGAAAAGATATGGATAGAAAAATACCCTTCTAGTAGATTCAAACACTTATCTACAACATATGAATCTATATGACCTTCAAATATAGGAATATCAAAGTTTATTTGTACCTTGAAGGGTGCGGTGCCTCCGCTCGAAGAAGATGCGTCGCCTATTGGTAGTCGTCGAAGGATTTGTGCGAAACTGTCCATCATCTCATTCCTTTGTTGCGCGAGGGATTCCTCAATCAACAGCTTGAAAGGATCTCCTATCCCTTCATCTTTATTTTCTTCTTCCATGAGAGGTATCTTGGGCATGCGAGAGATTTTTTCCTCAAGAGAAACAAGCTCTAGACCCAACTCTTTGTACTCCGACCTCGTTGGGGACATGCATAAAGACAACAAGGAGAAGACCACTCTGATACCACTGATCCATATTTTATGAGAATAACAAAGTGACTAGAGATTATTAATAAGTTCTTAACAAAAAATAACAGAGATATAGTAAAAATGGTTTTCTATTCAATAAGGAAATAAGCTGAAACTGTAAAATGCAACGGAAACAAGCTTGCTGGAATGGTGGCGACTTATCTCTAGGAAGAGATGTGATGGCTACACTCATTCGAAAGAAGATGATTGCAATGAATATATGAAGGCCTTTTTACAATAATCAGGAATCCCAAAAACTCTAGACATCCAAAAACCTAACCCTAGGAGATGAAGTGCCAAAAGTCATGTGGGCCCCGTCTAGGTAAGTTAGTATGTCAACTTCCCAGGGTCGTAAGTTTTGCATACGATCTTCGTTTTAGGCGTATGATATCCCGTTGGAAATGTATCATCGAGGATATTAATTTTTGGGGATCATTCATGCCTTCATATATAATTTAGAATCTTTATCCCAAAAAGCCTTCATTTAGGCCCTCAAAATGGCCTTAGAAGTTAAAACTGTTAAAAATAGTAAATTGCCAAAATTGCCAGAAAACGGTTTTGAGCCAGTTGGAAAAGGTTGGTGGCCATCGATATCCACCTGGATCACATAGGTCTTACCAAAATTGTATGTTCCAAGTGGAAGTTATTGTAACTTCCCCACACCTTTTTGATTCTTGGCCTTTTTAAGAGAGCAAACTTGTACAACGTGCCTTGTGAAAAATAATTGATTCAAAATTTTGAAAAGTGTACCATAAATTCTAAATCCTATCCAAAGTCCAATGAAATTTTTCTCACTCAATTTGGATCCTCACTGAATAATATATGATTGTTTTACCTAGAACACCTATTTGAGACTAGTTACAGGCCTAGTAAAATACCCTATCTTGCACAGAGTGTATCTCCAAAAGTACAATGACCAAGAAGATGAAACTTGTACCATAGGTACTATGTTAAATATTATCAATATCCTCCAGTTTTTTCCTTCTGAAGTGGCTCCAAAAATAACTTATAGATAAAATTAAAAAATGATTGTATTAAGGAAGAAAAACCCTAATATCAATGCTCTGATACCAAATGTAATGAACCAAATTCTTACAAATATCATAAAATAACATAATTGCACACCATATACATAATTTGAGCGTGGAGCACAAATCCAATATAGATAAGTTACACAATAAATCCTTAAATAATAAGGGAACCCCCTCCAAATAACCAAATATGATTCATACTTCACAATTCACCTCCTCAATAATGAATACATGATATCTTATATATAGTTGTTCACACTTGAACATGAGGCCCCTTTACTACTAGTCCAACCATATTAAATATATATTTACACACTAAATGTACATTTAGGCCCATATATTCCCCCCCTTGGGGTCATATCTTATACATTTATCCATATATATTCCTCCTTTGAGTCATAATAGGGAGAGAAAGAGGGGGAGAGGGGATAAGGGGGGAAAAGTAGGAGAGAGAGGAAGCGAGATAGAAGCGAG
>JZKD02S1846782.1:48877-60820 GCA_000966675.3 Picea glauca
GGTTCTAGCTATGGTATTGGGGTAGCACACATATTGATTTTCTCTGACTCTATCCAAGCCACATAGAAAATCCAATAGGGATTTTGTTTATTGTGAGGTGACTTTTTATATATTATGCACCAGTCTTGGGGATTAAAATTAATATTTTCATTAATCTGTTGTTTTATTCATGGGACAAACATGATTTTATTCATCGAAAAATGATGACCAATTTGATTATTTGGGATCAATCAGCTACATTGGATCCAAACCCTTCATAATAATGTGTTTTGTTGAACATTAGAAGCCAGGGTTAGCCATGTATATCAATCCAAAAGAGATGATGAGTGTATAAACATTGATAGAGTACTTCCCATGAAGCCATGCCAACCAAATAGAAACACTATAGAGGAATCAAAATGAGGGCTTATGGTAAGTGGGTAGTATAGATTCATGATCCAAGAAAAGGGGAAATTGTGTGGTTGGGAAAACTTGATACCATAGAGAAGGTTCTATGTGCTTATGATGAGGTTACTTGTAGGTTCATTAAAAAAAATTAAATCTCGCAAATGAGTTGTGCCAAAGGGACGGAAATTATCATCACCACCATCATTGAACTTGTGCAAGAGAATCACAACATTTTGGTGCACTAGGGAATTTAAATCCAATCACACACTATTTTGTTATTATCAAACTAATCTCCCAACACTTTATAGTATTTCATCTATATGTTCAGTTTTTGTAGAGTCCACATTTCTCTTGACTCCCTCTTATCCAACAATATCTGGCAATGTTTCTCTCTATCCCCTCATGGACTTGGAAAAATATAATTAACTAAATAAGCTAGATGGAGCTCTTCTCAAGTGTTGTGTGGCTAAGTATTTCTTTCAACAAGGTAAGTATGAATGGAACAAAGATTTGGAAAACTTTAAAAGAACTTTATAAGGTTACAAAATTAAGTAGGGATGGAACAAAGATTTGGAAAACTTTAAAAGAACTTTATAAAGTTGCAAATGAGATCCATAATTTGAAGGATTAATAAGAGGTTATGAGGTTAAAGAACAAGTTACAACCATTTAAAAGTTAAATCAAAGGTTGATGAATAGCATTTTGCAATTAAGAAAAGATAATACAAGTTTAAAAAATAATAATTAAAATCTACAAGACAAGTTTAAAAAGATAATAATTGCTAATAAATAATTGATATATAAGGTTTAAGAATTAACATATGAATTAGTAGAAAATGATGATATGTTGGAGGAATTGAAAGGTGAATAAATGAAAAGGTAAATTGAAACCATTAAAGCATATACAATAAAAAAAAATGTTATAGAAAAAACAAAGTTAAATGATAAAGAAACGAAATTGGTTTTTTTTATAGACATATTAAGGTTATTGGTTTTCTTGAGAAGATAAGATTTGATGGAAAGGGTTTAGAAAAGTTTGAGTAATGAAATTTAAAACCAATTTAGTTAGCCATTAAACTTAAATATATGGATTTTGGATACAATGTTTTTAAAGACGATATTTATTTTGGTGGTTGTTCTAATGGTTATGTAGGTGAAGGTCTTAGACATGGACATAAACATGTTAAAAAATAGGATACGCTTTATAAGAGAGATGGACATATTTATGACATGAAGTTGGATAAAATCTAACACATAATGTTTTTCATAAACACTGCCCATGAATAGATATTTCACACTTAGAAGGTGGAGTGCGCTATTAATTAAACACATTATTGCATTAATTCAAGATGCAGATTTTGATGAAGGAAACTAACATGATTTGTTAAATAAGTTTATTTCTATGAGCATTCCTATGTGATGGTCAAGGGTTGGATATGGATTGTGATTATTGATCCCTAATGTCGAGTAAGTATGTTCAATTTATAATTTCCTCTGTAATTAAGGATTGGCATGGTTGCTTCATATAGAGAGAGATGATGATGCTCTTAACATTATTAATTCATAGAAAGATGCTTTGTGATGCTTTGAAGACCTAAAAAGTGGTGATGGGTGTGTATATTTATTATTGTGCAACTTAATATGTTGTAAATAGGTACATAATTAGTCACACAACTTAAATTCCTTGGAAAATATGACTCATATTGTCTATCACATAGTGTTCTAATAAATGACCATTAAGGGGATCATTGATTGTATTAACATAGTTACCTCTAAACATTAAGGGGGAGTGTGAAAAATACTAATGATTGTGGATAAGTATAAAACACCACATTAAATGGTACAATTTGAATACTTAATCAGTGTGATGTTTATGAAAAGATATTGAATAATGTTTATGAAAAGAATATTGATAAAAATGATTTAAATAGAAAATATTTTTAGAGTATAAACTATTGTTGTCTAATTTCCTATATCATAATTTTATTTATTTATAATAATTCTTCATATTTTTCATAATATGTTTCATCATTTCTATTTATAGAAATAAATTACATTTTAAAACATATATTTGAAAAATAATTTTTATTTCTATAAATAGAAATAAGTCACACTGTAATTCATAGAATTCAAAAAATTCAAAAGTGAATTCTATTTAGATCTTTCCTGCCGACCATCCTTCGTGTACATTACAATGATTACATACCCCAAAGTGTTCTATTTAATGCGGTGTCCAGAATTGTCCACTACCAACTATAATAATGAACATTATTAATATGAATTTTCTTTTTTATTTCCACTAACAATAAGTGTAATATGAATTTTCTTTTTTATTTCCAATTTTCAATGTGTGTGTTTAGTGTATTTTAAACATTTTATCTTTTGTTTTTATTTTTATTTTTTCTGTTTGATTTTATTTGAAATTCGGTGAAGAATGTTGGATATGTAGATTTGAGTGGTTAAGTTTATATAATTGGAGGGTTCCAGAGGTTTTTCAACAAGTTGAATCTTCTATTTATGCATTCAAAAATACAATTTAAACAAAAAAAAATAATCGCTTTATCCAGATTTACATTATCAAATTCCGACCAAAAAAATCCAAAAAGTTAAAACGGTGAGTCATAACCAAAAAAAATAATCGCTTTATCCAGATTTACATTATCAAATAACCACCATGAAACCATCGGTGCTAGAAGAATCAATATTTGGGAGATTTAAATGGTAATTGAGAACGAGAGATGAAGGGTGGCCAGGTCGACGGTTTCAAAACATCCAAATTGGGCCTTATGGACCGGCCATATTTCTCGACTCATATGGAAAGAAAAAGACAACAAAGGGCACTGCATATATAAGAACTGGGATCATGAGAGAAATGTCCAGATCTAGAATCTCGGTTCCATGAAATTGAAGAGCACGAGCAAGAGGCTCAAGATTGCGTGGTGCAACAACTTTTCTAAAATTTTGTCAATGTGTATCTTGCCCCTCTTATACGCATGGGTTGTTCCTTGTTCTATATTGATCTTTGAGTTTTGAAAAAATATTATTTTGGTAGCTAATGGTACTCGGATAGAACTCTTTAGTACTCACTATTTCAATTATTTGTAATGGTACATAAAGATGGAACTTTTTTTTAAAACAACAACCCATATCCATTAATAGTTTGTTTCTAATCTTTCAAAAGAGTCTCGATGTCCATCCAAAACCTTAGAAAAAAATATACCATTATCTATCAACCAAAGATCATCTTTTGACAACTGATCAACAACCTTATTATATTCTCTATAAATGTGTTTGGCTTCAATCTGATAAAAACTCCTGCTCAAAAGTCTTATCTTTTCCATCCATGACTGCAGTGAGATTATATGTAAGTTACCACCATTAGCATACCAATCAATAACAATCCTTTAGTCTCCTACCAGATATATTCTTGTGATCTTTTTATAATTTGAAAAAAAAAAAAAAACACCATAAAGCAAGGAGTTCTCCCCTAGTGTTTGTTGCCCTACCACAATGCATTTTTAATCTGAAACTATCCAACACTGGGAACTTTAAAATAGCACATGCCCCATATTTTGATCATTTATCTTTTGATGCACCATCAAGGAACCCTACAACCAAATTCCAATCCAGAAAGGGTGGCCTATCTATTCTTCTAGACTTTCTACCCTGTATAACATTTAAAGCACCCAAATCCTGTAGAATACACCTTAAAACTATGACCAAGTTTAAGGGAGCATCTTCAAAAATGACCAAATTCCTATGTTTCCACACCTCCTAGCATATGAAAAAAGGATTTTCATTCCCAAAATTCTTCTTTTCAATCCATTTTTTAAAACAATCTGCCATGTTGATTCCTTCCCATGAATAAACTATTTTTAATTCCTTTGAAATTAACTGTCAGACATCCTTAATGAAGCTACAGTCCACAAACATGTGTAGTGTTGTATCCTCACTACTCCCACACAGGGCACATCTGCTTGGTCCATTTAAGCCTCTTTTTATCAAGTTTTCTCATGTAAGAGTTCTCTACTCCATCAATAAGCAAACACACAATTTAACTTTTAAGGGAATTTGCTAGTTCCATAAATCACTATACCAAAAACAAGGATCCACATCCCATAACTCCACCATTTGAAATTTATAGGCCAGTTTTGCATTTACTTGACCCCTTTTTGTGTCCCAAGACCATAAGAGTGTATCCTTATTGTTATTTAATATGATGCCTGAACTAACCAATCCCTTAACATATTTATTCCATTCTTCTTTTTGATCACCTATCAACCCTAGTGCCTCAATGTTTTTCCACCTAGTACCACTTGTATCCTCCCCTTCACTAGACCCATCTTGGGCTAGGTATTCAATCCCTTGAGCCTTCAACTTCAAGATCATATTCTTAGATAGTTTAAAGAAAAGATGTGATCCCACCAAAGGATCTGAACCAATTCTAATAGCCCTCCCACTCCCTCGCTTCCACACCAACAATACTTTTATAATAGATGAAGAAGCAGTAAGTGCTCTCCAAAAATTTGAAGAACTTGACCAGGACATAAAGATGGAACTTATTAATAGATTTACGCTTAGAAAATTATATGTATCGAATTAAAAAAGAATGTGTAGAAAAAAAATAAATATAATCTTTATCTTTATATTAAATGCAATATGTATATTAAACATTTCCGATCTTCAAACTAGTATATATATATATATATATATATAAATGAAATTATTTTATAGTTCGTTAAAATATTTAAAATTAAAATTTATGAACAAAGTACTTAACTCAAACTCAAAATTCCATTAAATTTGAGATGAAATTTTAAGAAAAAAAAACTACAAAGCACCAAATCACTCTCTCTTTANAAAATTAAAATTTAAGAACAAAGTACTTAACTCAAACTCAAAATTCCATTAAATTTGAGATGAAATTTTAAGAAAAAAAAACTACAAAGCACCAAATCACTCTCTCTTTAAAAGAATTTGTAAGAAAATAAATAATATAATATCTGTCACGATCCTGGAGTGATCCGGATTTAGGAGCAGAATGAACTGATTAACAGATGAATACAATAAACACAGAGATATGAAGAATAACACAGATACCCAGTGAACAATATATTCTATTGAATAAATGAAATAGGCTGAAACTGTAAAACTGTAACTAAAAAACTTGCTCAAATGGTGGTAGCTATCTCTAAGAAGAGATGTGGCTTCTATGCACATTCGTCTAAGCAGAATGATTACATTGAGGCTCCATATGCCTTTTTAACATTACTCATGAATGACAAAACCCTAGACATAAAAAAAACCTAACCCTAGGAGATGAAATGCCAAAAGTTATGTGGCCCCTATGGGTAAGTTGGTATCTCAACTTCATGGGATCGTAAATTTTGCATACGACCTTCGTTTTAGGCATGTGATAACCTGTTTGAAAGATATTTTCGAGAAATCCACAATACGTCATCAAACTGTGACTCCATTTACAATCTGACTGTGGCGAGACAAAAAAATGTTGTTTAGGGCCCCAAAATATCCCTGGAAGTACATAAAGATGTGATGACATGAAAACACACAAAATAAGCCAGTTGGATTAGGTGGCAGACCACCAGTATCCACCTGGAAGATGTGTAGGGATTTAGAAATCCCTAGAAGTGTATAACCCACAATTACAAACAAGTAAAGAAGAACGTGTTGAACTAAAAATTGTCAAGAGGAACCAGTTGGAATAGGTGGGTGGCCACCAATATCCACCTGAATCAGTAATGATCAAAATGGATCTCAACGACCATCCACCTCTTCCATTGAATCACCATTTTGAGTATGGGGTTTTGATAAACCATGATATTCACCATTTTTAGGAGGAATGGAATGGAATGCCATCTTCATTTGTTAATTACAAGAATCATTATTGATTTCCTAGTGGTCTTATGTACATGCCTACAACATAGTGTTAATGCATTGGATCCCATTAAAACTCCACAGTTAAGCACCCTCAGGATAGAGTAGTACTAGGGTGGGTGACCACTCGGGAAGTCCTAGTATTTTACATGCCTATGGAATTTTATAAACTTAGTCCAATTTATCCCACATGCATCATGGGAATTGTTCTCCTCTCACTCTTTCATATATAATTGAGGTGATGGAGGCCCTTTAAGCATGCAATGGAGTGTGATGTAAAGCTTGTTGTGAATGAAGCGTAGCCAACATCTCTTTCTTTTCAAAGATAAGCTACCCCATTCTGCCAGTATGTGTTCTACAATTTTTTTCTCTCTTATTCACTAATAGAAGTTTGGTTTCACTAAATTTTTTTGTTTCTTGCAATGTTTCTGTGTATTTCCTTTTTGTATCTATGTTATATTTTTGTCTTCATGTCGTTCTCAAAATAATTTGGATCAATGGTATTAGAGTAGTTTGCTCTTCATTTATTTTTCTTCATGCATGTCCCCAATAAGATCTGGGTACAAGAAGTTGGGACTCGAACCAATCGATTCGTTGCAATATCGGTCGTGCCGAGATCGACAACAACCCATGGGGGACAAAAAGAAAGATGATGGAGAAAGTGATCCTTCTAAAATGTTTCTCGAGGAATCCCTTGCGCGACAAAGGAAATAAAGGATGGACAACTTTGTGCAGATCCTTCGGTGGTGTAAGTTTTAAACCTGTGAAGTAAAGAAATGCATATATATTCTTAAGGAAAAAAGCAATTAATCAATGGCTCATACACATAGTACACAGAGATTTATACCGAAAACCCTTAACCGAGAGAAAACCTTTCAACACTTCATTGTATTAATTTCACCATTCACCATACAATATATATACAATGTTTTTAGGCATTTCGTAGATACCAAAACCCTAATCCCTTAATTCTAGATTAATTTAGAAAATCGTTAAAAATAACAACATCTTCTAAAATAGCAAAAAGCACCAAAAAAAAAATCGGGGTGTTGCGCGTAACCAGGGGGGCCATACCTGCCCCCCCCTGGGACCCCCCTAGGAAGCATCTGATGCACATGACACAGAGAGAACTACTAAGGAGGGATCGTCAGAAGCAGTTGTCGAATCTGACATGCCCACACATACACATGCAAAGAATATAACACATACCCAACATTCTCCCACTTGTTGTTTTCTTTGCATCTAGGGGTCCACAGGATTATATAGTCAACAATCCAGGGCAACAATGCCCATAGTTACTCTACACTAGGAGAACTTTTCTATGCTCACAGACTTTGTCAATGAATCTGCAACATTCTTCAAAGTGTCAACCTTTTCCAACAACACCTTCTTTTCTTCAACCATGTCTCTCACAAAGTGATACAGAACATCGATATGCTTTGTCTTCGAATGATAAGCGGGGTTCTTTTCCAGGAATATTGCACTTTGAATGTCACAATCTAATCTCACTGTTTGTTGTACCAACCCAATATTTGAACACAATCTCTGTAACCATACTGTTTCCTTGCTTGCATGAGTGGTTTCCATGTATTCATCTTCTGTAGTTGAGAGTGCCACTACAACTTGTTTTTTACTCATCCAACTGATTACTCCTCCAAATAGGTTAAAAAGATACCCACTTATAGATCTTCTACGATCCAAATATCCATCCTAGTCTGCATCAACAAAGCTATGTATGTCCACCACTCTATCCAATCCTGGTCTTCCTTGGTAGAACAATCCATAATTGGTAGTGCCATGCAAATACCTTAAGACCTTCTTTACTGTTGTCCAATTCTCCTTTCCTAGTTTTGACATATACCTGCTCAAAACTCCCACTGCATGTGCAATGTCCAGTCTAGTAAAGACCATTGCATACATCAAACTTCCAATTTCACTGGCATATGGAACATGGGACATGTCCTCTTCTTCTTTTTGTGTCTTGGGACACTGATCTGCATATAACTTTACACCTATAGGAATAGGAACCTTGACCGATTTACTTCCATGCATATTAAACCTCTGCATTATTGTCTCAACATATTTTCTCTGATTCAACCAAAGTTTCATGTTTGCACAATCTCTTTTAATCTCCATTCCCATAATGAATTTAGTAGCATCGAGATCCTTCATGTCAAATTTGGAGGATAGCTGCGATTTCACCTCCTTGATAACATCAATGTTATTTTTTACCAACAACATGTCATCAACATACAACACTACATAAATGAAGTGATTACCAACCTTCTTGGAATATACATAGTGATCAGGCCTACTTCTCACAAATCCCAATCCAAGGATGTATGTGCCAAACTTTTGGTACCACATCCTAGGTGATTGCTTCAGACCATATAGTGAATTCTTTAGCTTACAAACAACCTCTTTCTTTCCCTTCACTACAAAGCCCTCTAGCTGATTCATGTAGATTTCTTCTTCCAGATCCCCATGTAGGAATGTTGTCTTCACATCCATATGTTCCATTTCAAGATCAAAAGAAACAACAATAGATAAAAGAAATATAATATATGTTAACTTGGCAATAGGAAAACAAATATCACCAAAATCAAATCCCTCTACTTGGGAATAACCTTTTGCTACTGTTATCTCCTCAAATAAATTGATGGATATTTTTCTTTTTAGGTGATAGACTGTGGTCCAAAAATTTATTTGAAAATTTCTTTAGGGATGTTAGAGAGTCTAGTTTCTGTAAATAAACTTGGAAAGAAATTTTGATTTAGTTTTGTCAAGAAAAAGAAAGAATCTCAGTTTTCGGTGGTTTAGGCGAGCCTGAAAAGTGATCATTAACCACCGAAAACCTTCGTTCTCGGTAGTTAAGGGGGAAAGAAAAAACTCAGTTAACCACCGAAAAGATTTCGACGGGAAAAATGAAAAGCCCGTGCTTTCGCACGAGCTAGCTGTCAATTGGCGTAATCATGAAGACATAACCGCCAAAATTCCATGGAGGTGGTAAGGTATGCACAATATTATTGCATCTATTCGAAGATTGATACCATGTTGTCCTTTTTTAACTAAATTTGTCATTTTAGAATTAAGGCTCGGCAGAGACACAAAAAATCATGTGTGATTCCCGACTAACAAATATGATTAGTCGTATAGCCCCTCACTATCTCTAGTAATGAGGACACAGATACATTAATGACCCCGATTAATCTCTGTTTTGATTCCATTAATTATCAATTCGAATCTGAGAGTCATTGTGACAATCTTGAGCCCGTGATTTCATCAAGCAAACGCATATTCAGAGACCATAATCCTGTTTTTTGTGGCGATTGTCGAGTGGAGTTCGATTTCAATAGATTTTTATCAAGCAATTGTCATTCCAATCAAGCCAAGTCGAGTCATCAGGTAGTTCGAATCCCATACTGTTTCAATTTAATTGTACATCTCACCGAAACTCGAAATTTTTGGCTTGTATTCAGTCAATCTGTTGTCTAAATTCGGTTAGTGATTGAGCTATGAGATCAAAACTCTGAGTCACCCTATCTCATTTGTTTTACTCTAATTCATACTCCCTGTCACCCTAAATTATAGAGTATTTGTCCCCCTAGCAAGAAGATTATCCTAAGTCACAGGTATAGGTCAACAATTACTAAATGCTGAAAGCAGGGCCAGTTCTAAGGGTTGAATTGGATGGAGTTTGGTACCTTGAGGCTCACCCTAAGGTGGCCGAGTTCTTCAAGAAAGTAGGAGTCTATGCATACTATGAAAAACTGGCAGAGTTCCACCAATAGGTGTCTGAATCCTTTGCTATATCGTATGATGGAAGAGCAACAATAGTGGGAAAAGAGGAATTTGTGGTCGATGAGGCAGCCATAACTGAGTTCACTGGTCTCCCTAGAACAGGGGATTGCTGGTTCAAATCAACTTTGCCTTCAAACATTGAATTTAGATCCTACCTACAACCTTTTCACAAGGATCTTACATGGAAAAAAGACATACCAATGTCTTATCTGGAACCTAAGTGGAAATCTCTCCTAAAGGCAATGTTTGTCTATATCACCTGTGAAGGTAGATACAACAGAGTCATGTTTTATCACTTCAAGTTATTGAATCATTTTACAGGCAGGTCTCCCATCAATTTTCCCTTCTACCTACACAAATCTCTCACCAAAATGGCCAGACAAGTCAAGGCAAAGCCTACCAAGGTGGCCAACATATTGTCACACCAGGGTTTGATTACACTTATTATTAAAAAATCATTGAAGAAGAAACAAGTAGACTGGAACTACTTCCTATTTTGGAATGAGTTCCAAACCAATTGTCAACAGGATGAAAAGGGGAAGAATTCCATTGCTAAGAAGTCTCTCACACCTAAGAGTAGCCTAAGAAAGAGGAAGACTATCTCACCACCAAGAGAGTCGAAATAATCTTCCTCTACTAAAATAAAAAGAACCAAAAGAAAGTTATAGTTTGAGGGTGAGTAGACCAAGGACCTTGCTGAAGGAGGTAACCCTTTAAACTTACCATACAGTGACTCAGAGCCAAAGCAGGAGTTAGCAGAGACAAAAGGTGATGAACAGGCTGAGCAAGTTGTAGAAGATTATCCCAACCTACCCTCACCAACTCCTCTAGATGAACACATTCAACCATTAGCAAAAGCCTCTTCAAGCAAGCCTAAATCATATAATGCTTAGAAAATCAATAAAATCCTGAAATAAATCTATGAGATGGAAGTCTTAGAAAGATTTATTAAAAAGGAAAATACAGACTTGACTGAAAGAAATGTAGAACTTTTCAACATGAACCAAAGTCTCAAGGAAAAGCATGATAAAATCAAGGATAGGAATAGGGTGCTGATAAGGGAGAACATGAAGCTGTACAGGCAGCTTAGAATTCTGAGGATGAAATTAAAAGATTCTCAACCTCCAACACAGGAGCAAACAGGTTTGGAAACTCTAGTCGAGTTAGCTACAACAATGGTATATATACCACAGTATTCCACACAACAAGTTGAAGTTCGCAGATTTGCACGAGGAAGAGCTACAACATCCAAAAGACCTTGAACACTCAGCAAAGCATCAAGGTAATCATTTTTACAAATTTTGAAGTTTTGACAAAGCTAATTTTTTGGTGGTTTAGGGGAACAGGACGAATGTTCATTAACCACTGAAAGCAAAGCTTTCAGTAGATAACACACCCAGAAGTCCTCTATGTTAACCACTGAAACCTGTAACTGGACAGAGGAAGCTAAATTTTGCACAGATCGAGGTTTTTCTGATCCAAATCATTTGAAAACACTCATGATGGATGGATGATGAATTATATATTCAGTTTCAACATCCATTTTTGATGCATAAGGATTAGCAAAGGTAGCCAAGTTGGTTTTGGCACCTATTTTGGTGGCAAAAAATTGGGATTGTTTTGCACATCTCAACAAATTCAAATTTTATCTCTTGGAAGAGTCATCAATCAGCCTTGGAAGGCTATTCTGCACTGCACAAGGACTCTATAAGATATGAAGACCATGAAATGTGGGATTGACCTCACTTTGAGGATCATTCCTTATCTTTTGCAAGTTAGTTTTGACTTTCTATTTTAGGCATATCTGATCCATTAATTCAGGATCTAGATACTGTGTTGTAAAGGCTATAAAGCTGAAAAC
>JZKD02S1846793.1:26374-39985 GCA_000966675.3 Picea glauca
AAAGAAAAATAGAAATATTTCAGATACATTTTTTGTCATTAATTTACACAATTCGAATTAACATAACTGGCTACAGAATCTTGCGATTCTGTAGCTAGTTATTTTAGTAAATGAAATCTCATCTTATTTAGTGAATAAAAGAGACTAATTTAATAATGAAATATATTTTATTTAGCTAACAAATAATCTAACTTAAGAATGAAAACAAACATGTTATTAATTTAAAATATCATACCTCTAACCATCCAATCAAATCATATCATGAAACTTTGGAATTTACGATGGTTGTAGCAGCCTCAATGTTTTTAAATATCACATGACCTCTGCTCTTCAAAAAGCTTTTCCTTTCCATGAATAACTGACTCAAGCCTCAAGTTTTCACTCATTAAAACATCGACCTGATCTTTTAAACACTTAACCCGTGATTGTAGAACTGGGATATCAGTATAATATCTATCAATCCATGATAGACATGCCTCACACTTTGACTGTGTGGTGGTTGCATTAGAACAAACAAGATTGTGGACCAGAGTGCCCTCCATATGAATAGTAGATTCATTTCAAAGCTTGACACCAGGAAAATCTGGATTGTCTTTCAAACAGGGAGGTAAATTATCGACAAAGTTATAGGGTCGATCAGAATGTGGTTTGAATGACAAAGAGTCTTCCTCTGCAAGGAATCTCTCAATTTCAGAGTCTGGGCTTTCATGAACTTCTATCATATTGATTGAACTCAGATGAACATTCGACTTATTACGAAGTCTCCTAGAAATTATCCTGCCATATCTTTTGTTTTTTAAATTGATATCAATATTACTCTTAAATCTCTTTCCTATAAGTTTCTTTACATTTTTAACACAGTCATTTAGATGTGTCATCTATTGACTGGCCTGTTGAATAGCCTTGGGATTGTTCAAGGGTTCATTGTTAGGGGAAGAGACACCAGTCTAGGGAGGTGAGAGAGATGTCATCAGGTGGACAAGGGTCTCCTCAACCATGAGTTTATCTACCTCCCCCACATTAGGGTTACCATAGCCATTTCGGGTTATAAACGAATCAAAGATGTCATTCTGTGACTCTAATTGATGTATGAGTAGGATTTTATCTAGGCTGTGATGAAAAAGGCTAGAGTCTGACTGGTGTTTCTTATATATTTTCCCCATTTTATAAAGGCTCCTGAGTAAGTAATATGGCATATTCAAAGGGAAATCCATAAAACTTATAAACAGACGCAAATGGTACAAAAATACTAGCCCGAAACATCCCTCACAGGTAACAAATTTCTTTACCACGGCGAGAAAATATTGCCACCGATATTTTAGGAATGAAATGGGCATACCTTTATCACAACTTGTTATTTTCCGTGATGTAAATAACAGGGTCCAAGGAACTTCTTCCACTTTCGCGTTTTTAAACCACTTTTGACCACTCGCTGGTAACCTTGTGGCTTGACTCAGGAACTCCTCGGTAACCTCCATTTGCATATCACCAACTTTCGTGAAATTTAAAATAATGAAGTACGCTTAGGGATAAAATGAAATTCATATCCGAGAATTTCCTTCTACCTGTCATTGCTTTGCTGCCAAAAGGCCTGTTCAGTACCCCGACGAAGTTGTCTTGGTGTCATGAATGTATTTACCCGCTGCCAGCAGACCTGTTCACTGTCCCGACGGGTTTACAAAGACTTCCCACATCTCTCTAGCATATTTTAAAGATATTCAACAGAGCGGGGTGACGCTGAAAATTCCAATTTTTTAACACAACTTAATATTTCCATAGGCCTTTAAATTTTTCTAGCAAACCTTCATCAAGATCTGAAAAAAAAGTTCATTGATAAAACCAATTTTCAAGGATGAGGAGACGTGATTGAGTTGCTCTCTTAAAGAACAAGGACAATGCATAAATATTTTTAAAGATGGTCATGAATACTTTCAAGTGCAGATTGAAACCAAGAAAATGCCTTTCAAATAAAATTCATTTTTAACGAGGCTACAATTTTAGAGAAATACAACAATTTATGTTCTGACAACCTTTAGCAGCTATTTTTGAGTGGAAGTATTATGTTTTCTTTGTCTGAGCTAGCCCATGGTGCAGGCATGTTTGTTTCAAAAAGAAAGACCGATAAATAGAAATGAAAACAAAAAACAAACCAGCAAAGAAAAACAAATAGCAAGGAAACCAAAACAAAAAATATTTACAAAAGGCGTATGGGAGAGTTGTCAAGTAAAATATTTTTTTAGAGCTTGGCCATTCACCGGGAAGGTGTCTAGCTATCCCTCTAAATTCTGCAAGTGAAAGGAACTAGGACCTAGTATTTTAGCAATTGAAAATGGTCCCAACCATAGGTTTTGAAACTTAGTATGTTCCCCTTTCCCTTCATGAGGTTTGTCCCACTTAAGGACAAGATCGCCTACCTCAAAAATTTTGTCAAAGGCAGAATTGGAATCAAACCAGTTTTTGACAATGAGTTGATGTTGATCCAATTTTTGTTTTTCTTGAGCCCTTACTTCCTCTAACTTCAGCAAAGCATTAATCCGACTTTCCAAGGGAGGACAGTTTTCTTCTTGCACCTTTTGTGACAACTACAGAGATGGAAGAAGGACATGCGGTGGAAGAATTGCTTCCCTGTCGTAAATGAGAAAAAAGGGGGAATTACCAACAATAGTTTTAGGAGTTACCTTATCAACCCAGATTGCATTAAATAGTGCATTATGCAAGTTTTTGTGGTTTTCGGAAACCATTCTCTTGATGATCTTAATTAGGTTTTTCTTAGTAGATTCTACCAAACCATTGCCTTGAGGGTAATAGCTGGTAAAGTATTTTAATTTTATTCCTTTATCTAAAGAGAAATCACTCATTTTGAGAGATGAAAAATAGAAAGCATTATCAAATACTAGGCATTCAGGAATACCGAAACGAGTGATAATATTTGAATTCAGGAAGGACATTACCTAGCTGGTGTTTACAACTTTTAATGGCAGAGCCTCAGACCATCTGGTGAAATAATCTATGGTTGTTATGATGTATTTATGTCGCTGCGAGGATGTTGGGTTAATTGGACCTATAATATCGAGGCCCCATTGCTAAAAAGGGGAGTCTACTGAAACTGGTAGCAA
This sequence comes from Picea glauca, assembly GCA_000966675.3. NCBI lineage: Eukaryota > Viridiplantae > Streptophyta > Pinopsida > Pinales > Pinaceae > Picea > Picea glauca. Next base: position 29,491 of record JZKD02S1846793.1, read on the forward strand.
CATGAATGCTGGTTTTTGTACTCATCCAGATGCCTTTTAATAGATTACACACTTGCAGCATAAGGCATGGGCGTCTTTGAAAAGAGTAGGCTAGTAATAACCTACTCTTAATACTTTGTGGGCAGTGGTGTCTCCACTGAAATTCCCACCATCTTTCCCTGCATGTAATTCCAATAAGACTTTTTTTGCTTCATATTTTTCAAGACAGTGCATATGTATTCCATCGAAATTTTAGCAAAACAAAATATCGTTTACCAGCTGAAAAGAAGCAGATTTTAATCTCATTTCTCTCCTCTTTTTTGGATCAAGGTGTCGGGGAGCTGATCCGTGCATAAGATAAAACTCGATGTCATCATACCAAGGACTAGTAAGGTTTTGTGCACAACAGATTTGAATTTGGTTGTATTGATCTTGAATTAACATATTAGTTTCATTTTGTTGTCCTATAGCTGAATCAACAACCAATTTACATAAACCTTGACCTCTAACAATTTATGCTGGGGTAATTTCTATGTCGTATTATTGTAAGGAGGTGACCCAGTTTGCCCTTTTTTCACCCAGTTCTTTCTGTACTAACAAATTTCTGACAGCAGGGTAAGGGGCAATGATTTTCATCCTATATTTCAGTAGATAATATTAGAAGTGTTTTAATTCTTTAAAAATAGCATAGGCCTGCTGATCTACTGCTAGGTAATTAATTTTTGCTCCCTTAAAGTCTTATCTCATAAAGGCAATTGGGACTTCATTGTTTTCAGCATTCTTTTGGGTTAGGACAGAAGCATAAGACTGATCAAAGGCAAATGTGTAGAGGGTGAAGTCTCGCAAAAAATCAGGGCTCATTAGAGAAGGAGCGTCTACTATAGCCTTTTTTATTGAGTTAAAAGCCTGACTTTCTAAATGTCCTCAATGGTACTATACATCCATTTTTATTAAATTTTGTAATGGTCTGACCATTTTTGAAAAGCTGGGGATGAACCTCCTAACAGATTTTATTTTACCTAAGAAAGATTGCATGGACCTTTTGGAAGAGGGAGGGGGTAGTTTTGAAATGACTTGGGTCCTTTTAGGGTCAATAATCATTCCTTCATTTGATACAATGAATACGAGGAGCTTACCTTGTTCTACTGCGAAGATAGATTTTTTAGGATTTAAAGAAATGTCGTACTTACGACATCGTTGTAGAACAGATCTTAGATGAGCTATATAATCTCCTTTATTTTTTGAGAAGACAGTGATGTCATCTAGATAAACTACTACAGATTGATTGATTAATCCATGGAAAGCGATATCCATTTCTCTCTGAAAAGTGGCACCGACATTTATGAGCCCAAAGGGCATCTTGCTATAAGCGTAGGTACCCCATGGAGTATGGAAAGTGGTTTTGAGATGATTTGGGGGAGACATAAAGACTTGGTTATACCTTGAAAAACCATCCAGTAGCAATAATATTTCAGAACCAGATACTTGTTGAAGGATTTGTTCCATGAGAGGGACAGGTTAGTTGTCTTTATCAGATGCTTGGTTTAAATTTTGGAAATCGACACATAGTCAGATTTCTCCACTCTTCTTCCTTACAGGGACAAGATTAGAGACCCATTGGGTATGTCTTACCGGGAAGATTATTTTAGCATTCAAGGGTTTGTTTAATTCTTTCTTGACTGTCAGTTCAAGTTTTGGGTGCATCTTTCTTAATTTCTATTGAAAAGGTTGGGTTTGGGGTTTCATGGGGATAATGTGTTGTATGATGTTAGGATCAAAGGTTTTTATATTGTCGTACGTCCAATCAAAGACATCTTTAAATTCCTTAAACAACTTAATAAATGTTGTCTTTTCTTGCTCAGAACATCGCAACCACAAATTGATACACTGTGGGTTATCTTTAGTTCCTAGATTTACTTTTTCATGTGTCAAGGAAGAACTATTTGTTTTACAATTCACTGATTTTCTGAATTTATCGTGAAGATCATAAATTTTTTCTAATATAGCCACAGATTTTGGGGTAGAGTTTACCATATCCGATGTAGACTCTAGAGATATTGGATCGGGTATTACAGTAAAATCGTGAAGGTTTTTGTCGTGGGTACTCTTGTCGATAACTGGGCCTTGGAAAGTCTCTTATATGTGCAGAAAAATGATGATCTATTGATCGTGATTGAAGACTCTCCAATTTGTGATGCTGTCCAGGATGGATGGTCTGAACAAAAATTCAACGGAAAACACATTCAGAGATAGGCCTTCTGCAGGAAAAAATTTTGAGGCGACGTTAGCTAACAAATCAGTCTTAGAATTATTCAATCTTGGAATAGAATTAATGTTAAACGCAGAAAATTTGTTCATTAAATTCCATACCTCAGTTTGATAGATTTTCAGGTGTGGAGATAAACACTGGATAGAATTTTTTACCTGTCTAACCACAATTTTTGAATCACCAAAGACAGTCAAATTCTGAATCCTCAAATCTAATGCTTTCCTGAGACCTTGCAGGAGTGCCTCGTATTTGGTTGTATTGTTTGTGCATTCAAATTCTAACCGGAAATCAATCAAAGTTTTGTTACCTGCTAGATCAATGATCACACATCCTACTTCGACTCCGTCCTTAGATTTAGATCCATCGAAGTAAAGAGACCAGATTTTATTTTCGTCAGGTGCATGTGACCACTGAGAGAAGTTTGTTGATTGTGTGCATGTCATAATTTCAGATTGTTGTTTCGGGTCAGTAATGGTAGAAGTTTCAGCCATGAAATTGCCAAAAAAAGTGTCCATCCCTTGTATTTCAGGTGAATTGGCAGAAGCAGTGAATGGTTCATTAGGATTATTTAAATCGGTTACCATGAAATTAAGATAACACTCATGATTTACCTTGATTCTGTTAGTCTTTCCATTCTTGGGCAACCACAAGTGAGACCAATCCATTGCAAAATAACCATGTAGTTGTTCAAACCAATCTCTACTTAAAAACAAGCCATATAATTCGGGGATATCAATGAAAATAATATCAATAACTTGATGGACTTTAGGATCAGATGATAATATGATAAACACATTTTGTAATTCACCTATTACTTTAACACTAGTTCGATCAAGCTGAATAATCTTCAGGCTGGAAGGTTGAACTTTGGCATTGATTTTTTGATACACAGACCAAGGCATTATGTTTGACGATGCACCTAAATCTACCATACATTTATGTACATTCCTATTGAAGATTTCAAAAGTCGACAAAAAGGGTGGGACATTTCTGCGAGTATTAACTANAAAGAAAAATAGAAATATTTCAGATACATTTTTTGTCATTAATTTACACAATTCGAATTAACATAACTGGCTACAGAATCTTGCGATTCTGTAGCTAGTTATTTTAGTAAATGAAATCTCATCTTATTTAGTGAATAAAAGAGACTAATTTAATAATGAAATATATTTTATTTAGCTAACAAATAATCTAACTTAAGAATGAAAACAAACATGTTATTAATTTAAAATATCATACCTCTAACCATCCAATCAAATCATATCATGAAACTTTGGAATTTACGATGGTTGTAGCAGCCTCAATGTTTTTAAATATCACATGACCTCTGCTCTTCAAAAAGCTTTTCCTTTCCATGAATAACTGACTCAAGCCTCAAGTTTTCACTCATTAAAACATCGACCTGATCTTTTAAACACTTAACCCGTGATTGTAGAACTGGGATATCAGTATAATATCTATCAATCCATGATAGACATGCCTCACACTTTGACTGTGTGGTGGTTGCATTAGAACAAACAAGATTGTGGACCAGAGTGCCCTCCATATGAATAGTAGATTCATTTCAAAGCTTGACACCAGGAAAATCTGGATTGTCTTTCAAACAGGGAGGTAAATTATCGACAAAGTTATAGGGTCGATCAGAATGTGGTTTGAATGACAAAGAGTCTTCCTCTGCAAGGAATCTCTCAATTTCAGAGTCTGGGCTTTCATGAACTTCTATCATATTGATTGAACTCAGATGAACATTCGACTTATTACGAAGTCTCCTAGAAATTATCCTGCCATATCTTTTGTTTTTTAAATTGATATCAATATTACTCTTAAATCTCTTTCCTATAAGTTTCTTTACATTTTTAACACAGTCATTTAGATGTGTCATCTATTGACTGGCCTGTTGAATAGCCTTGGGATTGTTCAAGGGTTCATTGTTAGGGGAAGAGACACCAGTCTAGGGAGGTGAGAGAGATGTCATCAGGTGGACAAGGGTCTCCTCAACCATGAGTTTATCTACCTCCCCCACATTAGGGTTACCATAGCCATTTCGGGTTATAAACGAATCAAAGATGTCATTCTGTGACTCTAATTGATGTATGAGTAGGATTTTATCTAGGCTGTGATGAAAAAGGCTAGAGTCTGACTGGTGTTTCTTATATATTTTCCCCATTTTATAAAGGCTCCTGAGTAAGTAATATGGCATATTCAAAGGGAAATCCATAAAACTTATAAACAGACGCAAATGGTACAAAAATACTAGCCCGAAACATCCCTCACAGGTAACAAATTTCTTTACCACGGCGAGAAAATATTGCCACCGATATTTTAGGAATGAAATGGGCATACCTTTATCACAACTTGTTATTTTCCGTGATGTAAATAACAGGGTCCAAGGAACTTCTTCCACTTTCGCGTTTTTAAACCACTTTTGACCACTCGCTGGTAACCTTGTGGCTTGACTCAGGAACTCCTCGGTAACCTCCATTTGCATATCACCAACTTTCGTGAAATTTAAAATAATGAAGTACGCTTAGGGATAAAATGAAATTCATATCCGAGAATTTCCTTCTACCTGTCATTGCTTTGCTGCCAAAAGGCCTGTTCAGTACCCCGACGAAGTTGTCTTGGTGTCATGAATGTATTTACCCGCTGCCAGCAGACCTGTTCACTGTCCCGACGGGTTTACAAAGACTTCCCACATCTCTCTAGCATATTTTAAAGATATTCAACAGAGCGGGGTGACGCTGAAAATTCCAATTTTTTAACACAACTTAATATTTCCATAGGCCTTTAAATTTTTCTAGCAAACCTTCATCAAGATCTGAAAAAAAAGTTCATTGATAAAACCAATTTTCAAGGATGAGGAGACGTGATTGAGTTGCTCTCTTAAAGAACAAGGACAATGCATAAATATTTTTAAAGATGGTCATGAATACTTTCAAGTGCAGATTGAAACCAAGAAAATGCCTTTCAAATAAAATTCATTTTTAACGAGGCTACAATTTTAGAGAAATACAACAATTTATGTTCTGACAACCTTTAGCAGCTATTTTTGAGTGGAAGTATTATGTTTTCTTTGTCTGAGCTAGCCCATGGTGCAGGCATGTTTGTTTCAAAAAGAAAGACCGATAAATAGAAATGAAAACAAAAAACAAACCAGCAAAGAAAAACAAATAGCAAGGAAACCAAAACAAAAAATATTTACAAAAGGCGTATGGGAGAGTTGTCAAGTAAAATATTTTTTTAGAGCTTGGCCATTCACCGGGAAGGTGTCTAGCTATCCCTCTAAATTCTGCAAGTGAAAGGAACTAGGACCTAGTATTTTAGCAATTGAAAATGGTCCCAACCATAGGTTTTGAAACTTAGTATGTTCCCCTTTCCCTTCATGAGGTTTGTCCCACTTAAGGACAAGATCGCCTACCTCAAAAATTTTGTCAAAGGCAGAATTGGAATCAAACCAGTTTTTGACAATGAGTTGATGTTGATCCAATTTTTGTTTTTCTTGAGCCCTTACTTCCTCTAACTTCAGCAAAGCATTAATCCGACTTTCCAAGGGAGGACAGTTTTCTTCTTGCACCTTTTGTGACAACTACAGAGATGGAAGAAGGACATGCGGTGGAAGAATTGCTTCCCTGTCGTAAATGAGAAAAAAGGGGGAATTACCAACAATAGTTTTAGGAGTTACCTTATCAACCCAGATTGCATTAAATAGTGCATTATGCAAGTTTTTGTGGTTTTCGGAAACCATTCTCTTGATGATCTTAATTAGGTTTTTCTTAGTAGATTCTACCAAACCATTGCCTTGAGGGTAATAGCTGGTAAAGTATTTTAATTTTATTCCTTTATCTAAAGAGAAATCACTCATTTTGAGAGATGAAAAATAGAAAGCATTATCAAATACTAGGCATTCAGGAATACCGAAACGAGTGATAATATTTGAATTCAGGAAGGACATTACCTAGCTGGTGTTTACAACTTTTAATGGCAGAGCCTCAGACCATCTGGTGAAATAATCTATGGTTGTTATGATGTATTTATGTCGCTGCGAGGATGTTGGGTTAATTGGACCTATAATATCGAGGCCCCATTGCTAAAAAGGGGAGTCTACTGAAACTGGTAGCAACATGAATGCTGGTTTTTGTACTCATCCAGATGCCTTTTAATAGATTACACACTTGCAGCATAAGGCATGGGCGTCTTTGAAAAGAGTAGGCTAGTAATAACCTACTCTTAATACTTTGTGGGCAGTGGTGTCTCCACTGAAATTCCCACCATCTTTCCCTGCATGTAATTCCAATAAGACTTTTTTTGCTTCATCTTTTTCAAGACAATGCATATGTATTCCATCGAAATTTTAGCAAAACAAAATATCGTTTACCAGCTGAAAAGAAGCAGATTTTAATCTCAGTTCTCTCCTCTTTTTTGGATCAAGGTATCGGGGATCTGATCCGTGCATAAGATAAAACTCGATGTCATCATACCAAGGACTAGTAAGGTTTTGTGCACAACAGATTTGAATTTGGTTGTATTGATCTTGAATTAACATATCAGTTTCATTTTGTTGTCCTATAGCTGAATCAAAAACTAATTTACATAAACCTTGACCTCTAACAGTTTATGCTGGGGTAATTTCTATGTCGTATTATTGTAAGGAGGTGACCCAGTTTGCCCTTTTTTCACCCAGTTCTTTCTGTACTAACAAATTTCTGACAGCAGGGTAAGGGACAATGATTTTCATCCTAGATTTCAGTAGATAAGATTAGAAGTGTTTTACTTCTTTAAAAATAGCATAGGCCTGCTGATCTACTTCTAGGTAATTAATTTGTGCTCCCTTAAAGTCTTAGCTCATAAAGGCAATTGGGACTTCATTGTTTTCAGCATTCTTTTGGGTTAGGATAGAAGCATAAGACTGATCAGAGGCAAATGTGTAGAGGGTGAAGTCTCGCGAAAAATCAGGGCTCATTAGAGAAGGAGCGTCTACTATAGCCTTTTTTATTGAGTTAAAAGCCTCACTTTCTAAATGTCCCCAATGGTACTATACATCCATTTTTATTAAATTTTGTAATGGTCTGACCATTTCTGAAAAGTTGGGGATGAACCTCCTAACAGATTTTATTTTACCTAAGAAAGATTGCATGGACCTTTTGGAAGAGGGAGGGGGTAGTTTTGAAATGACTTGGGTCCTTTTAGGGTCAATAATCATTCCTTCATTTGATATAATGAATTCGAGGAGCTTACCTTGTTCTACTGTGAAGATAGATTTTTTAGGATTTAAAGAAATGATGCACTTACGACATCGTTGTAGAATAGATCTTAGATGAGATAGATAATCTCCTTTATTTTTTGAGAAGACAGTGATGTCATCTAGATAAACTACTAAAGATTGATTGATTAATCCATGGAAAGCTGTATCCATTTCTCTCTGAAAATTGGCACCGACATTTATGATCCCAAAGGGAATCTTCCTATAAGCGTAGGTACCCCATGGAGTATGAAAAGTGGTTTTGAGATGATCTGGGGGAGACATAAGGACTTGGTTATACCTTGAAAAACCATCCAGTAGCAATAATATTTCAGAACCAGATACTTGTTGAAGGATTTGTTCCATGAGAGGGACAGGGTAGTTGTCTTTATCAGATGCTTCGTTTAAATTTTGGAAATCGACACATAGTCAGATTTCACCACTCTTCTTCCTTACAAGGACAAGATTAGAGACCCATTGGGTATGTCTTACCGCGAAGATTATTTTAGCATTCAAGGGTTTGTTTAATTCTTTCTTGACTGTCAGTTCAAGTTTTGGGTGCATCTTTCTTAATTTCTGTTGAAAAGGTTGGGTTTGGGGTTTCATGGGGATAATGTGTTTTATGATGTTAGGATCAAGGGTTTTTAAATTGTCGTACGTCCAATCAAAGACATCTTTAAATTCCTTAAACAACTTAATAAATGTTGTCTTTTCTTTCTCAGAACATCACAACCACAAATTGATACACCGTGGGTTATCTTTAGTTCCTAGATTTACTTTTTCATGTGTCAAGGAAGAACTATTTGTTTTACAATTCACTGATTTTATGAATTTATCGTGAAGATCATAATTTTTTTCTAATCTAGCCACAGATTTTGGGGTAGAGTTTACCATATCCGATGTAGACTCTGGAGATATTGGATCGGGTATTACAGTAAAATCGTGAAGGTTTTCGTCGTGGGTACTCTTGTCGATAACTACACCTTGGAAAGTCTCTTCCATGTGCAGAAAAATGATGATCTATTGATTGTGATTGAAGAATCTCCAATTTGTGATGTTGTCCAGGATGGATGGTATGAACAAAAATTCAACGGAAAACACATTCAGAGATAGGCCTTATGCAGGAAAAAAATTTGAGGTGACATTAGCTAACAAATCAGTCTTAGAATTATTCAATCTTGGAATAGAATTAATGTTAAACACAGAAAATTTGTTCATTAAATTCCATACCTCAGTTTGATAGATTTTCAGGTGTGGAGATAAACATTGGATAGAATTTTTTACCTGTTTAACCACAATTTTTGAATCACCAAAGACAGTCAAATTCTGAATCCTCAAATATAATGCTTTCCTGAGACCTTGCAGGAGTGCCTCGTATTTGGTTGTATTGTTTGTGCATTCAAATTCTAACCGGAAATCAATCAAAGTTTTGTTACCTGCTAGATCAATGATCACACATCCTACTTCGACTCCGTCCTTAGATTTAGATCCATCGAAGTAAAGAGACCAGATTTTATTTTCGTCAGGTGCATGTGACCACTGAGAGAAGTTTGTTGATTGTGTGCATGTCATAATTTCAGATTGTTGTTTCGGGTCAGTAATGGTAGAAGTTTCAGCCATGAAATTGCCAAAAAAAGTGTCCATCCCTTGTATTTCAGGTGAATTGGCAGAAGCAGTGAATGGTTCATTAGGATTATTTAAATCGGTTACCATGAAATTAAGATAACACTCATGATTTACCTTGATTCTGTTAGTCTTTCCATTCTTGGGCAACCACAAGTGAGACCAATCCATTGCAAAATAACCATGTAGTTGTTCAAACCAATCTCTACTTAAAAACAAGCCATATAATTCGGGGATATCAATGAAAATAATATCAATAACTTGATGGACTTTAGGATCAGATGATAATATGATAAACACATTTTGTAATTCACCTATTACTTTAACACTAGTTCGATCAAGCTGAATAATCTTCAGGCTGGAAGGTTGAACTTTGGCATTGATTTTTTGATACACAGACCAAGGCATTATGTTTGACGATGCACCTAAATCTACCATACATTTATGTACATTCCTATTGAAGATTTCAAAAGTCGACAAAAAGGGTGGGACATTTCTGCGAGTATTAACTANCTTTGTCATGACAAGTCAACGTTTCACCAAGTAATTGGCCTCTTCCAAGACAAACAACTACCATGCATGGCATGATAATTTTGTTGTTAGTGTTGTTCCATGGACACAAATAAATGAAGCAAGCACTACGTCAAATGAAGATATGTTTTTTCCCTTTCGAAGTTCAATTTTAGGATCCTTTCAGGGACAAAGTCCTTGAGAACTACGAAGGACATATTGATCAAACACTATGGAACAATTGAGATCCATAAGTTTTAATGTGTGTATATCATAGTGATTATGTGGTCTTTGCAAGGAACCACATCTTTCGGGTGAGCATGGTGAAAATCACTTGCTAGCTGAAGTTGGTCAAAGGCATGGTGGGTTAGTTTTTTTCGATGGAAATGGGAACTTGTAAAATGGGTTTTTGGAGTAATTATGGAAATAAGATATGTGAGAAAGGTTGTGGTCATTTTCCATTGATATATCCAACATAGTATATCGCATTCCAAACAAGGGAAAAAAGATTCCCCCCCTTATTGAAGAACTTTTGTATGATCCTTGTAGAGATAAGAGTCTTGAAAGATACCAAGATCCTACCAAACAAATGATTCCCTAGAGTCAAGGTCCATAAACTATAGCATGTGTTTCATGTTAACTAAGTAGTCTCTCCAAATAACCATGCACCCAATGTGACCATGGATAAAATGAGTTGCTTATCGAATCCTTTGGCATGGAAAGTTAGTTTAATACCATGCAACCAACATCTCCCTAAATGGGTGCCTTAGACACATGAGAAAGGTTATTTGTTATTATTGTTCTATGGAGATAAAGGCAATGAAGAAAATGGCATGTCAAACATAGTAATATTTTTTGCTCATTGAAACTTT
>JZKD02S1846804.1:0-21454 GCA_000966675.3 Picea glauca
GCCAAGGTTTCTACATTTAAAAATAAATTTCCATCCTTAAAATCATCCCTGGTAGTGATGCTCCCTCCTCCTAAGGCCACCATTGTATCATACTTGACAAACCCTATGGGCACACAATGTTTAAGTATTGGTTCACTCTCTCACTAGTTGCACTCCAAGTATTGGGAATATCCAATGTAACATCCCATTGAAAGCCACTTAGTCTATTTAACAAAGATGGGTTTCTTTTGAAGTCCCTAGTGTTGGTGTTGGTGTTGGTGTTGTTGCTTTCACGCATTCCAGAATGAAAAATATTGGTTCCAATCACCATGTTTGAAATGACTGGGTAGCTTTGTAAATTTAAAGTACCCAAGCTCCAAACATGGGAGGTAGTTGACTGAAAATAGAGATTCCATAACATTTGCTAAACTACCTTCATGTTCATCTATATATTTGCCTTCATACATTATTCCTACTAAAACATTGTGATTTGAGGATATGCAACTACAAATATATCAAAAAAAAGGCACGCTTATATCATTCCATCAAGCACTGCAATGAAATCAAAAAGAATTTAATTTGTAAACCTTTGCAGTGAAATAATTCATATAGATTCTTAAGAAAACTAGAAATAGTAGCAATGGAAAATACCTAGTACACAAAGATTTACCCTAGAAACCCTTAACTGAGAAAACCAACAAACCTTAGAGCCTCACATCTATTACTCAATGTATTAACTTCACCATTTACAAAATAATATATAGGATTATACAACATCCAAAACCCTAATTCATTAACCCATATTAGATTACAACCCTAATTCCTTAATTGAAACTAAATTACAATGCAAAGAAAAACCATTGGTCGAAAAACACAAAAACAAGCCAAAAATGGACCAAAAACAAATCATAAAAAGAATATAACACATTCCCAAAAAAGAAGAGAGTATAAAACTCAAGAAAGGCCACATGATTCTAGCTATAATAAAGCATACAATAATCCTCATCTAGATTAATGGATATAAACCACATATTCAAGCTGGAGGGAGCAACTGCAAATGTGTTGGCCATGCACTTGTTAATGTTGAAACTTTTCTAGTTCGTCTCTTAGTTTTAAGGATAATGAAATTGTTAATGTATCCCCCTCTATAATACATAAAAATTGAATGGACACCTTTGTGGGGTAATAGAAGGGATCCCTTACCCAACTGTTGATGGGTCTTAAACCCCTTAACTCAACAATAGGAACCAAACCCGCCACCAAGGTCCAATTAGACTCTGCAGCATTTATGATTGGAATGGTTCTCCAGATCTCACAATCCGGCCAATTTAATCAATGGGCTTTGTGTTTTCTTGTGGAGGCATCTGCTTCAGTCAAGATTTTCTCTTTTGGTATTTTTTATTTAGTTAGGATAAATGTGAGGAAAATCTGGTATAAACCAACTTCACCACACAATGATAAGGAAGTCTAAAGACTGGGAAAGGCAGGGTTCAGGATAACCCTCACTCTAGCATGCAGATAGCAATCTCTTACCACAAGACTAGTAATAATACTTTAACTGTGTGAGCACTCGATCACTAGCTGAGATTTTAACCTAAACTATCCAAGAAACAAGATGAGAGAAAATTGAACTACTGCAGAAGAGGTTGAGCTTGGGATAACCCGCTGCTCAAACATGCAAACGGTAATCCTATACCACAGGCCTAGTAATAATATGTTAACCATGTGAGCATCCAATTACTGTTTGAGAATACTAATTATTAGAAGAAAACATTTGTATGATAAGATCAATAGCAAGCAAAATAATTCATCTACAATAATATTTCATCATATATCCACACAATGATTCATCATTTCCATCATTAGAGAAAAGAACAGCAAAAACATTGCACTAGATAACTTGACAATATATTTGATAGCTCTTACTTGTTACATCTTATCGTGAACTGAATAGGAAATAGTTCTTCTCCAGACTCAATTACACATGCATATGATGAAAACAACTTCGTCTCTGGTCCAAAAGGACTTCTTCATTCATAGCAACTCCAAAATAATTCTTAACAACTAGAAAGAAAAGATTTCTTGCAACCAACCATCAACCTTTGTTTAATCGGTCGAGGCCTTTATTTATAACCTAAAGTTCTAACTGAATTTAACGGCTAAGTGTGGTTCAAGCAACATAAAATTGCCACGTGTCGTCTTCTTTCAACAACTTCCTGAACAGTCAACTCAAGATATATTCTTGAAAAGGATGGTTCTTCTCGTATTCAGACCAACTAACAAGCAGTTCTTCACAGGTTTGGGTTCATGGAGATCTATGTTGATTTATCGGAGACACATATATTCCTCTGATATTTGTTGCATGCACTTGGTACTTGACCAAACTAGAGTTCAGCCATTGTAGCGTCGATCGGGATCTAATTGGATGTTCGGCAAATTGTTGCGCTTTCCCTAGCTTTTCATCGGCCACCTTTGCAAGTTCTTTGGTCTATAGAGAGCCTCGTTCAACATGTGACTTGAATGTGTCGCTCATGTCAGAGAATTTGTCGGGGATGTCAGGCCAACATCCCCCATCGCTTCAGTGATTCAGTCTCGGCATTTCTTTCAGTTCTTCGGCAGAGTCATAGGACAGACTTTAGTCGGTGATCAGGAAGTTTCTCCCTGTAGTCAAAACAAAAGTAGTTTAGTAATTAATTAACCTATGATATGACATAAATAAATCAAAATATCAACACGTACCTGTGCATCTTTCTAGTCTTAGTTGTTTTTAATACTTACTTGATCCCGAACTCATTCTTTGAGCGATCTGCGAAGCCACCGACCTTCTTCGGTTTTAATGAGCACCTCAACATGCTATAGTGTGGATAAATCAAGTATGATATACATGCATGTATGAATTATCACAGTACTTACTTGACCTTTGGAATCGTCAAGAAAGGGCGCCGAGGACAAATTATGCGCATGTGTGCTCCTGAGGGGTCGGACATCGTATAGAAAAAGTCGTTAAAGAATTCTAGAACCCATACTATCAGGCGTACCAAATGTCATTCATCAATAATGGAGGTTTGTAAGTTCAAAAGGATCGAAAGGATCACGTCGCATGTTTTCCTGCAACCCCGATCGGTGGCTCTTTCATGATCTGGATAGCATCCATCGATTAGCTCAGGTGTACCAAATTTTCAAACATCATGTCGTGAGGCGTGGATATTATGTTGGCCATCCTAGCATCACTCCTTGATTTCCCTATAAATTCCAGGAGCTTTGCGAGCAATCCTTCTCATATGTCGAGCTCATATTTTCTAGAAATTTGGTTTGGTAAATTTGTTTTAGCGATGTCCAGTTGAGTGACTCCTTCCTATCTATGGACACTTTGAGTCACTTACACTATTACAGTTATGGGATCTCTTTCAAGAATGGGACGAGGTCTACGAGGCAGTCGGAGTGCGAGATCTCACCCTCAGCGCACCTGGGATTCCTTTCTATGGGTTTTGAGAGGTAAAACTATTGGCCCAGAGGTAGCGTCATCATCCAAGGACGAGCTTGGGGTGGTCAATGATACGTCCGGGAGAAATACGCTGGAGGTTGCGCCTTCTCCAGGACCAAAATCCCGGAGAAGAGGAAGGCCTAAGAAGAAAATTTGAGAAGGAGAGGGGGACCGCCCCAAGGCCAAACCGAAGGTACGTCTAGCCTGCGAGGAAACTGTAATGCCCACCGATCGCTCACAGTTGATCGACACAACCGACAAAGGAGACAAGAGAGAAAAGGGGAGATCAAAATTGTCGGGCTCTTCCATCGGAAATTCCACCCAACAACTAGAGCAGGCTCAAATTGCAATATTCTAGCTCTATCAAGAGAATACGGAACTGCAACGTCAATTGGTAGAGAAAACCAAAGGGATATCGCCACCGTAAGGTCATGGGGGAAGCGTCGTCTGGCTGCAGAGACAACTTTGAGAGGCACAAGACACAATCGTGGAATTGCATGACATGCAGTGGATGGTAGTGACAACAAAGCATAAGTCACCACAAAGTGTGAAAGACAAATTGAGACAGGACTACCGCATAGGTGACGCATAGTTAGCAGGTTCTTGCTCCACATTCCTGAAAGTGTGGTTTAACACCTTTTTTCCCTTTCTTTGTAAATTTTTTTAATCTTATGGCAACTGGGTCGGTTAGTCGAATCGTCAGAATCTATTTATTCAAATGTAAACCAAGCCTAGTGGAGGGTTTTCCCTTTTGATTGTATATATATATAAAGGTTTTAAGGCATTATTGTGAATCAGACGTGTATTCTTCTTTAAATTTTTTGTGCGAAAAAATATTAGATATTTTTCTTTTTTTATCATGGTTATCATGTCATGAGTTTGTTAATGCTTTTTCCTCTGTAAACATTTGACAGAGACTTTGGTCATTGAAAATATTTAATCACGTGGAAAAAAAAAATGTTTGAAGGACTAGATGCCACAGCTGTCGATATCGAGAGTCATTGAAGTGATTATTACGTCGGGGAAATAATTAGTCCCCCTTTTCCAATACCGAACTTATTTCGGGGTTCGGCGGTCGACAGTGTTGTTTTTTTATTTCTCAAACGATTTTCATCACCTTAATCTTCTACTGACGTAGATCTTCATAAGTGAACCGGGAGAAACCTGGGTCGCTGCTTCCTTAAGAAATTTGTCGAGGCCGATTCAATCGGTCGTCGATGATATCCATGCCCAGGGTTATTCGTAGGGTGAGGAAAGTCTTGAAACCACCAATGTCGATGAAAACGATGCTCATATTTGTTTTTATTTTGGACTTCTCAGGCAATTTTAGTCACTTTACTCCTTTTCTGATGCCGAAACATCCCAAGAAGTTTAGGGAAACTTTCAGATTGTTGATTCTTTTAATCGAGGTTAGTCCCTTTTAAATTTGACAAGGTTTCTTACATGCCCCAGTAGACTTTCTAATAATCAAAACATGAAAACATAAAATTTAAGCACGGGTGGAATTTTCATACTGAAGTAGAAATAAGTGGTGCAAGGCCCAAGTGGTACCCAAAAAGTAGAAAATAATCCCAGACTTTTCAGGGTGTGTTGAGTGCTCAACAAATGGCGATTCATTGAGCAAAAGAAGAATCTCTGTTACTCCTCCATAGCTCGGTTGATACGGAAGCTGAAGGTGGAATTAACTGGTCTTAAATCATAGCTCCCTTTTTACCTGTGCATTTGAAATTCTTCAGTTAATGCTTCTGGGTCTACCTGTGGGGTTTCTTAACCTCAATTCCTCCTTTATTTCCCATACCCTAACTCATGCCCTGTTTTCTTTTGAAAAAATATCTGGTAACGTATTCACTGGCGTTAAGCCTTTAATTGCATTTAATCACTTTCTATGGTGTTGCTCCACTGCCAGTGAGCATCTATAGCCCCGACAGAGTCACACCAACATCACAGACATTGCTTCGCTACCAGCTAGCGTCCATAGCCCCGGTGGAGATATATATATACCCTCTCCCACTATTCACTCTACTTATATCAACCTTTATTCATTGAGATTCCTGGAGCGAGTGAAAGAGGATGATGTCTATTTAACTTGCAAAGCAAGGTGGTTAAGGTGAATCGTTTACCAATTCAGCCTTCAGGTTCACGTAGTCCTTTTCGGCCTTTCTTTCTTCCCCTTAAGGTTTTCCCAACCACTAAGCAGACACTTTGAACACTTTTGAAAGTTGTTCAGTTACGCAAGTCAGATTAGAGAACTCCTCAAAGCAACCACGAGTTCCTTGAAGCTTCCGTTATTGAGTGTGAGCCATGAGTTTGGAATAGAGATCACTATATCGCATGACTCGAGATCAACCACTGTCTTTCCGAGCACAACCCTTTAAAATAATAGGGAACAAAATTTGCAGGAAAGAAAATCAAGCGAAACCATAATCGGAGTATCTGCAACAAAACTTTATGAAACACACATACAAAAGAAAAATGAAACTCAAAAGAATTTTTTATTTTTTTATTTTTTTATTGAAAATGTTGTTTGAGGACTTGGCCACTGACTGGCAAAGCTTCAAGTTCAGGATCATCTAGAGGCAACAACCATGAAACAACCATGGCCAAGGATTCAGCAAAGATATTCTTCGCTCCAGGGATCATAGTGATGTTAAAGGCTTCAAAAATATCCATCGGCCGGTGCACCTTGCGTTGATAATTATTTGAATGCGAGGGGCTACGATGTACAACAAATTTTGCCTGCTTGATAATAATCTTCAGGTCTCCGAAGACCTTCAATTCTTTGACATTTGGGGCTATGGATTTCTTTAACCTTTGTACCAGAGCTTCATACTTGGTGGTGGTATTCCTACATTCAAATTCAATCCTACAGGATAATAAATGACGTTTATCTTTTGGATTAATAAGGATACATCCTGCCCCAAATATTTCCTGTGATTTAGATCTGTCAAAGCACATAGTCTATATCTGTGAGCGGGTGTTGCCTGTTCCTTCCTCCTCGTTACCTTGCTTCTTTCTTATCTTTTGTCCAGGGTTTACATTCCTTGGGTTCTTTGGGGTCCCAAGATTCATAGTTTCATGGAGGGTACAAGAGCTTTCAGTCTTTGCGCTTTTAGGAACTTTGAATCATTCCTTTAGATCAAACACATATTCTAGATTAGCTACCCCTTTCAGGATCGTATGGGCCTTTGATCTATCTGTATATCGATCTTCCATGGGACCCCTTCCCATTGAGTTCTCTTTGAACTCTTCATCATCAATAGAGATATCTTTGAAATTGTCCTGATTAGTCAAAAAACTTATGATATGTTCATCGCCTTTGAAGACTTTCCAATTAGAAATGTTATTAGATATCGATGGCTTGTAGAGCGGTTCTACAGTGAATAAGGAGGCTTCATAATCTTCTAAAGGCGATACCCTAGAAGCAGTTGTGGCTAGGGAATTGGCAAGGGTATTCCTTGCCCTGGGGATTGCGGTAATGTTGAAAACTTCAAAGCGTTCTATTAACCTATGCACCTCCTGCTGGTAATTCTTAAGGTGGGGTGAATTACAATGTATCATGTTTCTTACTTATCTAATTATGATTTCTGAGTCTATGAAAACCTTTAATTATTTGACATTAAGATCTATGGATTTCTTTAACCCTTGCACCAGGGCTTCATACTCGGCAGTGTTGTTGGTGCACTCAAATTCTAGCCTACAAGACAAGAAATAACACCTACCCCTTGGGTCGATTAGAATGCACCCCGCTCTTTATCTTTATTGTGACTTGGATCCATCAAAATAGAGGGTCCAAATACATGAATGACAATCATTCCTTCCTTCACCATTGTTGACATTATGTTGTCCACCCTTTCCTTTCACCCGACCTTGCATGGGGTTTTGATAAAAGAGAGAATATTCTGTCGGCATCGGCGATTTCTCCTGGAAAGGAAGCTCGGAGTTTGGGTAAGAGAAACATTGGATACGAGGGGATGGAAGTTCCCAAAGTAGGAGTCATAAGAATAATTTCCCAATATGGAAAAATCTGTAGAGGTTGGTTCATTAGGGGCTTCCAGATCAGTGATTGTATGCTTCAAAGACCTCTCCCTATCAATTTGGATCATGTTCTTGTATCCTTTCAGTGGTAGTCAAAGGTGTGCCCAGTCAGTACTAAAGTATTCATTCATCTTTTCAGACCAATCTCGGCTCAATAATAGCCCATATGCCTTAGGGATATCTACTACAATGATATCAATCACCTGCAAAAAACTAGGGTGTGTCGTTATCCTGATCATCACATCTTTGATTCCCCCCATAACCTTGACCTGGGTTCTATCTAGTTGTATAACATGCTTATCGCTTTTGAGAGGGACAACACCTAGTTTATTACAAACAGCCAAGGGCGTGATATTAGAAGACGCTCCAAAATCTACTAGACAATTATGAAGATTCCTATTGAAGACTTTGAACATTAAAAGGAAAGGAGGAATGAAAGGCCTCTCCTTCCTGCCTTCTGAGTAGGTGTTTATCGTTGGTTTGCTTGCCAAATCTGTAGGGGGTAGGTTCTTCTCTCGATCATCGTCAGTGGCCAGGTTTTCTACCAAACTTAGAGCCTACAATAGAAGGTCTTTCTGATGAGGGATTCTACATACATCCACAACTCATATATTAGCTTTCAGCTTCTTCAAATCTTTGACTACATTATAATCTAGCTTAGGAGATTCCCACGTATGGATGCTTAGAGGTTGTTTACTAGGAGAAACAGGCATTCTCAGGTGATTGGGAGTCAATTTACTTTGTGAGACATGGGTGGTATCAGTATATTTTGGGTCGGGTTGACCCTTACTACATGTTTGTACCACTGATATCTCTGTGGGTGGTGCCTAAGGTTTAAAAAGATCGTCTGGAGACACAATCACGTCAGGATCCCATATCAACATGGTCGTGTCTTGTGGTGGATTAGCCTCTTCCTGATTGGCAATGTTAAAGGGTGAACTATTGGGTGGTTCGGTCAGAGAGACTTCGCCCAGAAAATGATTGGCCATTAAATTCATGGCATTGACCCAGTGAGAAAATTCCCTTTCTGAGTGGTTCTCTTGGTGGTAAGTACAGAGAGAATCAAATGTGACATTCCCTAAGTCAATGTTTAGGTTGGCTAGGGAAGGTTCAATTGCTTTGAAAGGCTGGTTTTTTTTAAAGAAAGGCTTATAGGGTCTATGGCCTTGGTTTTCCTCACCCACAGTTCTTTTCATATCTATAATATCATTTGATAGTTTCTTGACCATGCATTGCAGGTCTTCTATATCCCCATTACCTTTATCGAGAGTTGGTTCAGTCGGCTTCCTCGGTGGTCTAGTCAAGAGGAGTCCTCTCCTGGGAGGGAGCTGGNGCGAAATAATATTAGATATTTTTCTTTTCTTATCATGGTTATCATGTCATGAGTTTGTTAATGCTTTTTCCTCTGTAAAAATTTGACATAGACTTTGGTCATTGAAAATATTTAATCACGTGGAAAAAGAAAATGTTTAAAGGACTAGATGCCACATCTGTCGATATCGAGAGTCATTGAAGTGATTATTACGTCGGGGAAATAATTAGTCCCCCTTTTCCAATACCGAACTTATTTCGGGGTTCGGCAGTCGACAGTGTTTTTTTTTTATTTCTCAAACGATTTTCATCACCTTAATCTTCTACTGACGTAGATCTTCATAAGTGAATCGGGAGAAACCTGGGTCGTTGCTTCCTTAAGAAATTTGTCGAGGCCGATTCAATCGGTCGTCGATGATATCCATGCCTAGGGTTATTCGTAGGGTGAGGAAAGTCTTGAAACCACCAATGTCGATGAAAACGACGCTCATATTTGTTTTTATTTTGGACTTCTCAGGCAATTTTAGTCACTTTAATCCTTTTCTGATGCCGAAACATCCCAAGAAGTTTAGGGAAACTTTCAGATTGTTGATTCTTTTAATCGAGGTTAGTCCCTTTTAAATTTGAGAAGGTTTCTTACATGCCCCAGTAGACTTTCTAATAATCAAAACATGAAAACATAAAATTTAAGCACGGGTGGAATTTTCATACTGAAGTAGAAATAAGTGGTGCAAGGCCCAAGTGGTACCCAAAAAGTAGAAAATAATCCCAGACTTTTCAGGGTGTGTTGAGTGCTCAACAAATGGCGATTCATTGAGCAAAAGAAGAATCTCTGTTACTCCTCCATAGCTCGGTTGATACGGAAGCTGAAGGTGGAATTAACTGGTCTTAAATCATAGCTCCCTTTTTACCTGTGCATTTGAAATTCTTCAGTTAATGCTTCTGGGTCTACCTGTGGGGTTTCTTAACCTCAATTCCTCCTTTATTTCCCATACCCTAACTCATGCCCTGTTTTCTTTTGAAAAAATATCTGGTAACGTATTCACTGGCGTTAAGCCTTTAATTGCATTTAATCACTTTCTATGGTGTTGCTCCACTGCCAGTGAGCATCTATAGCCCCGACAGAGTCACACCAACATCACAGACATTGCTTCGCTACCAGCTAGCGTCCATAGCCCCGGTGGAGATATATATATACCCTCTCCCACTATTCACTCTACTTATATCAACCTTTATTCATTGAGATTCCTGGAGCGAGTGAAAGAGGATGATGTCTATTTAACTTGCAAAGCAAGGTGGTTAAGGTGAATCGTTTACCAATTCAGCCTTCAGGTTCACGTAGTCCTTTTCGGCCTTTCTTTCTTCCCCTTAAGGTTTTCCCAACCACTAAGCAGACACTTTGAACACTTTTGAAAGTTGTTCAGTTACGCAAGTCAGATTAGAGAACTCCTCAAAGCAACCACGAGTTCCTTGAAGCTTCCGTTATTGAGTGTGAGCCATGAGTTTGGAATAGAGATCACTATATCGCATGACTCGAGATCAACCACTGTCTTTCCGAGCACAACCCTTTAAAATAATAGGGAACAAAATTTGCAGGAAAGAAAATCAAGCGAAACCATAATCGGAGTATCTGCAACAAAACTTTATGAAACACACATACAAAAGAAAAATGAAACTCAAAAGAATTTTTTATTTTTTTATTTTTTTATTGAAAATGTTGTTTGAGGACTTGGCCACTGACTGGCAAAGCTTCAAGTTCAGGATCATCTAGAGGCAACAACCATGAAACAACCATGGCCAAGGATTCAGCAAAGATATTCTTCGCTCCAGGGATCATAGTGATGTTAAAGGCTTCAAAAATATCCATCGGCCGGTGCACCTTGCGTTGATAATTATTTGAATGCGAGGGGCTACGATGTACAACAAATTTTGCCTGCTTGATAATAATCTTCAGGTCTCCGAAGACCTTCAATTCTTTGA
This sequence comes from Picea glauca, assembly GCA_000966675.3. Taxonomy (NCBI): domain Eukaryota; kingdom Viridiplantae; phylum Streptophyta; class Pinopsida; order Pinales; family Pinaceae; genus Picea; species Picea glauca. The sequence continues at coordinate 10,790 of JZKD02S1846804.1, forward strand.
CATTTGGGGCTATGGATTTCTTTAACCTTTGTACCAGAGCTTCATACTTGGTGGTGGTATTCCTACATTCAAATTCAATCCTACAGGATAATAAATGACGTTTATCTTTTGGATTAATAAGGATACATCCTGCCCCAAATATTTCCTGTGATTTAGATCTGTCAAAGCACATAGTCTATATCTGTGAGCGGGTGTTGCCTGTTCCTTCCTCCTCGTTACCTTGCTTCTTTCTTATCTTTTGTCCAGGGTTTACATTCCTTGGGTTCTTTGGGGTCCCAAGATTCATAGTTTCATGGAGGGTACAAGAGCTTTCAGTCTTTGCGCTTTTAGGAACTTTGAATCATTCCTTTAGATCAAACACATATTCTAGATTAGCTACCCCTTTCAGGATCGTATGGGCCTTTGATCTATCTGTATATCGATCTTCCATGGGACCCCTTCCCATTGAGTTCTCTTTGAACTCTTCATCATCAATAGAGATATCTTTGAAATTGTCCTGATTAGTCAAAAAACTTATGATATGTTCATCGCCTTTGAAGACTTTCCAATTAGAAATGTTATTAGATATCGATGGCTTGTAGAGCGGTTCTACAGTGAATAAGGAGGCTTCATAATCTTCTAAAGGCGATACCCTAGAAGCAGTTGTGGCTAGGGAATTGGCAAGGGTATTCCTTGCCCTGGGGATTGCGGTAATGTTGAAAACTTCAAAGCGTTCTATTAACCTATGCACCTCCTGCTGGTAATTCTTAAGGTGGGGTGAATTACAATGTATCATGTTTCTTACTTATCTAATTATGATTTCTGAGTCTATGAAAACCTTTAATTATTTGACATTAAGATCTATGGATTTCTTTAACCCTTGCACCAGGGCTTCATACTCGGCAGTGTTGTTGGTGCACTCAAATTCTAGCCTACAAGACAAGAAATAACACCTACCCCTTGGGTCGATTAGAATGCACCCCGCTCTTTATCTTTATTGTGACTTGGATCCATCAAAATAGAGGGTCCAAATACATGAATGACAATCATTCCTTCCTTCACCATTGTTGACATTATGTTGTCCACCCTTTCCTTTCACCCGACCTTGCATGGGGTTTTGATAAAAGAGAGAATATTCTGTCGGCATCGGCGATTTCTCCTGGAAAGGAAGCTCGGAGTTTGGGTAAGAGAAACATTGGATACGAGGGGATGGAAGTTCCCAAAGTAGGAGTCATAAGAATAATTTCCCAATATGGAAAAATCTGTAGAGGTTGGTTCATTAGGGGCTTCCAGATCAGTGATTGTATGCTTCAAAGACCTCTCCCTATCAATTTGGATCATGTTCTTGTATCCTTTCAGTGGTAGTCAAAGGTGTGCCCAGTCAGTACTAAAGTATTCATTCATCTTTTCAGACCAATCTCGGCTCAATAATAGCCCATATGCCTTAGGGATATCTACTACAATGATATCAATCACCTGCAAAAAACTAGGGTGTGTCGTTATCCTGATCATCACATCTTTGATTCCCCCCATAACCTTGACCTGGGTTCTATCTAGTTGTATAACATGCTTATCGCTTTTGAGAGGGACAACACCTAGTTTATTACAAACAGCCAAGGGCGTGATATTAGAAGACGCTCCAAAATCTACTAGACAATTATGAAGATTCCTATTGAAGACTTTGAACATTAAAAGGAAAGGAGGAATGAAAGGCCTCTCCTTCCTGCCTTCTGAGTAGGTGTTTATCGTTGGTTTGCTTGCCAAATCTGTAGGGGGTAGGTTCTTCTCTCGATCATCGTCAGTGGCCAGGTTTTCTACCAAACTTAGAGCCTACAATAGAAGGTCTTTCTGATGAGGGATTCTACATACATCCACAACTCATATATTAGCTTTCAGCTTCTTCAAATCTTTGACTACATTATAATCTAGCTTAGGAGATTCCCACGTATGGATGCTTAGAGGTTGTTTACTAGGAGAAACAGGCATTCTCAGGTGATTGGGAGTCAATTTACTTTGTGAGACATGGGTGGTATCAGTATATTTTGGGTCGGGTTGACCCTTACTACATGTTTGTACCACTGATATCTCTGTGGGTGGTGCCTAAGGTTTAAAAAGATCGTCTGGAGACACAATCACGTCAGGATCCCATATCAACATGGTCGTGTCTTGTGGTGGATTAGCCTCTTCCTGATTGGCAATGTTAAAGGGTGAACTATTGGGTGGTTCGGTCAGAGAGACTTCGCCCAGAAAATGATTGGCCATTAAATTCATGGCATTGACCCAGTGAGAAAATTCCCTTTCTGAGTGGTTCTCTTGGTGGTAAGTACAGAGAGAATCAAATGTGACATTCCCTAAGTCAATGTTTAGGTTGGCTAGGGAAGGTTCAATTGCTTTGAAAGGCTGGTTTTTTTTAAAGAAAGGCTTATAGGGTCTATGGCCTTGGTTTTCCTCACCCACAGTTCTTTTCATATCTATAATATCATTTGATAGTTTCTTGACCATGCATTGCAGGTCTTCTATATCCCCATTACCTTTATCGAGAGTTGGTTCAGTCGGCTTCCTCGGTGGTCTAGTCAAGAGGAGTCCTCTCCTGGGAGGGAGCTGGCTTTCTTTTCTCGCTAGAGATGCCTAGCCTTCTTTACACCCTTTCATCTGGAACTCTATCATCTTGGCATCTTTGAAATTCTCCACGAGGGTTTGCTTAGCGTCTCTTTTAACAAACATGGAAATAGAGGTCGGAAGAGCATTAGCATAGACCTCGATTTTCAACTCTTGATTTGGTTTTGCCACGGGATGAAACTTGTTTAGGATAGTCGTGAATATTTGATTGAAATCTTTGACCCTTTCCTTTGGGGTCATGGTGGTTGCGAACAATTCGGCCATAAGGTCTCTCATGGTAGTTTCTTCAGCAAATTTGTCTAGGAAGTCCTTTTGGAACTTAGTCCAGCTGGTTATGAATCCTACTAGCAAGTTAAAATACCAAGTGGAATCCAAGTTCTCAAACATGTAGGGGAAAATTCTGCATACCACATCTTCATGTTGAACGTTCATAAGCTTGATCATGAGTATGAACTTCTTGATATGATCTTCAAGCGATCCTGAGGTCTTAGGATCATACTTGGGGAGCAACTTTTCTGGGTGCCTAGGGAGATTATGTATTCGTCCAGGGACAACCACGGCATCCCCGACCAACCAAGGTTGGTCGCCTTGAAGTGGAACCTCTCTCTCCTCCTCATGACCATTGTTATCTTCCATATCTTCGGAGTCAGAGTTAGTCTCTTCCTCTTCCAAAATATTGTTAGGTTCGAAGATGTCGTCGGCTGGCGTCTTGAGTATGAGGTCAAGAGGTTCTTGGATTTCGGTGATCGCGAAGTCTATTAAGTCTTCGATGAAGTGTATGAAAACTTTGTCGGGAGTTCTGACCACTGGTCTACCTTGTTGTTTTCTTCAAGGGAGGATGGGGGTGAATGGAAATGTTTCAATTTGTTAGGCGTAAGCTCTGGTAATCCTTCTAAATTGATTCACTTCCTCGTGAGGGAGTCCGTAAGGTATTTTGGGGTGAAAATATCCTTCCTCGGAGTGGAGCGAGTTATGCACTTCAAGAGTACTCAATAAAGGTGGGTTGTCTATTGGATGACTAGCCATGCATGTGGGTCATTACGAATCTATAGGCTATTCATAATATCATATAACTTCAGCCATTCATTCTCAGGCCCTCCTTCTAGCGCCAATTATGTTGATGGGTCTTAAACCCCTTAACTCAATAGTAGTAACCAACCCCGCCACCGAGGCCCAATTAGACTCTGCAACATTTGTGATTGGAATGGTTCTCCAGATCTCGCGATCCAACCAATTTAATCGATGGGCTTTGTGTTTTCTTGTGGAGGCATCTCCTTGAGTCAAGATTTTCTCTTTTGGTATTTTCTGTTTAGTTAGGATAAATGTGAGGAAAAGTTGGTATAAACCAACTTGACCACACAGTGATAAGGAAGTCTAAAGACTGGGAAAGGTCGGGATCGGGATAACCCTCACTCCAGCATGCAGACAGTGATCTCTTAACTCAGGCCTAGTAATAATACTTTAACCGTGTGAGCACTCGATCACTAGCTGATATTTTAATCTAAACTATCCAAGAAACAAGATGAGAGAAAATTTAACTACTGTAGAATAGGTTGAGCTTGGGATAACCCGTTGCTCAAACATGCAATCGGTAATCCTATACCACAAGCCTAGTAATAATACGTTAACCATGTGAGCATCCAATTACTATTTGAGAATACTAATTATTAGAAGAAAACATTTATATGATAAGATCAATAGCAAGCAAAATAATTCATATACCATAATCTTTCATCATATATCCACACAACGATTCATCATTTCCATCATTAGAGAAAAGAACAGCAAAACAATTGCACTAGATAACTTGACAATATATTTTATAGCTCTTACTTGTTACATCTGCTCGTGAACTGAATAGGAAATATTTCTTCTCTAGGCTCAATTACACATGCATATGATGAAAACAACTTCGTCTCTGGTCCAGAAAGACTTCTTCATTCATAGCAGCTCCAAAATAATTCTTAACAACTAGAAATAAAAGAGTTCTTGCAACCAACCATCGACCTCTATTTAATCATTCGAGGCCTTTATTTATAACCTAAAGTTCTAACTGAANAAGGTTTCTTACATGCCCCAGTAGACTTTCTAATAATCAAAACATGAAAACATAAAATTTAAGCACGGGTGGAATTTTCATACTGAAGTAGAAATAAGTGGTGCAAGGCCCAAGTGGTACCCAAAAAGTAGAAAATAATCCCAGACTTTTCAGGGTGTGTTGAGTGCTCAACAAATGGCGATTCATTGAGCAAAAGAAGAATCTCTGTTACTCCTCCATAGCTCGGTTGATACGGAAGCTGAAGGTGGAATTAACTGGTCTTAAATCATAGCTCCCTTTTTACCTGTGCATTTGAAATTCTTCAGTTAATGCTTCTGGGTCTACCTGTGGGGTTTCTTAACCTCAATTCCTCCTTTATTTCCCATACCCTAACTCATGCCCTGTTTTCTTTTGAAAAAATATCTGGTAACGTATTCACTGGCGTTAAGCCTTTAATTGCATTTAATCACTTTCTATGGTGTTGCTCCACTGCCAGTGAGCATCTATAGCCCCGACAGAGTCACACCAACATCACAGACATTGCTTCGCTACCAGCTAGCGTCCATAGCCCCGGTGGAGATATATATATACCCTCTCCCACTATTCACTCTACTTATATCAACCTTTATTCATTGAGATTCCTGGAGCGAGTGAAAGAGGATGATGTCTATTTAACTTGCAAAGCAAGGTGGTTAAGGTGAATCGTTTACCAATTCAGCCTTCAGGTTCACGTAGTCCTTTTCGGCCTTTCTTTCTTCCCCTTAAGGTTTTCCCAACCACTAAGCAGACACTTTGAACACTTTTGAAAGTTGTTCAGTTACGCAAGTCAGATTAGAGAACTCCTCAAAGCAACCACGAGTTCCTTGAAGCTTCCGTTATTGAGTGTGAGCCATGAGTTTGGAATAGAGATCACTATATCGCATGACTCGAGATCAACCACTGTCTTTCCGAGCACAACCCTTTAAAATAATAGGGAACAAAATTTGCAGGAAAGAAAATCAAGCGAAACCATAATCGGAGTATCTGCAACAAAACTTTATGAAACACACATACAAAAGAAAAATGAAACTCAAAAGAATTTTTTATTTTTTTATTTTTTTATTGAAAATGTTGTTTGAGGACTTGGCCACTGACTGGCAAAGCTTCAAGTTCAGGATCATCTAGAGGCAACAACCATGAAACAACCATGGCCAAGGATTCAGCAAAGATATTCTTCGCTCCAGGGATCATAGTGATGTTAAAGGCTTCAAAAATATCCATCGGCCGGTGCACCTTGCGTTGATAATTATTTGAATGCGAGGGGCTACGATGTACAACAAATTTTGCCTGCTTGATAATAATCTTCAGGTCTCCGAAGACCTTCAATTCTTTGACATTTGGGGCTATGGATTTCTTTAACCTTTGTACCAGAGCTTCATACTTGGTGGTGGTATTCCTACATTCAAATTCAATCCTACAGGATAATAAATGACGTTTATCTTTTGGATTAATAAGGATACATCCTGCCCCAAATATTTCCTGTGATTTAGATCTGTCAAAGCACATAGTCTATATCTGTGAGCGGGTGTTGCCTGTTCCTTCCTCCTCGTTACCTTGCTTCTTTCTTATCTTTTGTCCAGGGTTTACATTCCTTGGGTTCTTTGGGGTCCCAAGATTCATAGTTTCATGGAGGGTACAAGAGCTTTCAGTCTTTGCGCTTTTAGGAACTTTGAATCATTCCTTTAGATCAAACACATATTCTAGATTAGCTACCCCTTTCAGGATCGTATGGGCCTTTGATCTATCTGTATATCGATCTTCCATGGGACCCCTTCCCATTGAGTTCTCTTTGAACTCTTCATCATCAATAGAGATATCTTTGAAATTGTCCTGATTAGTCAAAAAACTTATGATATGTTCATCGCCTTTGAAGACTTTCCAATTAGAAATGTTATTAGATATCGATGGCTTGTAGAGCGGTTCTACAGTGAATAAGGAGGCTTCATAATCTTCTAAAGGCGATACCCTAGAAGCAGTTGTGGCTAGGGAATTGGCAAGGGTATTCCTTGCCCTGGGGATTGCGGTAATGTTGAAAACTTCAAAGCGTTCTATTAACCTATGCACCTCCTGCTGGTAATTCTTAAGGTGGGGTGAATTACAATGTATCATGTTTCTTACTTATCTAATTATGATTTCTGAGTCTATGAAAACCTTTAATTATTTGACATTAAGATCTATGGATTTCTTTAACCCTTGCACCAGGGCTTCATACTCGGCAGTGTTGTTGGTGCACTCAAATTCTAGCCTACAAGACAAGAAATAACACCTACCCCTTGGGTCGATTAGAATGCACCCCGCTCTTTATCTTTATTGTGACTTGGATCCATCAAAATAGAGGGTCCAAATACATGAATGACAATCATTCCTTCCTTCACCATTGTTGACATTATGTTGTCCACCCTTTCCTTTCACCCGACCTTGCATGGGGTTTTGATAAAAGAGAGAATATTCTGTCGGCATCGGCGATTTCTCCTGGAAAGGAAGCTCGGAGTTTGGGTAAGAGAAACATTGGATACGAGGGGATGGAAGTTCCCAAAGTAGGAGTCATAAGAATAATTTCCCAATATGGAAAAATCTGTAGAGGTTGGTTCATTAGGGGCTTCCAGATCAGTGATTGTATGCTTCAAAGACCTCTCCCTATCAATTTGGATCATGTTCTTGTATCCTTTCAGTGGTAGTCAAAGGTGTGCCCAGTCAGTACTAAAGTATTCATTCATCTTTTCAGACCAATCTCGGCTCAATAATAGCCCATATGCCTTAGGGATATCTACTACAATGATATCAATCACCTGCAAAAAACTAGGGTGTGTCGTTATCCTGATCATCACATCTTTGATTCCCCCCATAACCTTGACCTGGGTTCTATCTAGTTGTATAACATGCTTATCGCTTTTGAGAGGGACAACACCTAGTTTATTACAAACAGCCAAGGGCGTGATATTAGAAGACGCTCCAAAATCTACTAGACAATTATGAAGATTCCTATTGAAGACTTTGAACATTAAAAGGAAAGGAGGAATGAAAGGCCTCTCCTTCCTGCCTTCTGAGTAGGTGTTTATCGTTGGTTTGCTTGCCAAATCTGTAGGGGGTAGGTTCTTCTCTCGATCATCGTCAGTGGCCAGGTTTTCTACCAAACTTAGAGCCTACAATAGAAGGTCTTTCTGATGAGGGATTCTACATACATCCACAACTCATATATTAGCTTTCAGCTTCTTCAAATCTTTGACTACATTATAATCTAGCTTAGGAGATTCCCACGTATGGATGCTTAGAGGTTGTTTACTAGGAGAAACAGGCATTCTCAGGTGATTGGGAGTCAATTTACTTTGTGAGACATGGGTGGTATCAGTATATTTTGGGTCGGGTTGACCCTTACTACATGTTTGTACCACTGATATCTCTGTGGGTGGTGCCTAAGGTTTAAAAAGATCGTCTGGAGACACAATCACGTCAGGATCCCATATCAACATGGTCGTGTCTTGTGGTGGATTAGCCTCTTCCTGATTGGCAATGTTAAAGGGTGAACTATTGGGTGGTTCGGTCAGAGAGACTTCGCCCAGAAAATGATTGGCCATTAAATTCATGGCATTGACCCAGTGAGAAAATTCCCTTTCTGAGTGGTTCTCTTGGTGGTAAGTACAGAGAGAATCAAATGTGACATTCCCTAAGTCAATGTTTAGGTTGGCTAGGGAAGGTTCAATTGCTTTGAAAGGCTGGTTTTTTTTAAAGAAAGGCTTATAGGGTCTATGGCCTTGGTTTTCCTCACCCACAGTTCTTTTCATATCTATAATATCATTTGATAGTTTCTTGACCATGCATTGCAGGTCTTCTATATCCCCATTACCTTTATCGAGAGTTGGTTCAGTCGGCTTCCTCGGTGGTCTAGTCAAGAGGAGTCCTCTCCTGGGAGGGAGCTGGATTTCTTTTCTCGCTAGAGATGCCTAGCCTTCTTTACACCCTTTCATCTGGAACTCTATCATCTTGGCATCTTTGAAATTCTCCACGAGGGTTTACTTAGCATCTCTTTTAACAAACATGGAAATAGAGGTCGGAAGAGCATTAGCATAGACCTCTATTTTCAACTCTTGATTTGGTTTTGCCACGGGATGAAACCTGTTTAGGATAGTTGTGAATATTTGATTGAAATCTTTGACCCTTTCCTTTGGGGTCATGGTGGCTGCGAACAATTCGGCCATAAGGGCTCTCATGGTAGTTTCTTCAGCAAATTTGTCTAGGAAGTCCTTTTGGAACTTAGTCCAGCTGGTTATGGATCCTACTAGCAAGTTAAAATACCAAGTGGAATCCAAGTTCTCAAACATGTAGGGGAAAAGTCTGCATACCACGTCTTCATGTTGAACATTCATAAGCTTGATCATGAGTATGAACTTCTTGATATGATCTTCAAGCGATCCTGAGGTCTTAGGATCATACTTTGGGAGAAACTTTTCTGGGTGCCTAGGGAGATTATGTATTCGTCCAGGGACAACCACGACATCCCCGGCCAACCAAGGTTGGTCACCTTGAAGTGGAACCTCTCTCTCCTCCTCATGACTATTGTTATCTTCCATATCTTCAGAGTCAGAGTTAGTCTCTTCCTCTTCCAAAATATTGTTAGGTTCGAAGATGTCGTCGGCTGGCGTCTTGAGTATGAGGTCAAGAGGTTCTTGGATTTCGGTGATCACGGAGTCTATTAAGTCTTCGACGAAGTGTATGAAAACTTTGTCGGGAGTTCTGACCACTGGTCTACCTTGTTGTTTTCTTCAAGGGAGGATGGGGGTGAATGGAAACGTTTCAATTTGTTAGGCGTAAGCTCTAGTAATCCTTCTAAATTGATTCACTTCCTTGTGAGGGAGTCCGTAAGGTATTTTTGGGTGAAAATATCCTTCCTCGGAGTGGAGCGAGTTATCCACTTCAGGAGTACTCAATAAAGGTGGGTTGTCTATTGGATGACTAGCCATGCATGTGGGTCATTAAGAATCTATAGGATATTCATAATATCATATAACTTCAGCCATTCATTCTCAGGCCCTCCTTCTAGCACCAATTATGTTGATGGGTCTTAAACCCCTTAACTCAATAGTAGTAACCAAACCCGCCACCGAGGCCCAATTAGACTCTGCAGCGTTTTTTATTGGAATGGTTCTCCAGATCTCGCGATCCAACCAATTTAATCGATGGGATTTGTGTTTTCTTGTGGAGGCATCTCCTTGAGTCAAGATTTTCTCTTTTGGTATTTTCTGTTTAGTTAGGATAAATGTGAGGAAAATTCGGTATAAACCAACTTGACCACACAGTGATAAGGAAGTCTAAAGACTGGGAAAGGTCAGGATCGGGATAACCCTCACTCCAGCATGCAGACAGTGATCTCTTAACACAGGCCTAGTAATAATACTTTAACCGTGTGAGCACTCGATCACTAGCTGAGATTTTAACCTAAACTATCCAAGAAACAAGATGAGAGAAAATTTAACTACTGTAGAAGAGGTTGAGCTTGGGATAACCCGTTGCTCAAACATGCAAACGGTAATCCTATACCACAAGCCTAGTAATAATACGTTAACCATGTGAGCATCCAATTACTATTTGAGAATACTAATTATTAGAAGAAAACATTTATATGATAAGATCAATAGCAAGCAAAATAATTCATATACCATAATCTTTCATCATATATCCACACAACGATTCATCATTTCCATCATTAGAGAAAAGAACAGCAAAACAATTGCACTAGATAACTTGACAATATATTTTATAGCTCTTACTTGTTACATCTGCTCGTGAACTGAATAGGAAATATTTCTTCTCTAGGCTCAATTACACATGCATATGATGAAAACAACTTCGTCTCTGGTCCAGAAAGACTTCTTCATTCATAGCAGCTCCAAAATAATTCTTAACAACTAGAAATAAAAGAGTTCTTGCAACCAACCATCGACCTCTATTTAATCATTCGAGGCCTTTATTTATAACCTAAAGTTCTAACTGAA